>JAEMOT010002136.1:60361-80253 GCA_019297695.1 Apostasia ramifera
ATATATATATATATATACTGCAGAACGTGTAGAAAATTCAGAAGGTAAATACTAAATAAGTAAATGAAATTTAATATAATAAGAATGAATTGGCGTATAATGTTTGGGCCTCATCACATAATAAGACACCAATAAAACATTCAGTAATATCAATTTTTTTTGAAAGTAAATATTATTAAATCTTCCTTACATGATATGATAAAGATAATAAATCTTTAAAATAATTAGATAGAGTTCAATATTCAAACTATATTATCATCATAATTTTTAAAATAAAATAAAATAAAAATATTATAGTGCTCAAAAATAAATAAATAAAAATAAATCTTTAAAAATATCACTTAAAAAAATTCATGACACACAAGTCTCTAATTTAAATATAACTTGAATACACATCTAAAAATATAAAGAAATACAGTATGTATTAAAATAAACAAATGAAATCATATTTAATAAATTTTTTTTTGATAGAAAATATATTTAATATTACTTGCTAGATTGTAGGTTTTAAATTTGTTGCGATTTACTTGATGATTAGAATTGGGTCACAACCTAACCTACTTAGGTTTAGATTTTGTAGAACACTTGACTAGAACCGACTAGAATCGACCCAAATTCATTAGGTTGGTTCATGAGTTCGAGTTTCTTAATACATTCTTGTAAATAGCATCACATAAATGAGCTCGAAAAATATCATTGTATTATGTAGGACATAATAATTAAAATTTAATATTTTTTTAAATGATTAGATTGATATGTATAACAATGATTAAAGATTTATTACATAAAAAATTTAATGCACACTTGATATAAATTTAAAAGAGGCTTAAAGACAGTAGAAATTATTTTTTAATTGATAATTTTATGATATTTTTATAATATTATTCACATATATTATTAAATTAAATACTTATTTTATCTGAATATTATGATATAACATAAAAATGATATTAAATGAAATCACAATTTTGGTTCTAATTACGAAGGAGAGAATCTGATATTTAAATGATTTCTCATAGATAATGAAAATAGCAACTAAGGTTTCGTTTGTTTTCAAGTTTAAAATTAACTTGATTTAATTTTAATCTGACATATCACATTACATATAAAATTTAATATTAAAAATTAATTTTATTTCACATCCTACACATATTACTAAAATAATAACTAACTTATATCACATCCCTCATATATTCCAATATAATAACTAACTTTATATCACATCCGTCATATATCTCAACATAATAACTAATTTTTTTTCACATCATTCACAATTTTTAATAAAAAATATTTTTATCTAAGTTTAATTTTAATCTTATTAAATTTAATCTTACACAAACAAACAGATCCGGATGCCATAGTTTCCTACTCTCTATTCAACAAAGATGTATTAATTTTCTGTATGGGATCTATTGTTATTAAATATTCTATAAAGGATGAATAGTAATTGAGTTCCTCGAGTTTGCTCTCACGTGAAATTGAGTCTCTGCTATTTAAGAACAGTAATTAGGTCCCTCTAGTTTACCATTTTATGATTTTTTTTAACATTATAGCAGAACCCAGGTATACATTTACTCAATCCTAAAGACCACTTAATTTATTAGTAATAGAGATCTAGTTGCACACGAGGAATAACTAAAAGGGCTCGGTAGCTATTCACCCATCTAAAAAACATAAAGTTGTATGCTAGCATGCCACCTAAGAGCTAAAGACAATAACACGAAATCTAGACGCGCCTTTTTATCATAAAAGATGAAGGAATATTTCATATGATTTCTATTTAGAAAGCATCACATTAAGTCTAAGGCCTCATTTGGTTCAAATTTTTTTTAGACATAAAAAAAAAACTATTTTATTTTTTAAGTTTAATGAAAGAGAAATTTATTTTACTATTAGAAACTGTGTAAAATATGAAATACTTTTAATTCTAACATTTGTATTTGTATTGGATGTGAAATAAAGTTGACTTTTATAATTGAAATTTATGTTGGATAAAAAACTCGCCTTGAACCAAACGAGGCCTAAATGTCAAGTAAATATTGCCCTCAGTGCCTATAAGTACCTCTTAACTTGAAAGTATGAATTTCATTAAATCATTATTCTCTTACATCTCCCATTCTTTATCTACATTTCATTTTTTTCTCTTTGGAGACAGGATAATTTATGTATGAATCTCCTTCAAGGTATATTTGTTCGTCTATAATCTATAGCATAAAATTCATCTATAAAATTATATTGTTAAGAATTATTTAAGAAAATGCATAAGGGCTTACATGCTCGATATATTAAACATGTATTTGGAATTGTTTGATATTAACATTTAGGTCATGCCTTAAAACATTTTAGGGCCTTTGTTATTTCTTTTATGAACTAATGATCACAAATAGTAAAACTTTTTTAATCTTTCATAAATTTGAACTCGCAATGAAGCTCGTTTAAATCTCAAACCAAACATCATCTCTATAATATCAAAAATAAAAACAAAATTACTTCATGCCTATGTCCAATTTTCTAAGTTTCTTGTAGATATAATCTTTTGATGTTCTTAGAATATAATCTAACTCTGAACAGTCCAAAATTCAGTATTACAATTTTTATAATGAACACAAACAACCACACAAATAAGCAAGCTATTCATTCTAATAAAAAAATACAACATCATGAAGGCAGGAGAACTGAATCCAAGTTGATTTTAATATTTTTAATGAATTTTAGCAATTTTAGGTCTTTGTTTTTTTGTCTACATCTCAACTATTTTTTTTTATACATTAAACATTATTGCGTCATGGTCTACAATAGCAGAATAGTCATAACTTTTAATGACGGGTTGGAGATCATTATCTTCTAAACTCGAGCTAAGACAGAGATATAAATGCTAAAAAACTTAATTTAATATCAGTTTGTATTCTCAATTCATTCACAAGAACGAGATTCGATCATTTCGCAAGCATGTACGCTTGTTCTTAATACCGATCCCGACTTAAGTTATTTTGCCAGCACTCTGGGCTACTCGATAATATTTCATTAGAATTCTCATTTAACAAGTGATTATTATTTTTATATAGCTTTATTATATTAAAAAGTTATAAAATGCTTAGTTAATGACCATTCTAAATAAAGTTTTATACCAACATATATATATATATGACAATAAATTGACTGTGGTATTTGCATCAAAGAGATAGCTCATAAGCTAATAGTCAATAATCTACTTCTACTTAACATTAAATTTGTGATTTTATATTTACAAAAGTAACCAAGATTTACCTCCTATCATTAAGTAACTATAATTTTATTCTCGAAATATAAAATTATAGTAGATTAAGTGATTTATTATTCTGTAAATTTTCATTTTTATTGTAAATTATTTGATCAAGATATCTATCACAAAAGCAACATATGTACTTAAAATCTTAATTATAGATTTCAGCTCATATTTCAATCAATTGGAATATATATCAAATAATATTTTCTAGCTAAGTATTAAACATCAAATTATAGAGTATGAAGTGAACTAGTAATATACAAAATTTTATATTATTTGGAATTCATTTTGTGGGGCTAATTCCCTTTAAACCAAAATCTAGTAAAATTTTAGAGAATCTATCAGCTTAGATTAAGAGCCACAAAATCTAACTTTTAATTCAAAATTATCATGAATTTAAACAAAAAAATTATAGCTAACATGTTAAACTAAGCTGCTACCAAATTTTGTTTAAATTCAAGATCATTTGATACACTAAACAGCTGTATAATTTATATCTCAAAATTGTGTCCAAAATTACAATGTACTTAACATTTTATTACAAGCATAAAACCAATATTTATAGCGACTATCAACCATATATGTTAAAAAAATCACTTATTTATTTTGTTTCTTTAATTTATATACTTATTAGAAGAAATTTATCTACTTTAATGGCATAAATAGCGAATGAGATTCTTATTTTTCCTCCAATCACTTTGGCTTTCCACTTGATTATCTTTCCCTCTTCTCTCCCTCCTCTTCCTTGGCTTGGAAGAAGGGAATGAAGGGCCTCCTCTTTCTTTTCCTTCTTCTCATTAGGTTTACACTATAAAGAAGATCTTCTTCCTTGGTATTAAGAGAAAGACTCTTTTATTAATGGTGGAATAAGAGAAAGACTCTTTTCTCTCTCTATATATATCTCTCATATTTTTAGTAGGCTCAAGGGAGAGAAAATGTTGAAGCTTTTTTATTTTCCCAAAGTACATTATTTGCACTTGATTTCACTCATAATCCCACTTATTGTTCAACATGCAAAGAAATCAGCACTTTATTTTGCCACCTCTCCTTCATGGATCAAATTCAATTCTATAATCTCATTTGACATGGAGTTTTATCTGGGCAAAGAAAAAAAAATATTTTTATTTTATAAATTGAGTTATTGAATTTTGCTCATATAAAAAGAAGAAGATGGAGACTAAAAAAGATATGACAAAAAACTATAAGAAGTGATCATAGTTACTTAAATTTAGATAAGAATTTGGTAACTGATAGAGCGCAATGAAAATAAAGGATTCATGTAACCGACCCCACCTAGCGGGATTAAGGCTTGGTTGTTGTTGTTGTTATATAAATTTGATGAAATAAATTTATTTTTATATTAAGAGATATATAAAATGTGAAATAAAATTATTATAATTTGTGATAAATTTAAAATAATAATAAAATAAGGCTTTACCTTTCCACTTTAGGGCTTGTTTGGTCCATAGACCATTTAAGTTATACCTAAAACTAAAATGATATCTAATTAAAATAATAATAATAATAAGAATAAAATTTTATCAAATTTTACACAATTTTAAATATAAAAAATCCACTTTATTTATATCTTATATTAATTTCAATCCATCAGTCAATTTTAAAAATAAAAATAATTATTTATATTAAAAATTATGTAAGATATAAAATAATGTTAATTATTTTATTAAAAATAATTAATAATGTGAAACAAAATAAAGTTTTTATATTAGAAAATGTGTAGGATTTGATAAAATAATAATAATAATAATAATATTATTATTATTAATCAAGTAATATTTTAGTCTTAGAAATAACCAAAATAGTATAGAGACTAAACATAATTTTTTTATGATTTTATTTATAAATTTTGTAAACAATCTTCCTTCGATCGAATTTCGAGCTTTTCGCATATAATCACCAAAAATTCAAACAATTACTAAGCAAATATAAATTTCACACACAACCAAGAATAAATTCCCATATTATCATCTAAGGGAAATCAGAGTGTTTGGATGTCACAATTTAAACTCATTAATTTTGATAGATGATCTTGTACATAAGTTTTAATATGAAGATTAATTTATTTTATATTTTATATAAAATAAAAAGTAAAAATTAATTTTATTTTATATTTTATAAATATCTAAAAAAATAAATTATACTTAAATTTTAATTATATTATTAGAATTAAGTTAAGCTAAATATACACACCTTTATCACTGATCATTTTGTTACAAGTATCTAATTGCGAAACTCACCAAGTATTTGACTCTCGAGGTAAAACATTTTGCTCAAAGATGATTTAGAGTCGATTTCAAGTTGACTTAGCTCAAAACATTATTCATTTTGGCTCTAAATTGCGTATATAATTAATATAAAATATTACATATATAATATAAATAATTTTAAAATATATATAATATTCATATAAAATATATTTTTACATGAATTGGCATGATGGACTTAGGAGAGAAATCAAATACATTTTAAAATTTATTTTTCATAAAAGTTTAGACCAAAGATCTAATTTTTTTGTATGCAATAATGCAAAGAACACTTTATATTATTTTAGCAAATGGGTCGAGTTAAATCTTGATTCAAATTAACTTGGAATTGAGTACATTTGAGTTGAGTCGGTGTGAATCAATTCGATTCTAATTACAAGTCGGAGAGTAGATTCGAGCCTAGCCAAGTTTAAAATTGGCAGTAGTTTTTTTTAAAATAATAAAAATTGACAGAAGTTTTCATTAAAAAAAGAATAATTACTTACATGTCACACCATTTAGTTTTATTTATGCTTTATCCATCCATTCTTAGTTAATTACACTATGCACACTCAAAACATTACAAAATCTTATATACACACGCTTGAGTTAAAACTTAATCAAAATCTATTTGAAAAAAAATATTCTGTTAGTAAATCATTAAAATTATATTTTTACCCTTAATGATACATATTTTTCTCATCCTCAATACTACACTAAAGCGCTGATTTGTCCTAAAATTAATTTACATCGCGAATGTCTCATTCCTTTGCTGCCACTTAAATATTAAAATTTTAGAATTTTTACTCAAAATATATTTAAATATCTTTAAAATAATATGATGAATGACTCAGATTATTTATAATCTAACTATAATTAGGTTATTGAAAAATTATAATTACTCATTATAATAGAAATAAATTAAAATATGTATATGTAAGATTTTATAATATTTTGAGTGTGCATAGCGTAATTAATTAAGAATAAATAGATAAGACATAAATAAAATTAAATGGTGTGACATGTAGTTAATTATTTCTTAAAAAAAAGACTGCGGTTACCATTGAGTCTATGATAATATCAAAGTACTTTTACCATAATACCCCTAAAGATATTTCTCATTCCCCTGTTGGCCTCTCCACTGCCAAGCTGGCTCGAAGCTCTCTTTCCTTGATATTGTTATGATGGGTTTGGTGACTTTTCTTCTGCCGAGTAGAAGGAAAGAGTTGTGTAAGAGGGGGGCAGGGAGAGAGAGAGAGAGAGAGAGAGAGAGAGAGAGAGAGAGAGAGAGAGGAGAGTTGGCTGGGAGCTCCGCGTCCTTCTCTTATCTCCGTGTCCCGATATTGATGCCAAAAGGGGCCTCCGTTATCTACTGCAGCGTGCAGCTGCTTACGTCGCTCCCTGCTTCGATATCTCGCCGCCAGAGACGCGATCGCCCGGCCGCCTGCTTAGAAGGGGAAGATAGCTGTTATCGGTGGAAGATCTGAAGTGAAGCTGGAGGTCTTTTGGTTCGTGTTTCAAGAGTCGATGAGTTTTCTTTTGGAGATTGGATTTGCTTTCTTACGCTTTCCCCAATAATCGCGCTTTTGAGTAGGGGTTGTTTATCTTGCTTGCATTCAGGATCTACGGTGGTGGTTGTTGATATCGAGGCATCACAACAGATTCTAAGGAGAGCAAGCGAAGAAATCCTTGCTGCTGACTCCTGTTTCGCTGTTTGAATTTGAGTAACAGGTAATCTAGGAAATGTCGATCCCAGGTTTTTTATTCAAAAAACGTGAGATCTGTTCATATGTTTTGCCTCTGATATTTGCTTTGGACTTTCCTTAATTTGATTCTGACTTGGATTATTTCACCTATCGCGTAGAAGGAGCTAACGTTCTAGATTCCACGAATTTATCATCTCCATTGTGCGGAGGGCATAGATGTTGAGAACTTGGAGGCGGTTTTGATTGAGATGAGGAATGTTAGCTCTGTTGATGAATTTCCTGAGGACTTGCTGGCGGCTGTCTTCGGGTGGCAGTTATGCCCACTCTGGCCCTGATGCTGTTGGCCATCAAGATGGGCTTCTATGGTACAAGGACTCCGGTCAGCTTGTGAATGGCGAGTTTTCCATGGCTGTGGTCCAAGCGAACAGCTTATTAGAAGATCAAAGCCAGATTGAATCTGGCCCCTTGGGCTCCCTGGATTCAGGTCCATATGGAACTTTCGTTGGAGTCTATGATGGTCATGGCGGGCCTGAGACTTCACGATATATCAATGACAATCTATTTCAGCACCTCAAGAGTAAGTTCAGAAGCTGGAAGTATTCGTATATTTTATTCCATTGCAGTTTTTGCTTTTTATTTTGAACAGGAATAGACAGTCACTTCAGTGTTCCATGGCTTAGGCTCCACAAAATCTGCACTGTTTATGGTGGAAACATTTTGTTTTGCATTATGCTTTTGTTTGATCCATTATCTCTATTAACATGAGTATACAGGTCACATTAGTAATAGAATAAAAGCAAGCTGTTTGAAAGTGTCAGTGTATAGGACTGCCATCCTAAAGGAAAACACTTATCTCATTGGACGGGAAAGTTTATCAGACTACAACCAAGCATGGTATCTGAGAGTGCATTGGACAATTAAATAACAAAATGTTCATAATATTAATATATCTGAGATGTGGATATTCTGTTGACACTAGTGTGGACTGACTAGGAAGATGATTGTATTAGGAGAGAGTGTGACACCTATAGAGGATAAGATCATGGGGAAAAGTTGAAGGTGATTTGTCTATATCCATCTTCTGCCTCTAGAAGCCGTCCCATGTATTTTCATGTTTGGTGGTCCAAATCACGGTAGTAAAGACAATGAGGGGTGGTCAAAGTGATTTGGAATTTTGTCCATTAGATTAGACCATGAATCATTTGAGCAGATAGAACGTGTGCTTTAATTAGAGCTGAATAAAGAAAAGAACTCAATGTAGCTAACCCCAACTAGTTTGATGTTAAGAAGTTGTTATTGTTGTTGTTGTTGTTGTTGTTCTCGTTGTTGTTTATGCTAGTGTTAGAAAGTTATCCAGCATCCACTTTGTTGTTCTCTTCCGCAAACTCATTTATTTTGAGACAAATCAGTACTAGTAACTTTCTAGTTGAGGTGGTTTTCTCATTGAATGGGATTTCATGCTATTTCATCCTTATCTTTGTTCTCAACTTTGGGGCTTATGCAAATCTGAATTTATATATTACATGGCAGGATTTACTTCGGAACATCAGTCAATGTCAGCTGAGGTGATTCGCAAGGCATATCAAGCAACAGAAGAGGGTTTCTTCTCCTTGGTTGCAAAACAATGGCATGCTAAACCTCAAATAGCTGCCGTTGGTTCTTGTTGTCTTGTTGGTGTCATTTGTTCTGGAAGCTTGTTTGTTGCTAATGTAGGAGACTCACGTGCTGTGATGGGACGGCTTGTCAAGGCTACTGGAGAGATTTTGGCAGTCCAATTGTCAGCAGAGCACAATGTGAGTTTCGAGTCTATCAGACAAGAATTGCAACAGTTGCATCCTCAGGACCCACAGATTGTTGTCTTAAAGCATAATGTGTGGCGTGTAAAGGGCCTTATCCAGGTATTGCTTATGCATAATTGCTTTGTTCCATTTAAGGTCTACTGTATAATATTTAGATCATTTGCAGGATTAAGTTTAGAATAAACATTAAAAATAATGTCAAAAGTTGCATTATCTACTGTCCTTTTACTTTTCTTTTCTTGAATTTGGTAATTGCATATGGTCTAGAATCATTTTGTGAGTGTATTTCCTTTGTCAGTATTTTTGTAGAACTTGTTATCTTGCATGTCCTACCATTTGCGATGAAGTCTACGTCTAATTGACACTATTGATAGCAGGATGCTTGCGTTGCAGGTTGAGAGTTTAGCTTTAAATTAGTTCTCAACATTTGTGTCAAAAGTATGCGTTAGAGCTCTTCTTTGACTTTGCATGTTCTAAAATGAAACAATTGTTGAATTGAATCTGTTCTTCATAATCCGTCATGTGCCATTTGGTATATATGACCGTCTGCTATAAAAATTCTTGGTCTTGCATGAACAAGATGCTTAATTATGATAACTGATTTGTTGTTTTAACATATAGTTTGGTAATTTGGTTTAGATGTAAAATAAAATCTTGTTGGTTTTAGGAAGGTAATCATTTTACTGCAGTTGGAGAGGAAGCGCTCTCAAGGCACCTTTTTGTCATTAATCTATCCACTTCAACCTTTGTTAAAGGATGCTTACCAGGCTTGTGCTTGTTTATTGCTAATCCACTTGTACCAATACTTGTAGTCCCTGTCCCTTTCATCATAAATAACTCTTTCTATAACACACTGAAGATCCAGATAACACACCAGAGAGTTCTTAGATTCTTTTAAGCTTTTCCCCAATGCTCTTAAGAGACCTTTTCCTTCTTGTAATCCACAATTGTAATCACCCTTGGCGAACCCTGTTTTTGATTAATGGAATCTGTTGCTTTGCTTAGCCTGCAGATGTAAAAAAATCTCTTTGAACAACATTAACCCTATGTGTATACTCCCTTCCTCCCTCCCTCCTTGTAGTGCCACACCACAAATAGGATCTTCTCTCTACAAGATTCATCACTAAACTTCAGTTGAACTCTTTTCTCAGTTACATTAAAAAAAACATTGCTATACATAAAGTTGAACAGAGAAGAGAAATCCATGTATCCGATCACAAAATTTCTGATTTTTCCATAGATGACATTTTGCAGACTTCAAACTTTTTAATGTGTTGTTCTTAAAGAATTTGTTTTGAGCTGGTTATGATAGGATTTAAATGCCTTCATTAGTTTACTTAGGATTATTGGACTGGGAAGTCAACTTTTGAACGGACTCTGCTGCCATTGTATAATCTACATTTGTTTTTCTGGTTCCATTTAAGGTTTCTTTATGTTCTACTGCTTTCATAGTTCTCGTATGTAATTTTGCCTTTACAAGTTCTTTACAATTAACAAGTTCCTTTAGATAGTCCTTTGCACTTCAAAATGTTTTCTTTGTTATGTTCTGCTTCTTGCATGTATCAGAGTTAACCCCTTCTTTGACATTCGAATTGGCCTTTTGGAACTTCTGAATTTTGCACTTGTATTACATTACTATACAAAATTATTTGCTACTTGTATTGTGGTGTACAGTATATCCCAACATTTCCTTGCCATTATTATAATGTGTTTCTTTGCTATTAAATTTTGGGACATTTACATACATAACACTTCATATCACTATATTTACATATCAAATATTTCTTTTTAAAAATTACACACCACACCCCTAAAAATTATACTCCACACACTTTTCCTACACCCCACACACTTTTTCTAAAGTTGCAGTGTAATTTTTTGAAAATGGGTGTGATACACGTAATTATGGTAATATGGAGTGTTATGTACGTAATTATCCGTTAAATTTTTTGGGAAAGCTCTTCGAGTTGACTGTGGGTTATATTTGTCACAATTTTGATATATTGTAATTATTTAGAATGAATGAAGTAGGCATTTAGTCTTTTGTTTTGTTTTTTATTTGCCACTGTTATATTGAGTAGAAATTTTATTTTCCACCTGGCAGATTTCTAGGTCTATTGGTGATGTATACCTTAAAAGGGCAGAGTATAATCGAGAGCCCCTGTATGCAAAATTTCGCCTTCGTCAACCTTTTAAAAAGCCAATACTGAGTTCTGAGCCATCAATTTCAGTACATCCTCTCCAGCCAGTTGACCAGTTTCTTATATTTGCATCTGATGGACTCTGGGAGCACCTTAGCAATCAAGAAGCAGTTGACATCATAAACAGCAGTTCACGCAGCGTGAGTTTTTCTAATCTGCAAAACTATCATCTCGCATATAAATAATCAAGAGTACTTCTGAATGTGCGTATATGAGTTATGGTTTATCCTTAAGGATTAACAGAATGCACTTAATATTGTTTTTTCACTTCTGTCAGAGATCAATATATTATGGAGCGTAGTTTAGCTCTTTGTGCCACAAACATGTGATGATTTTTATTATGCTATTCGTCTGTTGAATTGATTTATATATAGTTGTATGGAGAAGAGGATTCCATGTAGTAGACTTGACTAATTTAGAATTAATGCCTTGTTGTTGTTGCTGTTGTATTAACATATTGAGTTGAATCAAAAAGCACTTCATATGCTGAGAATGTAGAATTTGATATAGCTGTTAGTCTTATTGTTACTTTATTCATAACATGTTTTGATTTTTGAAGAAAAATGTAGCTACCTTCATGTTACTTCTTGCATGAAATATATAATTGATTGCCCTAACCCGTTAGCTTAAGTGGTACAGATACCTATGAAGCCCGTTATAGTTGAATTTTCAAAGACATGCCATAGTTAATTCTTTCTCCAGTTGGATGTATTGAGTCTGATTTGAATGGTCTAGTCAATCGAGACAGTTTGATCAGTTTATTTTCTATTTGGACCAATCTAGGTGAGTCAATTTAGTTATAACTAGTGAAGCTTGGATGACTAAGTTAATTAGTTTAAATTGTTTTTATTTATCTATTACTTAGACCAAGTTTATCAAGTTGAATTTAGGATTTTTTATGTTTTTTATTTATTAGTCTCACCTTGCCACATTTGAATAGAAGTTGGACCATTTGAATAGAAGCTGACAGGAAGATGGAAAAAAAACTGACCTATACCCTGAAGGATAAGAGAAAGGAGAACATTTGTTCTTTATCGTGCTATTATCAAGGATGTTTAGTGGAAGCTGCAAGATAATTGGGAAGAAGCTGCGCTTGAGGATTGATTAGAAAACATGGGAAGAAAAATAGATTCATCCCATTTTGATCTTCAGAGGAACCTGGTTAAAACAGAAGAAATTTACCTTTCTTGAAGGATGCTTAAACCCACTCTGAAGGAGAAGATGAAGAAATTTCTCCGAGGATGGTTGAAAAGTAGAGATTATTTTGAGTTTATGGTGGTGTTATTGATTGTTGATGGAGAAAATCTGCCGGGGATAAGCTAGCGAACCTGATCAGTC
This sequence comes from Apostasia ramifera, assembly GCA_019297695.1. Lineage (NCBI taxonomy): Eukaryota > Viridiplantae > Streptophyta > Magnoliopsida > Asparagales > Orchidaceae > Apostasia > Apostasia ramifera. The sequence continues at coordinate 72,935 of JAEMOT010002136.1, forward strand.
AAGATGATGAAGGAAGCAACAAACCGTTACAAAAAAAACAGGCGTTAAGGTGATTCAAAGCCAGTCCTCTAGGTCCACATGGTTGTGCCGAAGAATCAAAAATTCCATTGTATAAGTTGCTGAGCTCTGTTTGAGATTAGGGATCCTTAGGCTTGGCTTCAGGGTTAATAGAGAGAAGAAGAAAGATTCTTTTTATGTTTTGTCAAGCCTTATTTATAGTTGGTGTATGTAACTCGATGATGTTATCATGTGAAGAAATCCACCTTGGGAGGAGGGAGCTTTCTTTATCTGAATTACCCCCGCTTGCCATTACGCTTGCATTTGGGACGGTGTGCTCTGCCATCCTAAGTTAACGGTGCAAGTACTGAGGCCTTAGTTGGCGTGAAACATGTTGAGGAAGATATTGCCTCGATCTTTATGAGAAGTGTTGGGCCACTTCGGGCACTGTTGTGTGGTCTTAATGACAAGAAACACCATCAGACTAGTTTTTCACCTAGAGACTTTGAGAGTCCGGTCCCAGGTCTCAAGTTTCCCGCCACATGAATGGTCTTGATTCAATGGGGATCCCATATGTAAACATTGATTATACCTTGAGATCAGAAATGTGTTGCAAATTGGTCGCAACTTTTAGAAATCATGATTTGTGTCTCTAAAGCCGTAAAAGCATTATTATTTAGTTCCAATTAATATATACTTTTTAATTTTTTTTACCATTATGTCATAATATTATTTTTAATTGCTAAGTTTTTAATTCTTTAGAATATAGCTTTGAAATATTAATATTTATATTTTTTTAGTTTTAAATTTTTATAGTGGAGAAAACGGAGATTAGAGAAATTAAATTTTAGATTTTTGTTAAATTTTTAAAGAATAGTAGAGATAGAAGGGTGTGATAGTTGTTTAAAATGTAAATGATTAAATTTTATATTTTCTATCAGAAAAAACTAGCAAAAAAGGCTAGATTCTGAAAGATAAACTAAAACTACAACGTTTTTACCATCTCACGGACCAAAATTGAGATTTTTTAAAAGTTGGGACCAGTTTGCAATGCCTCCGAACCTTAGGGCTTGGAGGCAATTTACCCTTGATTATAAGTAACGCTTCGATTAGATTACTTCTACTTCAACTCTTTTTGGTTCTCATTCTTCTCTTCCTGCTTATTTTTTCTTTTATTTTTGCATAAATTCCTCCACAATTCCTTTTTCCTTGATGTTTATGTATCCAATTAAGATAATTCGAGTATTTTGACATAATGCTCTCTATTATTTCTTCATGTTCATTAATTGAAAGGATTGTTTAGTTTAGTTAACAAACTTTGGTTAATTTTTATATAAGATTTGAGGATAATGTTAATAGTGAAATACTTAGGGGTAAGTTTGGCTCAATACATAGGTAAATGGGCCCCTTTAACCCAAAAGTGTAGTTGGTGGGGATACCACGATCGACTATCAATTCATTTCCGGCAGAGTTTATCGCCGACAGCTGAAATCTAGCCATATTACTTCGATTTGGATCGACTGATAGTCAGGTCAAATTTGGAAAGATGGATGCTGTGGATTGCTAACTCGGTGGACTGGAAATCTCCCATTTCATTTTGATTGATGGAAGATTTCATTTTGGGTTGATTTTATTTCCTGCACTTATTTTGTATTTATCGTTTCTATTTTTGTGATTGTTATTTTAGGCATGTTATTTAGTATTTTGTCATTTATGTGAGAAAATTATTATATTATATATTTCCTTTATTGAGTCAACTTGTATGGAGGTATATATGAATGCTTTTTTATTGTCCTTATTTTCTTGATGTTGAATGAAGTATTCTTGTTCTTTCTTTTTGGGATAACTTGATTCTGGAATGAGTCGATATCCTGGATAGCAAAGAACTTGAGCTTTGAGTAAGAATCCCTAAACTCCCTCATCCTCTCAAATTCATTCACTTTGGGCCGATTCATTCACCACTTATTCTCAGCATTTACTTATTCGCCTCATCACACTGGCATTCATACGACGCACATCCAACCTCTTCGACTCGCGCTATCACCACGCAAATCCAATCCATCACCATCAAGCCTGTCCGAGTTGAATTGTGCTAATCAACAAGCTCGATGACTTATGTTCCAATGCCACGCTGGTTTCCTGCCTCACGGCGTCCACTCCGACTGTGCCTCGCGGCGTCCCCTTTGAACGGGGATCGCAGCACCCCACCAAACGCACCTCATCATTCCCTGCCAAGCGCACCTTGCGGCCCCTTGTAACCCTCGTGTTGAATGCGAATGCCAGTTGCGCCATCCTCGATTGCACCAGCACACGCGAGACACGAGCCAGTTGCACGGGAAGCTGCTCCCATCGCCAACTAGCGCTATCGAGCTCTCGTCAATCCCCAGTCTAATTTTGGAAAAATTATATCGTGGTTCCAAATATTCTTGGCTCAGGTACAAAATTCATCAAATCTCTAATCTGGTTAACTTGAATATTTTGGATTTTTTACTAGTTTGAGATTTGCTTGAATTTGTTCTACTTATGCGATCTGTCATTATTTAGTATAATTTAATTACTGTGAGTTAATATTGTGAGCTCCTGCAATTTTATTTTCCTATTTTTAATTTGTTGAAAACCAAATTGAGCCATAATCTAAGTTGGTAATTTCTCAATTACCTTAAATTTCATTTATTTAAAAATTTGAAAGAATTAGTCTTAATTATCATAAAATTGAATTCTGAAAATTTTTGCATTAATTTGAGATTATTCTACTATACAAAATTTGCTGATCTTTGAAATTACATCCTTATTCATCTATCCGACATCAAATTTGGTATCACAGCTTTAGGTTAAGTTAGGATATATTCACATCTACATTAATTAGTTCATATTTATTTTATTTCATGCGTACTTGTTCTAGTTTTCAATATTCTATTTTCAACCCCAAGCCAATTGGTAGCATGGATCCCGAGCTCCAAAAAGCATTAGCTGAGATTTTGATTAGGTTAGATCGTATGGACAGTAGGATAGATCGACTTGGGGTCCAAAATAATCAAGAAAGTGAAATCGATTAATCTAGACAAAATTATGGATCTAGGAGAACTGCGCATGAGTGACACGTGAACCAGAAGAAAATAATTGGTATGACATGAAAGTAAAGGCCCTACTTTTAACAGTCTATTGGACTCAATGGCTTACTTAGACTGGGAAGATGATATGGACTATTATTATGAATAATACATATCAGAAAATCGAAAAGTTAAATTACGAAAATGAAGCTCACCAGGTAAGTCAAGCTTTACATAATTAATATTGAGCGAATCTTGTAACACAGTCGACAAGAATCTATTAAATTGTGGGATGAGCTTAAAGCGAAACTCAGAGAAAGTATGTCTCTATCTAATACCAGCATCATCTATTAGTTCATTGGCATAGGCTTACTCAAGGCAATAAGACTGTTGTTGAATACGTCGCGAAATTCGATGAATTTCTTATGTGATATAGTGTTCACGAGAATCTGAAAGTCACATTTTCTAAATTTTGATTTGGATTTCAGGATGACATACAACATGAAATTATTGTGAGACAAATCCCAACCTTTGAGCAAGCTTATCAAGTTGTCCAAGATCTCGAGAGGTATCAAAGGTCAATCGTACTTTATAAAGCCGATCTGCATTCAACCACAGCTCCCACAAACTCCACTCCTTTAGGATTTAAGCCAACTAATGGCTCACTGGCCATTAGCCACCCTCCTGTAATTAATAAGGGCAAGACTGTTGTTGGAAAAACCTTTTGTAGTGGTGGTGGTCGTTCTATATGCTATTTCATATGTCAAGGCATCAGTCACATGGCATCCGAATGTCCCCTGAGGATGATAATCATATAATAGAAGGATGATTCTCTAGCCTATGAGGATGACCCACCTACTTATGTGGCTGATGAAACACTGACAAATTTAAAGATCCCGGAGATGAGAATTTAGGATATGTTGGATCCACTTATGAGTCTGAATTTAATAGTGATCCTATAATTAGGGTTGTTAGATGCACTGCGACCCAACCTAAAAAGAGTCATTTTCTTAGTCATCACAAATTGAATTATGAAATTTTTCGCATTAATATGTGATTATTCTATTATATAAAATTTGTTGATCTCTGTAACTGCATTATTATTCATTTGGCGATTAGGGTCATTACTTTTATATTAAGTGTGAACTTATTATTGACTACTAATGTGGGATAATTCTTCATGTGCACTATTAATGTGAGATTATATTTTATCTTAGGAGTATTGATAGGTATTTATAGGTATTTCAATCTTATGTAGTTGTTTAGGAAGTCAGTATGAGTTGAGTTAAAAGTGGAAATTAAAATAGTTAATTTTTTTAAACTATGAGCAAATAAAACGTTCATTCGCGGAACGAACATCCGGAATGTTTTACTACATGATGCTCTCCCTCAATTAAACTTTCATTCAAAGAACAAACGTCTTGTAATTTTTTCCTGATCAGGTACTCTTTATGAAATCAAACTTCTATTTGGATAACCGTTGCTTGATATTTTATTTGTGCTCACCCTTCACCAAGAATAAACGTCCGGTTTACAATCAAATTACTGTTTGCCTCCGGGCTTGGAGACAAGTTTATATGTATGTTACAACGTATGTCCAGTAACAAATTAGATTCCCGATTGGACCTTCTTGTTAATATCGGATTATTTCGACTTGTGATTAGTTAACATATAGGATATAATATCTTATATTTTAAATTATTTGTTGTGTGTATGTTTAATTTATTATTTCAAGTTTTCAGTAAGAAATAGATATTATTTAAATTTTAAAATTGAGGTCTTAACTTATTTTCATGATAGGTATTCGTGCCTAAAATAGTTTAAACCATTGTCTTTAATCACATGAGTCAAATGTTAGATATTCCATATTAGCATTTAATTTAAATTATTTTTAATTTGTTATTTAAAGATTAATCATTTCATAGAATTTTTGTTATGATGTATTTTAAATATAGAATTGATTACAATTCATTTTATTTTGAATACTTTCTAATATCTATATATATCAAAGATATTTAAAATTTTAAAATATTTCATGTCATTAATTAAATTAAATATTTAATCAAGTATTAATTACCTTGTCTCAAGGTGTTATAAAGGATGTTGTATTAATCTTCTCTAGGCAAGAAGAGATGACACAATTAGTTCTAAATCAAATCATTACCTTTAATTAAAAATTAAAATATTTTAATAATTTTGGTAATTAGTATTAAGTAATGTTTTAAAAATCAATCTGGAAAGATCTCCTTATATAGTAATTTAGTATCCTATATGAGATCAACACTTACACACTTTAAACTTGATCTTCTCTTTACCGCATTCTTGTGAAGTCTTCACACGTTCTTGTTAAGACATGTTGTAATTAACTTGATATTATTATACGTTGTGAAACCAATATAGATATATAGATACACACATACATTGTGAAATTGATCTATCACAAACACTAAACCACAATGTTAGTTGATCACCATGTTTGAGTTTGTTATCAACCACCTGTTTGTTTGATAGTTTAAAATTAACTTAGTTTTATTTTAAACATGCATATTACATCATACATAAAATTTAATATTAAAAATTAACTTTATTTCACACTCTACACATATTACTAAAATAATAACTAACTTATATCACATCTCTCACATATCCCAATATAATAACTAATTTTATATCACATTCCTCACATATCCCAACATAATAACTAATTTTATTTCACATCATTTACAATTTTTAATAAAAAATATCTTTATTTAAGTTTAATTTTAAGCTTGTTGAATTTAAGCCTTACAAACAAACAGGCTATGTACATTAACAGTCTTGGGGCTAATAGATACTATTTGTTGATCCCAATATACAAATGAACGAATACCTTTAACTCAAAACCTAAGTGTAGTTAAAAAAAAAAGAAATTATTTTTAATAATTTTGGAAATGGAAGTAGAACTTTCCTTTGGTTCTCCCTAGCACTATCAATGTGAGCAATTCTTCGTGTGCACTCCCAACAATAAACATTTAATTTTTCAACATATTAAGGGTTCATAAGCCATTCATCATTTTAACTTGATTTTTAATGGATTTAGCTGCTATTCACTTGTGCTATTCATACATATTGCTCATGGAAAACATGATTCTCATGAAACACATAAAACCCTTGTTTTCATGTGCACTCACTTTACATTTCATTGGAGCTAACATCACCATTTCACCTTTGCCATGAAATCGGAATGCAGGGAAGTGCCAGGAAGCTTGTGAAAACTGCTCTCCAGGAAGCGGCCAAGAAGAGAGAGATGAGGTACTCAGACCTGAAGAAGATTGATCGCGGCATCCGGCGGCATTTCCATGACGACATTACAGTGATCATCGTCTACCTCAACCCGAATCTCGTGAGCAGGGCAAGCTCTGTTAAGGGTCCAACACTCTCGTTGAGAGGGAGCGGCATCACTGTTCCCCCCAATTCTCTTGCACCCTCTGGATCCTGATACTGATGCACAAGGCTGTCATCAATGGTGAAAGGTAAACACGTTTTCAATTGTGTAGCGAAGTTAATATCAAGTTTTTTAACCTTAATGAGAAAAGAGTTCCCTCCTTTGGGTACATTTCAAAGCTTTCTACTGAGTTGGAGTAGAAATTTATTTTAATTCCTCACTAACCCGAACAAAAATGGCCAAAGAAGGAAACACTTTTCGTTAATTTTAACTGAGTTAATCTTCTTTTCTTTTTCTTTTTTGATAAAAACCGTGTTAATCTTAGTCTTACTGCTAAATAGGTTCTCAAAGTGAGAGATCAGAGGAAGCAGATATCTAGCTTGATTTTTTATGGTATGTTGCAGTCATTTAATCTCATATGAATCAAATCTTTGCTGCATAATCTTGGATTTTCTCAAGGTGTCAAAAAATGAACCTTATTACATCTTTTTGATTAATTATGTCTCTTTTTTTCTTATTTATATTTTCTTCTGAAGATATTTGGTACTTTTCTTTCTGTAAATTCTGTGGGGCACAAAACCATGATGCTACAATATGATCCTTTTACCTGCTTGGTTCTCTATGCCTCTAATCTCATTGAGAATTATTCAATTTTCTTTTCTTTTTTAACTCTGCTAATTACACTATTAATGGGTATTGTTAGAAAAAAATTCATGTTTAGAGTAATGTGCTACTATTGCAAATTTTCTTTTTATTGTTTCATAAATTTGGTATATAGTGGTGTTTATTTCATTTCAATTGATTTATAATATATATATATATATATATATATATATATATATATATAT
>JAEMOT010002136.1:81441-103272 GCA_019297695.1 Apostasia ramifera
ATATATATATTTGTATTGATGTACATAATAGGAATTAAATTTTGGCATAGAGCTTCTCTATCATGGAATGGAATCATTGCCTCTCTTACTTGACTCATCTTGTTTATTTATAAGAGATGTGACATCTAACAAATTGCCCCATTATGAGTGATGTTGACAATTATTAGTTATAGTTTTGTAATCTGTTATACTATTATTTAAAATAATATTAAATTAAGTAATTATTTTTTTAAAATAAGATAGACATAATCAGTTAATATCATTGACTTAATTGTTCTCCAAACTTTTATAATAGAAATGCAGAAGGATTTTCTTTAAATTTTAAGAGGCTTAGACTTTGGCAATTTAATTTTATATCTCGGGATCTTATTCTACATAATATTGTGAATGTCTTATTGTTATTTGCTGCTTGTAGAATTTGTTATATACAGCGTAACGTCAATAGTATAGCTGATTTTTTAGTGCACAATGTGACGTTAGGTGATTTTTATTGGGAAATTGATATGTTTTTTCTCAATGAATTATGCAACATTCTCATACTTGTATATCTGTAATTTTTTTATTATAATTATATGGTATTGTCACTTTTCAACAAAAAAAAAAAAATTGTCCTCCAAACTTAATTTTGAGTCAATTTGAATTTGATGCAGTATGGACAGCACAATCTGTTTAAAAGGCATGAATTGAATCAGAATGGAATCTGAATTTTTCCAATTAGGTTGTCATGTTGGCTTATAATTAAAATTAAAAATACGTTATAGATAATTAGATTTTCAAAATAATTCCCTACGAAAAGGAATAAAAAGTAGTGCGTTTCGTTGTAGATCACCGTAGATGCAGCATTATATTAGCAGCACTCTCCTTTTTACTAGGGCTGTTATCGGGCCGATTTCGAGCGAGTTAAACTTAACTCGAAATAAAAAATTTCAAGCTCAGCTTGACTCGAAATCGGTCCGAAATCGAAATGGGATATGATTCGAGCTAGCTCGGCTTGAAATGACTTGATTTCGAGCCGGCTCGAATCATGATTCGAATCAGCTCGGAATTGTGAAAAAAAATGTAGAAATATTATATATTTAAGAGGATTTGATTCCTAGGCTTTGAGGAAAATAAACCTTAAATCTCCTCTACTCTACCACTAAATCACTAACTAAATTATGTAAAAAAATAATTCATTTATGTATATGTTTATATAATATATCAATATTATTTATGCTATACATATAATTTCGTGCCAAATCGAATCATGTTTCGAGCGAGCTAGGGCCAACTTGAAATTAGCTCGAAATGAACTTTGAGCCAAAATCCTTAGCTCATGATTCGATTCAAAATTTTTGAACTGATTTCGAGTCGATTCAAAAATCGAACAAGTTCCGAGCGAGTTTCGAGTTTTGGATATTTTTAACACCCCTACTTTTTACTGATTTTTTTTCTAAGAATTATATATACAATCACATTAAATATTACAAATTTTGCATTAATTTTTAAAGATAAAAACTTATAAAAAATTTTATTTATAAATTATATTTTACACATTTCATATGCCCGTCATCATAATATTTTACTCTAATTTAATTTTTATTTTAATCATAATTAAAAATTTCAGATTTTATATTCAAATGATTTGAATTGACACAGACTCACAAGCCAGTGAAAAGTGTAATTTTATTTAGTGCTGATTGATCTTTTCGATCACGAGAATTAGGACATCTTTTGTCGCCAAAATCATTTTCATCTGTTAAGAATTTCATGCATATACGAAATATTCTATTCTAATCAAAATGCTCCTAAAATTTGATAAATATTTGTACATTATATATATATATATATATATATAAATATAATACACAAATAATCACTCAAACCATAAATGAATGGCTAAGAGTTATTTGAGCATATCATGTCATATTGAATATTTAATAACTTCAATGAGGGATAGTTCTAAATATGTCTTCCCAACATACATACATATTCAATAAAAAAAACACACACATATATACATATATATATATATATATTGAAAAAAATTAAATGTCAAATCACAAAATTATTCAATACAGATTTGGCGTCCTCCGGCTAGGTCCCTAACATTTTCGGCGTGTTTAGTTGATTCGGTTTCAGTTTCAAAGGCCAAAATAATACAGTTGCCTTAAGTCCCGTCCACTCTAATTTAAGATGTTCAATCCGAGCCTCGTCGAAGGCACAAGACAATTTGAAACAAGTGAATACTAAAAGACAACTGATTAAGCGCTACATCGTAGGCACAATAATACTCTAAACCCGATCAACAAGTTTGTAGGTTGGGGAACTGATTAAGGCCCTGTTTGGCGCGAGGACCAAAACAGGACCAAAATGGTACTAATTTAAAAAACAATAATAATAATAATAAATAAATTTTTTAAATCATTCTACACAAATTCAAATATAAAAAATATTATTTTACTTTACATACTCAATAATTTAAAATAAAAATATCAACTTTATTTCACATTTTAGACCAAAATATTCAAATCGAATATTTTGATCTAAAATGTGAAATAAAGTTTATATTTTTATTAAAAATTATTGAGTATGTGAAGTAAAACATTATTTTTTATATTAAAATTTATGTAGAATAATTAAAATAATTTATTTATTATTATTATTGTTATTTTTTAAACTAATACTATTTTAGTCCTGTTTTGGTCCTCGCGCCAAACAGAGCCTAATAGAAAGTAGTTGATCGAACCTTTGAACAAAAATGGGATCTAAAACTTCTTTAGAGGGCGTTTAGTTCAATGCTATTATAAATTTATGATGTTATGTTATTTTAAATTATAAAAAATTACAAAATTATTACTCTAAAATAACATCTAAATTAAATGACATAAATGTCATTCTCTAATTGTAAAGAAAAGAAACAATATTGAATTGATTTTCTATTATTATTTATTAATATAATGACGATGAACAAATAAATAATAATTTAGAAATAACATACTGACATCTAGATAACATTAAATCAAATACCCCTCACGCTAATTATATATGAAACAAACAACAAAAAGAGATTTAAGCTCGCCTATATAATTCAGTCTTATCTCAAACTAAAGATATCCATTTATAAGCCTACAATTTTAAACATTTTGACACACTCAAATATTAAATATACAATGAAAGGTGATCAGAAGTTAATAGATCATGTATTATTAAATGTTTATTTCATATTTACAAGGAGGATGTAACAACCAACAAGAATGGCATATTACTATTTCAGCAATGAAACCTGTATAGGAAATCATAAAATAAGAAAGCATATTCAAAATGATATTTACTAAGAGGTAGAATCCCTGAAATCCTGCCTGCATAGTGGGCAATTTCCTTGTCTCACTAGCCAATCATCGATGCATAGTAAATGGAAAATATGCTGACAACAAGGCAATAGTCGTGCCGTTTCTCCGATTTGAAAGTCCTGAAATGATAGAGATCATGCCTTCCACATCAGTACAGCAATTTCGATTCACATGAGTGCACATGAAAAAATATAAGGGGGATTTACAAACGTGCCATAACCGCAAACATTCTGCACACTTGCGAACCGTAAATATTACATAGTTGAACCACTTCTAAACAAGATTAGAATGTCAGAATTTCGCAGATCATGGATCTTGAGAACTTATATAAATCACACGTTTAACTTGAATATTTACATACATCACATCACATCATTTGAAGTTGCTAATGTCGGCAATACTTAGACATCATGTTCAAGTCATATAGTTATGCATTTTGAGTGTACAAAAGATTTCATGATTTAGATGAATTGAAAAAGTATGTAAACCTCTCAAACAAAAAAGAATAAGCACAAACCTGCAGGCAAACTAGACAACACACAGTCTTCCTTGTGACAACGAATTTGTTTTCATTGGTTATACTAGTCTTCAACAGTTTTTGCAGTGATTCATTTGGCATGCCATGTTGACCAGTTGTCTCAAAAATATCAAAATCTGCATACAAGGGTGAGGTAGCAGCCCTAATCTGCAATATCTCAATATTACAGTTGTTAGCAGTAGTTCACACTCGTATCTTTCTGGTTGAACTGAAATCAAAACGGATACCTGATTCTGAACTGCACTGTGGAGAACAGGTTCGACCTTATCACAGACAAGCCTGCCACTCAGAAGACTACAAAATATGTCTATCTGTTTGATCAAATGTAAAACTCGAGTTACGAAGTTTCCACCATTTATATGTGCAGCAGTACAAAATGATGGAAGAAAGATTGACAAATGAAAGAACTGCAAGCATGTGATGTTAAAAAGATCAACATATAAATATAGCTTTGATTTTCTCAAAAAAAGGGTAAAATTTCAATTTCCTTTTTCAAATGATGTATCTCCAAAATGAAACTTCTAACTTAAACAAAATGTGAACTTAAATTACAAAGCCATGTCTGCAAGCTAAAGTATGCTTCAAGGAGGCTGAAAGGAAGATCAATGATTCCATCTTGAAAAACATCAGTCTCAGGCTCACCCATTCTACAGGCTCACCCATTCTAAATCTCTTTCTCTGTTTTGTTTAAGCATGATTTAATTAGAAAGAAATGTTCAATCAAAACTTCCATAACCAAAATTTGTTAGATAATTTGTTGGATATGGACTTAAAGCTGAGGCTTATCTTTAAGTCCATATTTTTTTGCTTTGGTAATGAAAATCCTGACTGGATATATCAAAGATGAGGTGTCTTGGTGTATACTTTTCGCACTTGATATTGTCTTTGCTGATAAAAACTAAACAGAGAGCCAAAGCAAAACTGGAGCTATGAAAAAATATTTTAAAATCTAAAAATTTTTGTTTCAGTGGATCAAAAATTAAATATATGGAATACACATTTAGTCAAAATGAAGTAGTTATATTAATAATGTGACAATTTATAACTAAATTATCAAGAAGAGTGAGCGCTTTAAATACCTTAGATCAATCATACAAAATGATGGTGAAATAGATAATAATTTTGTTAACAAGATCCAAATAGGATGAAAAAAATACTTCTCATATGTTGTATGATAGAAAATTTTCATCTAGACTTAAGAGTAAATTTTATAAAATAATAATAAGACCAACGATGATATATGGTGTCGAAAACTGGCCTATAAAGAAAAAATATACAAATAAAATAAGTGTTGCAGAAATGAGAATGCTAAGATGGATGTGTAGGTATACATAAAAGGACAAAATGAGAAATGAATATATCCATGAGAAAGTTAAAATTATATCAATTGAGGATAAACATAGAGAAAATTAATTTAGATGGTTTGGATATGTAAATCATAAGCCGATTGAAACTCCAATTAGGAAAATCAAATTATTAAATTTTGTCCATATATAAAGAGGACAAAAGAGACCAAAGAAGGTATAACAAAAACTATAAAGAGTAATCTTACTCATTAATATTTAAATAAAAATTTATTATTTGATAGAGTGCAATGAAAACAAATAATTCATGTAGCGACCCCATCTAGTATGATTAAGGCTTCGTTATTATTGTATTGTTAGCAAGAAATGACCTTTAATCAAATAACTGTAGTTGGATAAGGAACTTATTTTACAAAACCAAAACACAGGCAATATGTAAAATTAACACTAACTAGCATTGTATTTGAAGTTAAGATTAGCTCAAGAGGAGTGCTAATCCTATAGATTAGGCAATCCTGAAATTAGGAAAAACAAAAGCACTCAAAGGCTCTATTTTGTAAAAGCTAAAGTTATTTAAGTAGTTTAACCTTTCAAGTTGCATAAAGTTAGGGTCTATTTGATATGAAACTTTTTGGGTTTTGAATGAGAGCTTTTTGACTTTCTTGAAAAATGTGCATGATGAAAAATAAAATTATTAAAAATTTTGAGTAAAATGAAAAATAAATTTAATTGATATATTGAAAATTATGTAGGATGTAAAATAAAAGAATATACTAAATTTTGAATCTAACTAACATTCTTGTATGGTTGTGGTGTAATGTAAGCAATTTTTTTTTTTTTTATTTATGCAACTATTACCACATGAATGCCACATAAGAACTCTAGCTGGATTCAAAATTTTAGATCACTTATGACTTATGGGGGCCCACAAAGCATTTCTCAAAATAAAATGATTAAAATAATATTTTAATATTAGAGCTTGTGTAAAATAAAGTATAAAATAAATTAGGGATAATTACCTACATGCCACATCATTTACTTTGCATTACCAATTCATTCTTAGTTAATTACGCTATGCACACTCAAAATATTATAAAATCTTACATACACACACTTGAGTTAAAATTTAATCAAAATCTATTTGAAAAAAAAATATTTTGTTAGTAAATCATTAAAATTATACTTTTACCCTTAATAGTATATATTTTTTTCTTCCTCAATGCCACACTAAAGCGCTGATATATCCTAAAATCAATTCACATCGCGGATGTCTCCTTCCCTTGCCACCACCTAAACATCAAAATTTTAGGATTTTCACTCGAAATATATTTAAATATCCTTAAAATAATATAATGAATGACTCAGATTTTTTGTAACCTAACTATAGTTAGGTTATTGAAAAATTATGATTACTAATTATAGTGAAAACAAGTTAAAGTGTGTGTATGTAAGATTTTTTAATGTTTTGAGTGTGCATAGCGTAATTAATTAAGAATGAATGAGTAATGCATAAATAAAGCTAAATGATGTGGCATGTAGGTAATTATCTCAATAAATTATATAATTTTTAAATCAAAAAAGCCATTTAAACCTCAGCTATTTTGGCATCTTGCTAAATGGGCTCTAATAAGATATTTCGCAGCTTGCCTAAAGTTAGCTTCCCAATTCATCGCTTAAGCACTTTAAGCAGGTTAAGTTAAACAATATTAACCAGAGGTTTTGGATGCAAACAGCCAAACACAGCCTTTGATCAAGAAAAAATGTACTAAACATGCAATTGAAGAACTAATCAAGCCAAATAGCAAAAGAAATGAAGCATGTGAAACGATTATACACCCACGCTCAATCCCAACCTAAATTTGGATTCAAACGGCATATACTCTGCAGCTCACCATGTAAACAATGCTCCAAGCCACCGATTCATTAGAACGCCAAAGGACACAAGCCGAATCGATAGCTTCAATTGAGAAAACAGCTCCAGATATGGCTCCGACCACTGAACTCCTCAAGAACCCACACTCGGCAGCAAGGCCTATCACACCACCTGTTATAGCTCCAATGAAAGAACCCACTGTAGCAGAGCATGAAGAAAACCAATTTTCATTGAGAAAATAGAAGTACCCAAGCCCCGAATACAGAATATGAGCCGAGTAATAGCTACAGAAGGCAAGAGAAATGAGTGAAAAAACCCGAACCGATCGCCACTATGAAGCAAACGGTGACCCAGGTGAATCTTCCAATCCTTGCGGCAAGCATGGAGCTTCCCCATGCATTTTGCCCGTCACTCCAAACCCTAGAAGCAGAAGAGGCGTCCGCAATATCCATGCTTTTCTCGGGGCCTTAAAGCTACTGCGCTGCCTCCATAGTCCATATATATAGCTAGCATACGTACAGCTCACGGGAGGGGCGCGGAGAGAGAGAGAGAGAGAGCAGATTTGTTAGGCCTGTTGGCCAATTATGGCGTTCGACCTGACAGTAGTGCCCATGACGAAGTAGAGCTACCTACTGATCAGACATGTCACTATCAGGTAGCTGAACTCAATAAAATTTTGAGAGATGATGATGAGAGGAAAAAAATTTTGAGTTTTGCGAGCTGTTCCTCATTGATTTTCCCCTTTTTTATTTTTATTTTTTTAAAAAAAAGTAAATTGTATTCCAACCCCCTAAAAAGCAATTAAAATTGATACTAATTTTTAGAAACATTTCAAAAAAAAAATACTTTTGAAATAATTACATCTCAAATTTGACCATAAAATTATAATAAAATTGCAATTTTAGTCGCTCTTTCATAATTTTAGCCATTTTTGTGAGATTTAAAAAAAAATTTGAAATTTTATCATTTTTTAAACTAATTTAAATTACTTATACATTTAAAAAACCATTAAATTTAATGTCTTTTGTTCCTTTCTTTCATGGTCTAAATTCCAAAAACAAAACATCAAAAAAGATTTAAAATATATTAATATTTTAAAATTATATTATTACAAACTAAAAAATAAATAATAAAAATAATCTTAATAGCAAAAAATTAATAATTATATCTTAATTGGGATAAAATGATAATCTTTTTATAACAATAAAAATCTAATAAAGAGTTTTTAAAAATTAGAACCACCCTACAATGCAAGCCCAAATGCAATTTAACCTAAATTTTTTATGAATAGTTTTTATTTTATAAAATCTTTTAAAAAACATATATGTAATAAAAAATTATAGAAAGTAAAAAGATAAAAAAATTTAGTTATATAAATATTATTTTTGATATGACATAAAATAAAATTATGCATGTTAAGACGAGAAACAATCAGATTTTTTACGTGGAAAATCGGTTAGGCGAAAAAACTACGGCTTCTTTCGAGGAGGCTTCAAAAATCACTAGAATCACTCTTTTTTTTTTATAGGTTACAGTAAGCTCAGTGGATTTCTTGAGTTCAGCCCCTTTGAAGGCTGTTACAATGAGGTATATATACCCTGGTCTACTGTGTAGAATCATTTCAGCAGAATGGACTTCAGCTTTAGTGACGGCTCATCAATGTCCGCAGAGAAGGGGCCACTCCCTAGCCTTCACTGTACAATGTACGAATGGTAAGGTCTGACGGCGGGAGAGTCCATACCTCTTGAAAGCAGGATGGTCCCCAATGCTGTCAGGCACCGGTCAGTTCTGGTCCCTGTATTCGTCTCGATCTTTTCGACGTCTGCTGTTCGGGGCGGTATTCCTCATGTTCGATGCCGGGCACTCGTGTTGTTGATGTCATATAAGCTTTCACGTGGGTGGTCCAGATGATGGAGCGTGGATCAGATGCAATAATGCAAAATGAAAATAAATCACAAAATGATTTTTTTTTTTTGCGATTATATACTATTGGATGACAAATAGCTGTACTGTAACGACTCTCAAATAATAATTTTGGGATGATTTTTTTTTTTTTTTTGAAAACAAAACACTTAATTTGACCTGCCACAGGATTTGCTATCAAAATGAGTTGAATTTTTCCCACGTGACACAGGAGTTTTCCCTAATAGCATTTTAATAATGGTAGATTACATCACATTTTTCATTCTAAAATTATATTCTTTTCAAAACATTTCACTTAAAACTTTTTTAATCATATTTTCTTTAAATTTTTATTTAAATATTTAGTTTATTAAATTTATATCAATTTCATTTATTTATATACAAAGTATTATGAGTTTTTATAATTATTTTTTTCTCTTTGCACTGGTGATTTTCAGTTCCGATCATCATAATATTTTTTTTTCTTTTTTTCTATTTTCTTTTTCTTATTGTATTAGTTCAAAATAATATTCTATTTTTATAATAAAAAAAATATTTTTAAGTAAATTGTGAAAACATTAAGAGACCTTGTGGATCCATATAAAATAATTTAATTAAATATGAACCTGTGTGGAAGATTGGATCCAACTCAAAAGCTGTGTAGTTTATTCCATTTCTAATATTAAATTTCAGACTAAATTTATTACTCTACCTAATTATATATATATATATATATCACTAAAATATTAGCTGAGAGATAAATTATTTAATTAATATTTTAAAGATGTCATCATCTAGTATTATTATCAAATAGTTTTTTTTTTCTCCATATTTTTTATGAATTATAATTTTTATTTACTTAACAATCATTTTGATAAAATTATATAAAAAGGCAGTTAATTAATTATTATTTTAATATTATATTATATTATTTATATTATTTAATTTAATAATACATGGAGATAAATTTATAAAAAAATTATAAAATTATCATTAGAAAAAATAATATCTAATTATCAAAATATTTGAGTAATATAATATAATATTAACATAACATGAATCAAATTTCTTTAAAATTTTATTCTCTTTCGCTCTTCTCTCTTCTCTTTTTTTTAGTCCTTATTATTTTTTTTCTCTATTTTCATCTTGTCATTTCTATTACTTTGCTCTAATTATAGTCATGTAATATTTCATGATCTAAACATTTTTGTGAACATCTTTGCATTTGATTAACAAAACATTCAATAAATCAGTAAGAGTGACATGTCAGAATTAGGTGGGACCCACTACTAACATGGCTGTCGAACCTAATAACTTTTTTTTCACAATGGACAGCAATAATGCACTCAATTGTTTTGGAGATTAGTAGGATAACTAGAGAAAGTTAATTATTGTGAAAAAAACTACTATGAAAAAAGATATGATTATGTAAATTATTTATAGCTTATAATTAACTGTTATAACCGAATGTTTAGCTCCTCAATTAGTGCTCGTCACATCAGAAAAGGGCCCTACCCAATGCTGATATGGCAAGCGCTAATTGGATGACTGAATAATCGGGTAACCACTTGTAGATGATTTATAATGTTTACAAAACTCATATATATAACAATTTTTTTTGAAATTCGGTCGAAACGTAAAATACTATAAAAAGTAAAGCAAGTACATTAGGTATAATAGTCACGATCGTCAGTAAGGATCGTGCAAAACTCTGGTAAAGGAGGTGTCCTT
Source organism: Apostasia ramifera (assembly GCA_019297695.1). Lineage (NCBI taxonomy): Eukaryota > Viridiplantae > Streptophyta > Magnoliopsida > Asparagales > Orchidaceae > Apostasia > Apostasia ramifera. The sequence goes on from JAEMOT010002136.1 coordinate 92,122, forward strand.
CATTCTATTAAAAATTGCATTTGGTTCCAACTTATTAAAAATTGCAATAATTTAAGGTAAATTGTAGAACTTTTACAACCTCAAGGACTCAAACTGAAGTTTTTAACAGGTTAGAACCAATTTGCAATGCCCTTAGATCTCAGGAGCCCGTATGCAATTTAACATACAAGCATACCTAACATGTATTTATTTGCAAAAGTTAATTTTCAGTACAAAATTAAAGCTAAATTTAAATAAAAATATTTTTTATTGGAGTTATTTATAATGTGAAAATTAGTTAGTTATTATATTAGAATGTATGAAAATGTAACTTAAGTTAGTTATTATTTCAATATGTACGTAAGATATGAAATAAAATTATTTTAAATATATGTATGATATAAAATATAATTAAATTTTAATTAAAATTTATGCATAATATAATGTGTCTAAGTAATAGGTGGCTTATCCTAAAATACTTTATCTATACATTTATTAGGTACACAACTTGAGGTATTATTTTAGAATCCAACTTCAATTGTATATAAATTTATGACAGTATGAACATTTTCAGTACCCATCCAGCTCAACAGTGCAAATCCCCATACTTTTGCCAAAGTTCCACTTTATTATGATTCTTTTGAAATCCAAATCACAATGAGAGACTAATAGGTTGATCGCGAAAGTCGACTCATCGGCTGACTCATTGTCGGGCTGACCACATCTAGGTGAACAATTGTTTGAAACAAGACCGATCAATGCTTCTCAACAAATAAGAAACTATAAAGGCCAACTTTTCTTTCATTGATCTCTTCAAGTGAGGAGGAACCTCACGGTCGCTGATGTCCTCTTGCTCTCTTTGGCACATACTCATCATCTCGATATCTATTCCAGTGTAGTTATATTGCTTGTGATTCTCTTATGATTATAATCATCTAATTATATATCCTTCGATTTAGGTCAATCGTGTTGGTAGGTATACAATTTCTTATTTTAATTTTTTTTTGGATTAAATGGATTATTTTTTTAAGGCAGATCTTCCCATTATGTTGCATTAAAGTGGAGCTGTTGAGCATATAAAATTATGCAAATCTATTTGCATGATTTGAGGGTTGAACTTAGATTTGCTTCTAATGTGAGCACTTGATTTTGTGAAAACTTGTTTAAGGGTTTTACTTTTAAAATGCCTGAAGAAAAAAGTAAATTACAGGTAGATTCTTTTGGCTTAGGCCGCCTTAAATATTCTACTTTGGTGTATTTTTATATCTAATTTTATGATTTTAACCTCAAAAAGATGTCTCAATATCATATGATCATTCTCTTATATTTATATATCAAGATCTCCACTCAACTTTACGATATAAGATAATTCATTCTTACACTGTACTACTGCTTAGAAGCCTGCTATGATTCATTCGTTGATAAATAATTTCTTCTTCGGGGCATCATTTAGAGACTAGCTCCAACCTCTTCAACTTCAAAACAAAGACATTCTATTAATCTTAATTACAATTTTATGCAAGTATGAATTCCAGATGAATCTTATCATGAAATAATTCTAGAAACTTATGCTCTTATAGTGAGATGTGTAATTTCTAAACATTCCTCTCCGTATTTACATGAAATATGAAAAAAAATAAGTAATATGAGCTAATAGAAACAAGTAAAAGATGTAGAACTATCTAGAAGATATGCTAGAGTTCATGAACTCAAATGTAATTTATTAGAAAAGTCTTTTTCTATTTGATAGAAAAATATACTAGGAAAATGCATTTATTTGAATAAATATCTCTATTATTGCATTTTTTTCAAATAAGCACTTCCCTATTCCCACATTCCTATTTGCTTTATGTATTATCTCTAATTTATCATTGAATATTATTTATATTATTATTGCAAAAAGAAGCCATTTATAAGGATTATATTCATGTAATAAATGTTGAAAAGCACATCCATGCCTAAACTAAATAAATTAAGTATAGATCAAAATATTCTAGCTAGAGACCTTCCACAGAAATTGAATAATTTCTTCTTTTTATTTTATTTAAAGTTTCTTTGTATAATATAACAAATAACAAGATTTAGAGATAATTACATATATATATATATATATATGTATATATAATACTTGAGATTATCTCATTTAAATATTAAATTTTTAATGTTTACATTCCATAAATTAAATCTTGATCACCTTTGGAAATTCATTATCCTTTGGTCCTTTTGGTTAGAAAAATAATTAACACAAATAATAAAAATGTGATTTTGATGTCAATAATTTATGATATTTTAGAAAAAATTACTGATAAGTTCCTAATAATTATATAATTTTGATCTATATATGCTTTTGAAAACCCTTCTTTGAGGGCCCTAAAATTTAAAATAAGGACCTATTTGATCTTTATAATTTCAAAATAAGGACCAAAGTGAATGATTTCAAAAGGTATAAATTAAAGTATAATAATGGATGAACTTCAAGAACCTCTCAGTAAATTTAATAGTTTAAATATCATACATGTAAATACCCTTCTTAATAAGAAATATTTCATTTTGTTTTGTGATAATTAAAAGTAATGCATTCATTAATCCTTTCTCCTCCCTCCTCATAATTGGAAAAATATTAGATTTAGACGTAGAACTGTTGACCGCCTTATGTGCATAGGCCCACTCCAACATGTGTGGGTGGGCCCACCGCCCATGCACACATGACAGTCAATGGTTAAGCACCGAATGATTTGGTGCCTGAAACGAAATATTACTCCCACGATGTTGGACCAATTTCGGTTCCTCTACTACCTTCAACTTAGGCCTCATTTCGTGCCCGATAGCCCAATTTGAGTAGGCTCATGGGAGGAATGAACTGCCCACAATTCCTAACACAAATGTTCTACATATTCATTTCATGTATTGCATGCAATGCATGTTATGCATCTATATGAATATTATAAACTTTTATTTTCAAGGTGATTATATTCTATTTCAAATGATCAAGTTGAAATAAACTCGATTCAGAATTAACTAAAACTATCAGGGGACTATCATTTCTAATATTTCCCACTTCTTCCTTCTTTCAGAATCTTTCCTCCCCCACCACGAAAATAGTAATCAAGGTTATTGGTGGCGTTAAGAATGTAACTGAGCCCCCTTCTCTACCAACATTATTTTTATTCTCAAGATCACTCTATGACGCCCGTAGCCAAAGAGGACGGAGAGTGATCGCAGGGTAATGTCCTAAGAGAAAGAATTACTGAGGCAAAATGATGCTCCTGACAGATTTCTAAGTTGAATAATGAGTGGTGAGAGGGGCACAGAAATGAATCATCTCACATCAAAAAAAGAAGAAGATCCTGAACAGTATAAGTAGATAACGTAATTTTGAGCTAGAGTAGCACTGGAATAGGTGACTTCATGGAAAGTGCTCAAGTCACGCAGTTTTCTTAAAGTCAAAGCGGACAATACCTCTACAATAGGATCACGAAATATTACACAATCGCTCGACTAAATTTCACTATTCCAACAATAATGGCACAAGGAAGTATTTTTTTTAACCTTAAATATCATTTAAAAAAGCCTATTGTTATTTCACATTGAGAGGCCTCTCTCTACTCTCCAAAAATAATGAAATGAATGTATAATAAAATTATATATGAGTGATAATGAAATGAATGGTATTAACTATTTGGCATGGGCATCAAATTACTTCAATCTTTTTAAAATTATTGCACTAATTTTTTATATTTATCTCACGTTATAAACATACTTTAATATTAACAAAATCAATTTTATTTTACTTCTCACACAAATTTTAATATTAAAAACTAATTTTTTTACTTAACATTTTGCACATATTTTAATAAAATAATTATTTTTATTTCTTATTTAATTTTTTTAAAATTTGGTTAGATTTTATTCGGCTCTAATTTGATTCAATTTTCTTATGAGTTGAAATCAACTTACTCAAAATAAAATTAATTCAACTTATAATTAATTAATATTAATTTTATAATATGTACAACAACTTTTTGGATATATATTAAGAATTTTTATGTACATAAATATATTAATAATATAAGATATAAATTGATAAGATTTGTGTATCAACACTACATAATACATGCATATAAATTTATTTAAAAATTATATGAAATATATAGCGCAAAATAAATATTTGATAATATTTGATAAAAAAATAAAATTAAGCTCAATTTAATTAAAAAATTAACTCAAAATTAAACAATTTAATAAATTTAAATTCTTTGAGTTAGAAGTAAAATTACTTGAACTCCACTCATATCATATCTTTTTGTTGAAGTAAAAATTATATATAATATGCAGCACAAAATAAATATTTAAAAAAATTAAAAATTAAGCTCAATTTAATTTAAAAAAATAATAAACTTGAATCAAAATAAAATTAAAATTAAAAATTTTAAGTTTAAAGCAAAATTACTTCAACTCGCTATTTTTTATGGTTTAACTTTTAACAGTAAATTGCATTTGAGTCTTTAGAATTAAGATGTAATGTCATATAAGTTTATATTTTGAAATTTTAATATCTAGATTTCTAAGATGGTTAAATATTTCACATAAGCTAATTTTAATAATTTTTATTAATAAATACAGTAACAACAACAACCAAGCCTTAATTCTACTAGGTGGGGTCGGCTATATGAATCCTTTGCTTCCATTGCGCTCTATCAGTTACCAAATTCTTATCTAAGTCTAAGTAACTAAGATCACTCCTTATAGTTTCTTGTCATGTCTTCTTTGGTCTCTCTCTTTCTGTTTGTACATAGGCAAAATTCAAAACTCAATTTTTCTAAATGGAGCTTCAATCAGCCTACGATTTAGGTGTCTAAACTATCTAAGCTGACTTTCTCTAAGTTTATCCTCAATTGGTGCAACACCAACTTTCTTTCGGATATACTCATTTCTCATTCTATTCTTTTGTGTATATCCACACATCTACCTTAGCATCCTCATTTCTGTAACATTTATTTTATTTGTATGTTTTCTCTTTACAGGCCAACATTCAGTACCATAAACGTTCCGTTGCCGGGTCCCAAGTCTCGGATGAAAAACGCGGAGGGTTGCATTAGGCAGTCGATAACCAGCGTAAAACTTGTCGAATCAATCATGATATGAATTCTTTATTAATAAATACATAACGAAAAATAATAATAAATTTTTAATTATAATTTTACTTCTATATTTTTATTTTGTCTCTTTCACTAGCATGCACGGTGCATGGCATCTCAGTCCACTCTTCCCTCTCTCTCTCTCTCCTTATATTTTATTTGGAATGAAAATTGGTTAAGAGAATAGAAAGCTTTATTTTATATTTAGTAGTGCACAAATAACACTTTACACATACTTTCCTTCGCATTCTCTCATTTTTTCTATCTAAATGTAACTTGGATAAGGTATGTCACATGACAAGTGAGAGGAAGAAGATAGAAAAGCAATTTCTTTTGTTACTTCGTGCCATTTTTGTTCTCTTAACTGTAATTAATTTGAAGGGGACTCGAGTGATGTATGATTGGGTGACATTAATTTCAAGAGGTTCATCCTAATTGTCCTTTGCATTTTCTTATTTTAAGGGAACTCGATAGTGGACAGCTGGACCATAAGCCATGCTTACGCCGACAACAATGTGGCGTGATCAGATGTTTTGATTGTTCCGCGCTGTTTGTCAAGCATGGCCGCGCCAATTGCCTGATCAAACCATTTGATTAGACCATCTCATTAGTTTGATCGAATGGCTCGAGATGATCGGACTGTCCTGTCAGGCCACAATGTTGACTTGAATGGACTGTTCAGCCATTTGCTCTATCGCTTGCCGTCAAGTGCGGGGCCCATTGTAGTATATGCGGCGCTCTGTGAGTGGCATCAGGACGTTTGACGTAGTCAGGGCTCGAACACGACAATTTTACCTAGTTGGGAGGATGAATATGTAAAATGAAAGTAAATGACGGTCAAATGTTAATCAAAAGAGTTTTATCTCTGATTAGGAAGGAAGAATTAAGATGAATTCAAACGCCCACCAAAAGCCTTTGAAGAAGCCAAATCCACTTAGATTTTCCCACCCCCTCATTATACTGCACGTGCGCAAAGCCTTCATCTTCTTCCTCACCATTTCCTCCTCCCTCATTCCCATTTCTCTCTGATCTCTCTCTGCTTTCCTTCTGGTTCTACAGAGAAGCGTTGCAGAGCTCCTATGGAAAAGGCACCGACATCAAAAGGGAAAATCATTCTGAAATACCTCCAGAAGGCGGCCAGCTTCACCATCACAAGCCATCCCCACAGCCCCCGGGCCGCCGGAGGCGGTGGGGATCGGCGGCCACCGCGGGGGTATTCCGGCCAAATCGCCTCCATCTTCCCTCGGGAGTCCGGGTTCAGGAAGAAGAGCGACGCCGGCGGTGCCGGCGACAACGAACCCACTTCACCCAAGGTCACCTGCATCGGCCAGATCAAGCACAAAAAGAAGGCAGCGGTGGCCGCCGAGCAGCTGAAGAAGAAGAAGATGATGAAGAAGAAAAAAGCCTTTTTGGAGAAGAAGGGGGTGGAGAAGGAGAAGGAGAAGAGGCCGCGTCCCCCGGCACCGACACAGGCGCCAGCCCTGGGGCGGATGAGGCGGTTCGCCAGCGGGCGCGAGACGCTCGCGGAGTTCGATTGGAAGTCGGCGGCGGCGGCGATGGAGGACCCCGAGGAGGAGGAGGAGAAGGTGATCATTCCTCACTCGGCGCCGATTCTGGTGGGTGGCGGCGGAGCAGTGGCGCCAGAGCCGAAGAATGAGAACTTTTTGTGGAGGAGGAGGGCCATGGCTAAGCCCATGCCCCTCCAATTGAATAACTGAAGCCATTGGGGGAGCTGCTTTTCTTCTTCCTCCTCTTCTTTCTCTGTTCCCCGTCTGCATGGTCGGTTGTGTAAATTTCTTCAAAAGATAGGGATAGAATTGTAATTAGCCTTTCGTTTGACATATGGGTACTTAGAATTTTTTTTTCCTTTTTGGATCGACGGTGCTTGCAGATATTGAATGCGAATGAGTTTTTTTTTTAAGATAATAAAATTTATTTGTTAAATTTTCAGGCATTTTGTATTTTTGGCTTCGCATATATAAAAAAATACTTATGATAAACATCAAAATAAAAATAAAAATAAATATTGCAAGAAAATGAAATCAATTTGAGATTACTGTAGTGTGACTACAAGATGAATTAAATATTTAAAATAATCCATATTATTAAATTAACTAACAAAAGTTATAATTAGAACTTAATTACCAAAACTCGCCTTTGAATGCATAACTCACTAAATTAATGGAGTCTTTTTTTATTTTTTTTATTTTAAAGGGATATTTACACAGTAGATACAGAAATTAGGTTGATTTATAAATTTCATCATAAATCTCAAAATATTACAGATATTACATCTAAAATAGCTATTTTTTTGTTTTTCACATCCTACAGTAAATTCTATCAGAAGATTTAACCATAATTAAATCTCAACAAAATCTAAGCCATTAATCGCATTGTTTAACTATCGACCTTCATGTTAGGGCATCACGGAGCTGCATTGGTTCCGGCAGCCGCGTATTCACGCGAGCGTCACTCAGAGGGTAATGATGGATATGAAATTACCTCACCTGCAGCTTCAGAGTTCTGTCGTCGTTGGCTTCAAAAAGGTCTGATGCCCGCTCGCGATGCATGCGTAAGAAGAAGATGCAAACATCTGAGTGATGCTCGCGTGAATACGTTATCGTCAGAACCAATGCAGCTCCGCGATGCCCTAACATGAAGTTCGATGGTTAAACGATGCGAGCAATGGCTGAGATTTTGTTGAGATTTAACTATGGTTAAATCTTCTAATAGAATTTACTGTAGGATGTGAAAAACGAAAAAATAGCTGTTTTAGATATGATATCTGTAATATTTTGAGGTTTATAATAAAATTCGTAAATTAATTTAAATTTTGTGTTCATCATGTAAATGTTCCTTTTTTTAAATGATGAGCTCAAACATTTGATTTGTTATTATTGCTATATTATATTATATTAAAAAGTAATTATTTAATATAATAATATACTAAAAATATATTATAAAAATTTATACGAGTATCGCCTAACATAAAAATATCACAATGCAGTAAGTAAAATTAGAGTAATTTTTTATTATCATCTTTTAAATTAAATAAATAATAATTTAAAAATAATATCAATAAGTAAATAATAATTTTTTAGAATTAATATGTAAATAATATTAATATCCAAATAAATAAAACTAAACCAAAGGCTGCTCTTCCTGTCCGGCCACTAACTTCTTTTTATTATTTTCAGAAAAACTATTTTTGACTTTTTTTTTATTTATATGATTAGAAGTAATTGCGGTGATTTAGGGTCTATTATATTTTTATATCCTTTTAATCAAGTCAAACCAAAATAAATCATTTATTTAAAAATAAAATAAAATATTTTGACATGTTTATTCGAACATAATCTCATCTACCATCTAAAACATGAAAATGGTAACACAATAAAAATATCTTAAAATTCAATTTAAATTTTCCTAACCAATATATATAAACCCCATCTTCTTTGTCTTTGTTTATCATATTAAAATTAATTTTATTAGTTTTTATTTAACAAATCACAATCATATCTAAATTTTAATATTAAATTTAAGGGTAAATTGCACAGAGGCTTCTGAGGTTAGAATAACGCTGCAAATAGGTCCCATATTTTGAAAAATATAGATTTAGATCTCCGAGTTTGTGTTTGCGCTGTCATTTGGTCCCTTAGTTTAAATATCACCTTTTTGGATAGTTCAATTACACAATAATGATTAGATTTGACTGTTAGTCATATTTATATGGACCAAAATATCCTTATAATTTTCTCGAAATTTTTTAGAATAATATGGAGAATGAGTAAAAAATTTGAAGATAAAATAGTAAAAAGCCAGCAAATTTCAAACGTGAGACCAAACGACAGCGCAAACACAAACTCGGAGATCCAAATCTAGTCTTTTCAAAATGTGGGACCTATTTGCAGCGCCATTCTGACCTCAGGGGCTCCCGTGCAATTTACCCTAAATTTAATTATATTTTATATTATACAAACATTTAAAAAGAAAACTTAATTTTTTTTTAAATTTAATAAATATATTAAAATAATAACTAATTTATATCATATTTTTTTTATATATCTCAACATAACAATTAATTTTATTTCACACCATCACAATTCTCAACAAAAATATTCTCATAAAAATTTAAATTTAAATTTTATTAAATTTAACCAACTCCAAATCCTAACACTGTTTGCCCAATTTTACAATCGCATTAAAGTTAAATTTTAATATTAAATTAATAAAATATAAATTATATATAAATTTTAAAATTAAAATATATTACGTTATATTTTATAAAATTTTAAAATAAAAATTAATGATATTTCACATCTAACCATTAATAATTAAAGACTGAAATCAATGTGCCCTGGAACCCACGTTTCGTAGCATAATAAAAAATAAAATAAAATATATATATATATATATATATATATATTTTGGAATTGGCGTTTTGTTATTAAATGAGTCAAAACAACATCGGATTGTGATGATGTGATCGTTCTTTTATTTATTTTAGGCAAAAATGAACATATATATATATATATATATATATATATATATGAAATATTAAATAATCTTACAAGTAACTACTAACTTAAAATTTAATTGAAATTTTTATGTAATTTTTGTATAATAATAATATCAAATAAATAAAAATAATTTTTATATAATACTATTACGCTATTAAAATTTTAAATAAATTTAAAATTTAAGTTTATTATTTATGAAAAATTTGAAGCATTACTTGCTATTGCTATAGAGATTATATCAAAAAATAAATTTAAATATGAATATAAAATTACTATTATTTATATGTGAGTTTTTTAAGCTAATAAATAAAATTAACTACAATTAAGGTCAATTAATTTTAAAATGTATACTTTTAACCAATTTATATCAAATTAATTATTTGAATGGAGATTATCCTATAGAAATTCTTTATTTTTTTATATTAGAAATTCATTATCTACAATAATTATTTAATTATATCCAGACCTTTGAGGTAAAAAAAAAGTGTTATAAATTGATTTTAATTTTTAAAAACTTTAATTTGGGTTATTGAAATTATAAAAATACTATCATTTGATTCAATTTGTGTCAATTATTAATATTTTATTATTATGCATAAAGTTATTTCTTTTTTTAATAGGTTATATCTGATCATTAATTTTTGATATTGTTAACACGTGGTTCCTGCGCTGCATCCTGGCCGAACACGTGGCGCCTGACAGGCCTGTACTTGATTGGTTATTGACTGACTTAACTTCAGGTTTTGCAGGACTCTTGACCCAGGTCAAACATCGGGCACGAGGGTTCAACCTACCATCGTCCACGACGACCCAGGATTAAACTTCGTAACCTCGGGCACGAGGGTACGAGGTAACGCCTGTCATAATCAACTTCACCTAACCCCGCCGCTCTCCGTACGGGCGCTCTTTCCAAATGGAGGTACCAGCATTTAAAGCCATCATCCTCCTCGTACAGCTGCGGACCTCTCCAGTGACAGACAAGCGGCGCTCAGAGCTCATCCATCACCTTTCCTCCGAGAAACCAGGGTGGAGCTATGCACGTCAACGGCTACAAAAACCACTGAACAGTCCTCCAGAAAAAAGAAAAAAAAGAGAAAAAAGGGAAGCGGGAGGGACGCAGAGACAAAAAAAAAGAACAGTTTCTCATTGTATCAGGACCCCAACTGAGGAGCTCCTTTCTTCTTCTTCTTTTTCTTTCTCTTCTACTCTTCTCAAAGCATTGTATAGCCTTAAAGGCTATCATTTTCTTATTAGTGAAACTTCTTCGTTGACCGACCGGTGGACATAGGGGATTTCCTCCCTGAACTACCTTAAATCTCTGTGTGCTTTTCTGGTTGCTTCGGACTAAATCTTCTCCTTGAGCCTCTATTAACAGGCTCACCACCTCCTTTGCGCGCCGCCGTCTCCCGGAACTCTCTTTCTTTGGTATTTCTTGGGATCCCCACATCCTACGTCAACATCTTCTGGTGCTTTCATTGAGACCTGGAAAGATGGTGGCTAGAACACGCAAAACC
>JAEMOT010002138.1:0-42213 GCA_019297695.1 Apostasia ramifera
GGTGGCGGTGGAGGAGGAGGAGGAGGACTCCGGTGGAGTAAAAAAAGGAGTTTTTTTTTCGATGGTTACAAATAATAAAAGATATTATAAAGCTAGTATTCAATGAAAATATTATGACATGTATCAAATCAAATGCTAAATGCAAATAGTAAGAAGAAATACTTCAATATATAAATAAATAGTTATAAAATTATCAGTATTCTATTAAAATACTTCTATATGAGATGAATCGATGCATAAATACTAGTATTTTGTTCAAATTTATTGAAGTTACATCGAAAATTTGTATAATTCTAAGTATTCAATTAAAATAATTTGATATGTAACGAATGAGTATCTAATGCATGTATTTAGTGTAAATTTATAGATATAGCTATAAATAGTTGTACAATTATTAGTATTTTGTTAATATACTTTAATATATAATGAGATGGTTTATTTTTGCTTGTATTTAGTTAAAATACATAGATGAATTTCTATGTTACCGCTAAATTGCTGGTATTCAATTAAAAAATAATTATATGCAATTATTCAGTTAAAATACATTGATATAACAATGAATAATTATTTAATTATCAGAATTTCATTAAAATAGCTAGCTTTATATGTAGCGAAATAGTATCTAAATCATAGTATTTTGCACAAACATTATAATTTTTATTTTTTATGTTTTTTTGCACAAATATTATAAATATTCTTAAATAGTTGTATAATTACAAATATTCTATTAAAATAATTTACTATGTAATGAATTAATATCTAAATATATGTATTTAGCTTAAACTTATCGATATAGCAATGAATAGTTGTACCATTGTCGGTATTCACATTAATATGTAATGAATCGGTCTTTGAAAGCATGTATTTAATTAGTGAGAATACATCTATATATCTTGTAATTTTTAATATTTAATTAAAATAATATGATATATATCGAATCGCTCTCTAAATATAAGTATTCATTATAAATAGTTGATATATAAATAAATAATTATAAAATTATAAGTATTCTATTAAAATATTTTGATATGTGTCAAATTGACATTTAGTACTAGTATTTTATTCAAATATATTGAAATATAACACAAAATTATATAATTATAAGTATTCAATTAAAATATCTTAATATATATAATGAATTGATCTCTAAAAGCATACATTCAGTTGAAAAACTTTGATATACCATAAAATAATTGTGTAATTGCTTGTATTATATTAAATTGCTATGATATTAATCGAATCAATCTCTAAACCCATACATTTAGTTAAAATATATCAGTATATTAATAAATGTTATAAAATTATTTGTATTATGTTGGAATATTTTAATATATAATAAATTACTGTCTAAATACTAGTATACTCTTTAAACATAATGAAGTTGCATTGAAGAGCTATTTAAGAACAAGTATCTAGCTAAAATAACTTAATTTATAGCAGATGAGTATCTAAATCTGAATATTCAGCATAAATTTGTCAAAATAGCTTTATATAGTTGTATAATTATCAGTGTTGAGTTAAATAATGGTGATATGTAACGATTTAGTTTCTAAAAATTTATATTTAATTGAAAAACATCAATATATCATTAAAATATTATATAATTACTGATATTTAGTTAAAACATATTAATATGTATTGAATTAATCACTATATGCAAATATTCTATTAAGACACACTGATTTGATGGTGAATAGTAGAAAAGTTTCAGAATTTTTTTGAGATATCTTGATATAAAGTAATCATTATCTAAATCATGGAATTCTATTCAATTAAAATTAAAGATCGTCGAATAGTTGTATAATTACAAATATTTTATTAAAAAATATTACATGTAAAGAGTTACTATTTAAATGTGTATATTCAGTTTAAATTCGTTAATGTACAATGCATAGCTATGGTATTATCAGTGTTCAGTTAAAATATATTAATAGGTAACGAATGAGTCTTTAAAAGAGTATATTTAGTGAAAATATATTGATATATCTTTAAATAGTTGTATAATTACTAGTATTCAATTAAAATATGATGATAGGTATTAAATCCGTATTTAAATACAAATATTCAATAAAGATATTTTGATATATCAATGAATTATCATAAAATTGCCAATATCCTATTAAAATACTTCAATATGTGATGAATAATTGCAAGTATTCTATTAAAATTACTTCATATATAATAAAATAATATTTAAAAGCTTATATTCAGTTAAAAATTATGATATGTTATGAAATAATTATATAATAGCTGGTATTCAATTAAACTACTGTGATATGTATTGAATTAATTTTTAAAATCATATGTTTAATTGAAATACATTGATATATAGATAGATAGTTGTAAAATTATTTATATTCTATTGAAATACCTCAATATGTAATGATTTCACATCTAAATGCTTGTATTATTCTCAAACACAATGAAATAATATCAAAAAATTGTTAAATAGTAAATATTTTGCTAAATAGCTTAATATGTAACGAGTTAGTGTCTAAAAGCATGTATATAATAGAAATTCATCAAAATAGCTTTGAGCAACTATATATTTAGTTAAAATATGTCTATATATTACGAATTAGCTTGTAAAAGCATATATTTAATTAAAATATATCGATATATCATTATATTATTGCATAATTGTCGGTATTCACCTAAAACATATTGATATGTAACGAATTAATCACAAGTGCAGTTATTAGATTAAAATATGATAATAATAATGAATAATTATAAAATTATTAATATTCTATTATAGTATCTTGATATTCAACCAATCGGCATCTAAATCATAGTATCTCATTCAAATACAAATAAATATCATCAAATTATTATATAATTATAGATATTCAAGTAGATAACTTATATGTAAAGAATTAATATCTAAATGCATGAATTCAGGTTAAATTCGTTGGTATTGCAATGAATGCTTGTAGCATCGATAGTACTAAGTTAAAATATGTTAATATGTAATAAATTATTCTCTAAAATGTGCATTTAGTGGAGAGAAATCGATATATTTGTTAATAATCTTATAAATGCTAATATTCAATAACAAAACTATGATATGTTTCAAAGCAGGAGCTAAATGTAAGTATTAACAATAAATACTTCGATGCATCAAAGAATAGCTATAAAATTAATAGTATTCTATTACAATACCTCTATATGAGATAAATTGATATCAAAATACTAGTATTCAGTTCAAACAAATTAAAATTATATTGAAAAATCGTATAATTATATGTATTTAGTTAAAATAACTCGATATGCAAAGAGTCGGTATCTAATTACATGTATTTATTATAAATTCGTAGAGATAATTATAAATAGTTGTATAATTATAAGTTTTCAGTTAAAATATATTAATATAATGAATTAGTTTATAAAAGCTCGTATTTAGGTGGAATACATCAATATATCTTTAAATTACTGTAAAATTATTGGTATTTAAATAAAATATAATCATATGTATTGCATTAATCACTAAATGTAATTATTTCGTTAAAATAAGTTGATATAATAATAAATAGTAGTTTAATTATCAATATTTCGTTAAAATATCTTTTTATTTAATAAATGACTATCTAAATCATAGTATTCTGCTCAAATATAATTAAATATCTCCAAATAGTTGTCTAATTACAAATGTCTTATTAAAATAATTTACTATGTAAAGAATTAGTATTTAAATATTTGTATTTAGCTTGAACTTACCGATATAACAATAAATAGTTGTGGCATTGCTAGTGTTCTCTTAAAATGCATTAATATGTAATGAATCGCTCTGTAAAAATATATATTTAGTAAAATACATTTATATATGTTCAAATAATTGTGTAAATTTTTATATTCAATTAAAAT
Source organism: Apostasia ramifera (assembly GCA_019297695.1). Lineage (NCBI taxonomy): Eukaryota > Viridiplantae > Streptophyta > Magnoliopsida > Asparagales > Orchidaceae > Apostasia > Apostasia ramifera. Next base: position 3,865 of record JAEMOT010002138.1, read on the forward strand.
AATATGATACATGCCAAATTAGTCTTTAAATGCAATTATTATTAGAAATAGTTTATATATAAATGAATAATTAAAAAATTGTAAATATTATATTAAAATACTTTGAAATGTGACAAATAAGCATCCAAATACTAGTATTGTCTTCAAATATATTAAACTTATTGTGAAAAGTTGTAACGAATTGATTTCTAAAAGCATGCATTCAGTTGAAAAACTTTGATATACAATAAAATAATTGTATAATTACTTGCATTCAATTTAACTACTATGATGTCTCTGGAAAATAACTGTGTATATTTAGTTAAAATACATCGATATATTAATTAATAGTTATAAAATTATTTGTATTTTTGTGAAATACTTTGATATATAATAAATTTGTATTTAAATGCAAATATTCTACTCGAACACAATAACATTGCATTGTAAAGTAATTTAAGAGCAAGTATTCAGTTAAATTAACTTAATATGTAACTATTCGGCATTTGAATATATATATTTAGCGTAAATTCATCAAAATAGCTTTATATAGTTATATAATTATTATTGTTTAGATAAATTACTATGACATCTACCAATTTGATCTCTAAAAGTATATACTTAGTGGAAATATATCGATATAAATTAAATTACTACATAATTATTGTATCCAGTAAAAATATATTAATATGTATCAAATTAATCGCTACATTAATTAGCTATTATGTTAAAACATGTCGATATAACAGTGAACAGGAGTAATATTTTTAATATTTTATTAAAATATTTTTATATATAATGAATCTATATTAAAATCATTGTGTTCTGTTCAGATATAATTAAAAATCATCAAATTATTATATAACTACAAATATTCTGTTAAAAAGACTTTGTCTGTGAAGAATTGGTATATAATACATAATTCAGTTTAAATTCTTGAATGTAACAATGCATAGTTGTAACAATAATAGTGTCAATACAACTATTTAATACAAATAGTTCGATAAATTAATGATTGGTTGTAAAACTATCGCAGTTTTCTATTAAAATATTTTAATATGTCATGAATAATTGAAAATATTTTATTAAAATAACTTGGTATGTAATAAATTAATTTCTAAAAGTTTATATTAATTGAAAAACTTTGATATATTATCAAACAATTATAAAACTACTAAAATTTAATTAAACTAATATGATATATATTGAATCAATCTTTAAAGGCATGTGTTTAATTGAAATACTGATATACATGAATGAATAATTGTAAAACTATTTATATTATATTGAAATACCTTTATATGTAATAATTTAATGTCTAAATACTTGTGTTCTTCTCAAACATAATGAAATAGCATCAAAAAGCTGTTAAATAGCAAATATTTCATTAAAATAGCTTGACATGTAATGAGTCAGTGTCTAAATGCACGTATATTCTGTGAATTCATTGAAATAGAATTAAATAGTTGTATATTAAGTTAAAATACATCTATATATTATGAATTAATCTACAAAAGTGTATATTTAGTTGAAGTATATCATTACATTATTGTACACAATTACTAGTATTCACCTAAAATATTTTTATACATAAAGAATTAATCACTAAATGCAATTAGTAGGTTAAAATATATTGATATAATAAAAAATAGTTGTAAAATTATTAGTATTCAATTAAAGTATCTTAGTATGCAGCCAATAAATATCTAAATCATAGTATTTTGTTTAAATATAAATAAATATTATCAAATTATTATATAATTATAAATATTCAATTAAAATAACTTTATATCTAAAGAGTTGATATTTAAATGCGTGATTCAATGAATATATAATAAATACTTGTTACATCGATCTAAGTTAAAATATATTGATATATAACGAATTGATCTCTAAAGTGTGTATTTAGTGGAGAGAAATTGATATATATTTAATTAGTCATATAAATGCTAGATTCAATGAAAATACTATGATATGTATTAAATCAAATGGTAAATACAAGTACTAAGAAAAAATATTTTGACATATCAATGAATAGTTGTAAAATTATCAATATTCTATATGAGATGAATCGATGTCTAAATGCCAGTACTCGGATCAAATATATTGAAATTCTATTGAAAAATTATATAATTGTAAGTATCTAGTTAAAATAATTTGATATATAAGGAATCAGTATTTAAATGCATGTATTTATCATAAATTTGTAAAGACAATTTCTAATTGCATGTATATTGAAAGAATTCATTGAAATAGCTTAGAACAGTTTTATATTTAGTTAAAATAGGTCAATATGTTATGAATTAGATTGTAAAAGTAAAAATTTAATTGAAATATATTAATATATCATTCTATTATTGCATAATTGCTGGTATTTACCTAAAATATTTAGATATGTAACAAATTAATAACTAAAAGCTTGTATTTGGTTGAAAAAATTTGATATATCATCAAATAAATGTATAATTGCTGAAATTCAATTAAACTAGTATAATATGTGTTGGATCTATTTTTAAAGGCATATATTTAATTGAAATATATTGATATATAACTAAATAGTTATAATGATTTGATGTCTAAATACTTGTATTTAGCTCAAACCCAATGAAATAACATTTATGTAATGAGTTAGTTTCTAAATGCACGTATATTACAAGAATTATTGAAATAGCTTTGAACAGGTGTTTATTAAGTTAAAATACATCGATATATTATGAATTCACCTACAAAAGCGTATATTTAGTTGGTATTTACCTAAAAGATCTTCATATGTAGTAAATTAAATACTAAATACAATTGCTAGATAAAAATACATTGATATAACAATGAATGGTTATAAAATAGCTTGAATTCTTTTAAAGTATGTTGATCTGCAGCCAATCGGTGTCTAAATCATACTATTTTGTTCAAATACAAATAAATATCATCAAATTATTGAATAATTGCATACATTCAATTAAAATAACTTTATCTGTAGAGAATTGGTATGTAAATGTGTATATTTAGCAAATATTTATTGATATTGCAATATACTTACTGTATCGACAATGCTAAGTTAAAATATATTGATACGTAACAAATCAGTCTCTAAAAAGTGTGCATTAGTGGAGAGAAGTTGCTATATCTATAAATAGTCATATAAATACAAATATTCAATGAACATACGAAGATATGTATTGAATAATATGCTAAATGCATGAGAAAATACTTCGATACATCAATGAATAACTTTGAAATTGATATGTGAGATGAATCAATATTTAAATGCTAGTATTTAATTCAAATATATTAAAATTGCATAGAAAACATGCATCATTACAAATATTCAGTTAAATAGTTACTTCATATATAAGGAGTCGATATCAAAATGCATGTATTCATCATAAATTCATAAAGATAGCTCTAAATATTTGTATAATTGTAAGAGTTTAGTTTATATATAATGATATATAATAAATTAGTTGAAATATGTCGATATATCTTTACAATTTTGCAAAATTATTGATATTCAATTAAAAGATAATCATGTGCATTGAATTAATCACTAAATGCAACTATTCAATTAAAATACATTGATATAACAACAAATAGTATTCTAATTATCAACATTCCTTAAAAATACTTCTATAAATACATATTTGGTGTCTACATCATAGTGTTTTCTCAAATATAATTAAATATCCTCGAGTAGTTGTATAATTATAATATTTTGTTAAAATAATTTACTATGCAATGAATTGCTACCTAAATATGTATATTTAGCATAATCTTATTGATATGGTAATGAATAGTTGTAGCATTACCAATATTCTATTAAAATATATTAATATATAATGAATCAGTCTCCAAAAGCATGTATCTAGTGATAGTACATCTATATATATATTCAAATACTTAAGCAATTTTTGATATTCAGTTAAAATAATATGATATGAATCAAATTGATCAGTAAATGCAAGTATTCATTATAAGTAATTAATATATAAATGAATAATTATAAAATTATACGTGTTCTGTTAAGATATTTTGATATGTGATAAATTGGCATCCAAGTATTTGTAATCTATTCAAATATATTGAAATTATAATGAAAAATTATATAATTGCAAGAATTCATTTAAAATATTTTAATATGTAATGGATTAATCTCGTAAAGCACGTGAATTATTCATTTCGATATTCCATAAAATAGTTGTATAACACCTTGTATTCAGTTAAACCGCTATGAATGCTATTGAATCGGTAAATAAATGCATACATTTGGTTGAAATGCATCGATATATCAATGAATAATAGCAAAAATTATTTATATGTGATGATCTATTAGGGACATTTGATTGCGTTTTAATATAATACCTTCAATTATACATCTATTTATCAGTATATCGATCAATTTTAAAAGAATAGGCTCTTTTACGGTCTGATTTATGACATATGAATGAATTTGAGTTGAATAGTAATGTTTTTGCAGCTATTAATTGCATTACGTTGAATTCAAGTGGAGTACAAGTATTTAGAGTACGATTCATTGCATAATAAGTTATTTTAACTGAATACAAGCAATTGTGTGAGTATTCAATTAGTTTTTATTGTATTTAAAGAGAATATATGCAATTTGACTTTAATCTTATCTATATGAAAGTTGTTTAACATAATACTCTGATTACACACCTAATATTTGCTATATTAACGTATTTCAATTGCAAATTGATATTTGGAGATCTATTAGGGATATTTGATTGCATTTTAGTGTAATACCTATAGTTACATATCTATTTGTCAGTATATCGATCAATTGTAAGAGAATAGGCTCTTTTAGGGTCTGATTTATGACATATCAATGAATTTGAGTTGAATAGTGATGTTTTTGTAGCTATTCATTGTATTACGTTGAATTCAAGTGTAGTGCAGGTATTTAGAGTACGATTCATTGCATAATAAGTTATTTTAACTGAATACAAGTAATTGTGTGAGTATTCAATTAGAGTTTATTGTATTTAAAGAGAATATTTATAATTTGACTTTAATCTTATCTATATGATGGTTTTTTAACATAATACTCTGATTACACACCTAATGTTTGCTATATTGATGTATTTCAATCGAAAATTGATATTTGGTGATCTATTAGAATTATTTGATTGCGTTTTAATTAATACCTATAATCACAAATCTATTTATCTGTATATCGATCAATTTAAATAGAATAGGCTCTTTTAGGGTCTGATTTATGACATATCAATGAATTTGAGTTGAATAGTGATGTTTTTGCAGCTATTCATTGCATTACGTTGAACTCAAGTGGAGTACAAGCATTTAGAGTACAAGCATTTAGAGTACAATTTCATTGCATAATAAGTTATTTTAACTAAATACATGCAATTGTGTGAGTATTCAATTAGTTTTTATTGTATTTGAACAGAATATATGCAATTTGACTTTAATCTTATCTATATGAAGGTTTTTTAACATAATACTCTGATTACACACCTTATGTTTGATATTTTGACGTATTTCAATCGAAAATTGATATGTGGCGATCTTTTTGTCAGTATATTGATCAATTTAAAGAGAATAGACTTTTTTAGGATCTGATTTATGATATATCAATCAATTCAAATTGAATAGTGACGTTTTTGCAGCTATTCATTGCATTACTTTGAATTCAAGTGGAGTACAAGTATTTAGAGTATGATTCATTGCATAATAAGTTATTTTAACTGAATACAAGTAATTGTGTGAGTATTCAACTAGTTTTTGTCGTATTTGAAGAGAATATATTCAATTTGACTTTAATCTTGTCTATATGAAGGTTTTTTAATATAATACTTTGATTACACACCTAATATTTCCTATATTGATGTATTTCAATCGAAAATTGATATTCGACAATCCATTAGGGACATTTAATTATGTTTTAATGTAATACTAATAATTACACATCCATTTATCAGTATATCGATCAATTTAAAGAGAATAGGCTCTATTAGGATCTAATTTATGACATATCAGTGAATTTGAGTTGAATAGTGATTTTTTTGCAGCTATTCATTGCATTACGTTAAATCCAAGTGGAGTACAAGCATTTAGAGTACGATTTATTGCATAAGTTATTTTAATCGAATACAAGCAATTGTGTGAGTATTCAATTAGTTTTGAATGTATTTAAAGCGAATATATGCAATTTGACTTTAATCTTGTCTATATGAAGGTTTTGTAACATAATACTCTGATTACACACCTAATGTTTGTTATATTAATGTATTTCAATCAAAAATTGATATTTGACGATCTATTAGGGACATTTGATTGCGTTTTAGTAGAATACCTATAATTACAAATCTATTTATCAGTATATCGATCAATTGTAAGAGAATAGACTCTTTTAGGGTCTGATTTATGATATATCAATGAATTTGAGTTGAATAGTATTATTTTTGCAGGTATTCATTGCATTACGTTGAATTCAAGTGGAGTACAAGTATTTAGAGTAAGATTCATTGTATAATAAGTTATTTTAACTGAATACAAGCAATTGTGTGAGTATTCAATTAGATTATATTGTATTTAAAAAGAATAAATGTAATTTGACTTTAATCTTATCTATATGAAGGCTTTTTAACATAATACTCTTATTACACACCTAATATTTGCTATATTAATGTATTTCAATCAAAATTTGATATTTGGAGATCTATTAGGGACATTTGATTATATTTTAGTGTAATACCTATAATTACACATCTATTTATGAGTATATCGATCAATTGTAAGATAATAGGCTCTTTTAGGGTCATATTTATGACATATCAATGAATTTGAGTTGAATAGTGATGTTTTTGCAGCTATTCATTGCATTACATTGAATTCAAGTGGGGTACAAGCATTTAGAGTACGATTCATTGCATAATAAGTTATTTTAACTGAATACAAGCAATTGTGTGAGTATTCAATTAGATTTTATTGTATTTAGAGAGAATATACGTAATTTAACTTTAATCTTGTTTAAACGATGGTTTTTTAACATAATACTCTGATTACACACCTAATATTTGCTATATTAACGTATTTCAATTAAAATTTGATATTTGGCGATCTATTAGGGACATTTGATTGCGTTTTATTGTAATATCTATAATTACACATCTATTTATCAGTATATTAATCAATTGTAAGAGAATAGGCTCTTTTAGGGTTTATTTACGATATATCAATGAATTTGAGTTGAATAGTAGTTTTTTGCAGCTATTCATTGCATTACGTTGAATTCAAGTGGAGTACAAGCATTTAGAGTAAGATTCATTGCATAATAAGTTATTTTAACTGAACACAAGCAATAGTGTGAGTATTCAATTAGATTTTATTATATTTATAGAGAATATATGCAATTTGACTTTAATCTTATCTGCATGAAAGATTTTTAATATAATACTCTGATTACACACTTAATGTTTGCTATATTGACGTATTTCAATCAAAAATTGATATTTGGCGATCTATTAGGGACATTTGATTGAGTTTTAGTGTAATACCTATAATTACACATCTATTTATCTGTATATCGATTAATTTTAAAAGAATAGTCTCTTTTAGGGTCTGATTTATGACATATTAATGAATTTGAGTTGAATAGTGATATTTTTGCAGCTATTCATTGTATTACGTTGAATTTACGTGGAGTACAAGCATTTAGAGCACGATTCATTGCATAATAAGTTATTTTAACTGAATACAAGCAATTGTGTGAGTATTCAATTATATTTTATTGTATTTAGAGAGAATATATGCAATTTGTCTTTAATCTTGTATGCATGAAAGATTTTTAATATAATACTCTGATTACACACTTAATGTTTGCTATATTGATGTATTTCAATTAAAAATTGATATTTGGCGATCTATTATAGACATTTGATTTAGTTTTAGTGTAATACCTATAATTACACATTTATTTATCTGTATATTGATCTTGTAAAAGAATAGGCTCTTTTAGGGTCTGATTTATGACATATCAATGAATTTGAGTTGAATAGTGATGTTTTTGCAGCTATTCATTGCATTACGTTGAATAGGTATATTTGTCTTGTATATCGATCAATCTTACATATATCGATCAATCTTATATCGATCAATCTTACATGAATAGCAATGAATAGCAATATATGTTAATGCAGCTATCTGTATATCGATCAATCTTACATACACACACTTGAGTTAAACTTAATCAAAATCTATTTGAAAAAAATATATTCTGTTAGTAAATCATTAAAATTATATTTTTACCCTTAATGGTATATATTTTTCTCTTCCTCAATACTACATTAAAGTGCTGATTTGTCCTAAAATCAATTCACGTCCAGATGTCTCCTTCCTTTGCAGCCACCTAAACATTAAGGTTTTAAGATTTTCACTCAAAATATATTTAAATATCCTTAAAATAATATGATGAACGGCTCAAATTTTTTGTAATCTAACTATAGTTAGGTTATTAAAAAATTATAATTACTCATTATAATAAAAATAAGTTAAAATATGTGTATGCAAGATTTTATAATATTTTAAGTATACATAACGTAATTAACTAAGAATAGATAGGTAAAATATAAATAAAACTAAATGGTGTGGCATGTAGGTAATTATCCCCAAAAAAAAGCAACATTAGCAGTATCATACCAAACTTGAATCTGATTTAGAAATTTAGTTTGAATCTGCAAGAAAAATGAACCGGTGATCAAATTTTCATATAGGTTTTTTTTATTGTTAAAATTTTCATATAGTTTAGAGTTATTTACCTTGTGAAGAGAAATGAACTTGTGCATAAACCATTGATCATATTTACTTATTAATAAGGCTAATTATAAATTACATGTATGTTCCTCAATTATTTCACAATTTGCTCTAGGTCCGCAAAGGAATCAAAAGAAACAAACGATATAGTTTACACAAATAAAAATATATGAATAAAAAGCTTAAGAATCTTATAGAATAGATGTCATTGTACTCTAATAAATAAAGCGAATAGAAGAGAAGAAAGCTTGTATAGCAAAACCAAACATTAAGTTATATTTGGCTTGTTAATTGATTTCAATACTTTGTAGTTCTAATAAATAATCTTAAATTTGGAATTTAATTAAGATTTTCAGTTGCGCTACATAAATAAAAAAATTTATTTTGTCAATATAATAATGGTGTCACATAAGGAATCCTATTTGGCTTTAAAATTTAGGGTCATTTATCAGAGACTCATAGATGTTGAAATACAAATAAAGAATTATCTCACATTAGATATTTAATATAAATTGTAATATTAATATACAATTAATAGCCCTCACTCATTAATGCAGACTTTTAGGTTAAGAGGTATTTATCAATTATATATTAGTCCCTAACTTGAGCTCCCTTATACTAATTCCCCTAACAAGTGGAATCAACTCTAATGGTTCAGGTGGGTTTTTTGTGATTTAAAATTTTTGTAGATTGTGCTTCCATAAATTAACTATATCCCAAAATAAGAGAATAACTGATATAAAGAACAACTTCTGACAAGCTTTTCGGCCTAATAATAAGTAATAAGAGAAGTACAAGAATAAATTATCTTATAGTAAAAAGGAATAAGACTTTCTAATCTGTATAAGCAAATGATATGATCGTAAATTATAGAAGTATTTTTTGAAATAAAATCATAAGTCTAGTGACGGAAACTCCATATTTAAGCCTCAGGAAATGGGATGTTACATATATATATTGTCCTGTTTGGTGCGAGGACCAAAACAGTACCAAAATAGTACTAGTTTAAAAAAAATAATAATAATAATAAATAAATTATTTTAATTATTCTACACAAATTTTAATATAAAAAATAATATTTTACTTCACATACTCAATAATTTTTAATAAAAATACAAACTTTATTTCACATCTTAGATCAAAATACTCGACTTAAATATTTCGGTCTAGAATGTGAAATAAAGTTAATATTTTTATTTTAATTTATTGAGTATATAGAGTAAAATAATATTTTTTATATTTGAATTTATGTAAAATGATTTAAAATATTTATTTATTATTATTATTGTTGTTTTTTAAATTAGTACCATTTTGGTCCTGTTTTGGTCCTATTTTGGTCCTCGCGCCAAACAGGGCCGATTGTTACTTATATTATTTAAGTTAGATGCATTTGACATCATCTGAATTTGTTATATTCATGTGAATACCTATGTTAATGTCTTATAAATAATTTATGTCAATTTGGCTATCATCTGGTTCAGCTGAGGTGAAAACTGAGAAGGAAGCAAAATAGCAAATCAAACCAGACTCAGCTATGCCCATTTGAGTCACAAAAGGTCTGAGTTGCGATTTTTTTTTATAAAAGGACTGAGTTGTGATTTCTTTGATGGAAAAAGGACTGAGTTGTGATGGAGATTATAAAACGGTCTATATTATAAGTTTCTCACTAATATGAATCCAGTACGAACCGGTGGATTTTTCAGTTCAATCCCTAGCCCATCGGCCCACTTCCTTCCTCTTGCTCGCGACCTCTCACGCCACGTGTATCCGTCGACAGGGAGTCGCCGGCCCATCTTCTCCACTACTTGGAGTTGTGAGTTCTGTTCTTCTTTTCTCTATAAATTGTTCCAGATGCTTTGGCTGTTGAGAGGCTTGTTGATGAGAGTGATTTTCTGGAAGATCAGGGGGAAAATTTGTTTTACTTCACATTTCTGCTGATCCGAAACATGGGGTTTTGAGTCAGATTTGGAGCTGCAGCGGGCTGCGACCACCCTTGGACACTGGAGCTCTGGCACAGCGGGTGTTCGGATCAGGTGGGGAGCTGGAGCAGAGGGCTACAGCTGCCAGATTTGGAGGCTTATCTAGAGTTAGCGTTTATATTTCCTTTGTGTTTATCTGTTTCCTTCAGATTTACTGTTCATCTTGATTCCTCTAATTTCCAGTTTAATGGCTGTTTCATGTTACTGCGCTTTTCTGTTGGATGCTGGGAAATTACTAACATGATCTCTGTTATTCCCTTTGCTGAACTAAGTTTCTTGAAATTGGATTTTGGCCTATTTTACTGAACTAAGTTTCTATCTAGAATAAAATTCATCTTTCCATTCCCGATTTCTAGTTGGTTAGAACTTTTATTTTGTTTGATTTGGGAATGTTACTATCTTACTGGTTCTGTAAAGTAGGCCATGTTTAAGCTATCACTCGTTCATAGACAAAAAGTCAACTTTCTTGGAATCTCGATGTCCCCTATTTTAATTGCACGAGTTCTTTGCATCTACTTAAAAGAATTCCATGAAATTTTATATGAATTTAAAAACATGCGTAATCAAAGTTAATTTAGTTGACCTCCTCATCATAGCATAATATTGCATCATATCAAATTTATATTAGTTAGGGAATCCAAATTGCATGAAGCGTTGCATGTTTAGATCTATTACGTGCTAGAAATCCATCATCGTTTGTATACCTAAGCACAAATCCTTATTCTATCCAAAAAAAATCCTTATATTGATAGCTTAAAGGTTCACTCACTCAGCTTTAGTGACACCCCTTATCATAACTCAATATCGTATGAGAATAATCCAATTATCATTTTTTACTACTAAACAGTAAACAATTTTTAACTCAAATATAAATTCACCTGCATTTATAACTTATCAACGCATTTCAAACATATTCATATTGAGGCTCTCTAGTAACACTCACAGAATCACTTATGTAATTGATTTAATTTATTCAAATAAATCAATTTTATAAAAATATTTAGTATATAATATTGCATATATATTTTTAATCTATATATGAAGTACAAATATAGGTGCAATTACTTTCCCTAGGGTTGACCTATATAGTCTGAGTAAAGCTAGATTACCATGCAGTTTAAAACCTCTGTGCTAAAGTTCATGATCATCTATTTATCAATTCTGTCTTTTGTTGTTTGAACACACTTAGCTTATCCTTTACAATAAAGCTCTATAATCTTGAAAAATGAGGCTACCATATTCAATTGCTATATTATCGTGACTTTTGTCTTTTGAATCTCAACGATTCCATGATTTGCTGATTTCTCATTAAGAGTGGTAAGTTGCCACCAAATCTTTCTGTTTATTTATTTGGTGCTCTACGGTTCCATTTAAAGCTGAACTGTTCTTCCGTTTGCTTTTATGTGATATATTTCATACAGTCAACTTGAACAAAAAGTTGTCAATTAACTAGAGTTGCATGTTTTAGATGTTGTGTATAAGTTCATGATCATCTATTTATCAATTTTTGATGCTTCATTATTCTTGTCCATAATTATTACAAATTTTATTTATTTTCATGACCTTTCTTCTTGCTGATGGTGTCTTCAATATCTAGAAATTATGTTAATCATATAGTTCTTAGAATACTTGGTATTATCTGATTATCCCCTTTACAGAATCATTTGACATGAAAGAAACTTGAGAATCTGTTTATTTGCGAAGGTTAATTTTAATAATAATTTTAGTAATGTTAAAGTTAAACTTGAATCAAGATATTTTTTATTGAAAGTTGTGAATGATATGAAATAAAATTAGTTATTATGTTGGGATGTATGAGGGATGTAATATAAGTTAGTTATTATTTTGATATATGTGTAGAATGTAAATAAATTTAATTTTTAATTTTGAATTATATGTAGATGTGAAATATAGTTAATTTTAATATTAAATTTTATGAGTAATGTAACATATTTGTTTAAAAATAATCAGCTATTTTTTAGAATTGGCTAAACAAACAGGACCAAAAAGTTTCAAGGATAAAAAATCTCCTTGATGTAGTTAGTTTAATCTCACCTTACATAATAATGTGGACTCTAGTGACATTCTACTGTCCCCAATTACTCTGATCTTCTCAATGAATTCTCTAAGGGCGTTTGGATGAATATTATTGTGATGCTATTTTATATTATTTAGAGAAATTGATTGTTTTGTTTGATGACAAAATATTACAAAATTGTCACTCTAAAATGACAGTCATATGATATCTAAAATTTGGTGATATCTAGATGGCAATTCAATTGTAATAGAGAGATGATATTGGATTGATTTTTTATTATCATCTTTTAATATAGTAACACTTGATCAAATAAAGAATAATTTTGACATATCATAGGCATCTGAATAGCATCTATATTTAAATAACACTTAACATCTAGATAGCATTGATTCAAATGTTCCCTAAAAGAATTGGTGGATCCATATGTAAATTTTTATGCTAAAGAAAGCCGCAGGAAGAATCACTATATTAGGAAAACATGGACCTAACTCATTTGCTAATTTTTCTCACTCTCTCTAATAAATCAACTCGAGTCAGGGTGAGGATTTAGATCTGAGTTTGACCTGATTCAAATTTCCTTTCATTTTTCCAACTTCCTCACATATAAGATGGTAATTACTTCCATGAATCAGCATTAATTACGCTTTTCTTTTTTCACTTTTTTTTTTTGAAATGAAAAAAGAAAAGCATTAATTATGCATTTCTTTTTAGAAAGAAGGATACAGGGGGTTTGTTTTTAGATTTAAAATACATTTCATTTACACATAACTAGTCTTCTCGTGAAACTTGCGTGCATTAAACAGATCTCTTGAACATTCCAGATTTTAGAGCCTGGCAAGGTGCCGAAAAGCTGTTCTAGTTCTTCCTAATACCTTGATCATAGGCTCATGGGGAAAGCAAAAAAAGCTGGTTCAATCTTTATTAGACTGGTTTCGGCTGCTGGAACTGGTTTCTTCTACGTGAAGCGCAAGAACCCAAGACGAATCGCAGAGAAGCTCGAGTTTCGAAAATACGATCCCAGGGTAAACCGTCATGTTCTTTTCACTGAAGCAAAGATGAAATGATGGGCATCCCTTTATTCTATGATGCCATTTTGAGCTGCTTCATTAGAGGCACCCCCTGAACTGATCCATATCTATTCAGTCGATCCATAGTAATGATGTATGGAACTTATCCAAGTCTTTAAGCTGAATAAACTGTTACCGTTATTCTATTCAAGAAGTTGAACTTGTGCTGAGGTTTCTTTTCTATATTGTTCAAGAGAATTGGATTTCTTTTAGATTATCTTAATATTCAGTTGGTTCAATGGTTCTTTTTCTTTAATGAATTTCAGTTGGTTTTGGATTTGTGGTCAACTGCTCTGAGCTTATTTCAAGAAGGGGTGAGAGTTTGATCTGAAAATGGATAATATCTTGATGTTCAGTTTAATATTTAATTTGAATTTTGTATTCAAATATATGTATATATATGTATTATTTTGCATACATATATTTTTATCTATGTGCAAATATACATGTATAGACATACATATATGTATTCCTGAAATTCATATACATATATATATGCATAAATGCATACCTATATGTATGTATATATCTTCGCATAAAAATTATGATGGTGTAAAATCAATGCAAATTTAACTTAAATAAATATTGTTTTGCTATGTAATGGCCGTGTAAATTTACAGTGTGCATAATCTTGGGAAAGTTTGTATGTTTATATGATCATGCAGCAACATGAGACTCCCCAATAGTTGTGTTTTGACGATTATATTTGCCTTTCAAAGCTTGCATACAATTAAATATTTGCATGAGCACACATATAAATACATGTATGTATCCCCATGAATAAATTCATTTATGCATGCATGTATACATTATTTGTACTTGTATAAATGTATGCAAAGATATATATATATCTATATAGATATATGTATGTACATGTACATATATATTTCTATCTATTCATATAATAATGTATGTATATGTGTATATCTATCTCTAAATATATGTATGTAAAAACATACACATGTAGATACATGAATGTATTCATATATATATATATATATATTCATGGATACATAGATTTTTATATTTGAACATATATACTTGTATTTGAATGTATGCATGTGAAAACATACATATACATAAATACATGTATGTAAAGAAATACATCAAAATATATACATCTGTGTATCTAAATTCTATTTTTTTTATAGATCTAAATGCTACTATTGATTTCAATATCATATCACTTTCAGGATTTCAACGTCATATCACTTTCAGGATTTCAATATCATTTAAAATCATGTTAATAAATAAATTATATTTTTATGAAGTAATTATAGCATATGCTCTTTGTATAAAAATAGTGTGCTCTATTTGGCTTAGGGGAAAAAAAGTTGATTTCAAAAATTTTTGTTTTCTTTAATATGTGTATGATGTGAAATAAAATGAGTTAGTTATATTAAAGATTATGATGAATGTGAAATAAAGTGATTATTGAATATTGGAATTTTTATAGAATAATATATAAATTATTTTTTAAATTTTTTAAAATAAAATAAAATTTTTAGTCAATAGCTATAGTTTTTTTAGTTATGATTAAAATTTTTTCTAATTAAATAGAGCCTAAAGGGACTTCTAGTGAAGCGTGCAAAAGTAGACCAGTGGGGGAGTTTCTTCACAAAATTCGTCTCACATTCCTCAAAATTACACCATGGAGTTGCATGGTAACAATGTTGCACTTCTTGCTTTGCTATTGCTTGTCACATTTCGTCTGCCATTTAGTTTCGCACGTATGAATTATATTTAATCTATCAGATAATTCAGTAGATTAAATTTTTGAATCATAATTAATCATGGCTTTTTTAAATAAACAATTTAATGATCATATTTAATGAAGTTCATAAAAAAATAACTCACGTGGAAGTAAAAATCGGATACTTGAGAGACCTAAATAATATATTTTTATTTTTATAAATATGCATAAAATTAGGAACTTCAATTGTCTCTATTAATTTTAGTTTTTGTTAATTAGTTAAATAAGATGTTCAGTATTTGTTTACATGTTAGCTAATTTTAAATCAGTTTAGTTATTATCTTTGGATATTTGTTTGCCAAACTAATTAATTTGTATGTATGATTAAAATGTCATAATTACCCCTATTAAATTAACAAAAATACCTGGTCAGATGAAATTTCAAATCCAAGCTTGTCCATTTGAGCTCGACTGGACGTATATGAAATACATCTGCAACAAAAGACCCATAATGACATTTCAAAATCGATCGCTTGCTCGCTCGCTCTCTTTATCTCTCTCGTGCTCACGGGAAGGGAATAGGCGAAGGGCGATGGGCGGTGGTGAGATCGGTGCCGGCAAGGCCGTAGGAGTACATCTGCTCTGTTGCCTTAGTTTGGGTGTTGGGGATTGGCTTGCGCGCTTGCTTTACTCATGGAGCCTCGTGACTCACACCTCTGAAACCCTTCGCGTCCTCCTGGTAAGAAAATTTTGAGAACTCACCTCCTTCTACCTCAGAAATTTGCATCCTGTGTCATCCTTGTAGCAGATCATTCATGGACCCATCGTGATTGTCTTGTACAGCTTGGTCCGACGATACCGAGAGCATTGCTCGGTAATTTTCTATCAATTATTTGTTGTTTTACGTTGATCTTTGTGTTGTAATCAGAAGATGGGTTTTGACAGTTTGTGAGGACGGTTGGGCGAGGCTTGTTAGCAGTCCCTGCAGGTGAGTGCAGATTGCCAAGTTCTTCTCGATCTGTTCTTCTGATCTAATTTTTTTGTGAATATTTTCACACTTATGGGCAGATCTATCTGATTTTCTTCCAATTTTGAGTATATACGCTGTCTTGATTTCCAGGTGCTCTGGTAAATGCATTTGGAGCAATAGTTCTTCTGATCTAATTTTTTTGTGAATATTTTCACACTTATGGGCAGATCTATCTGATTTTCTTCCAATTTTGAGTATATACGCTGTCTTGATTTCCAGGTGCTCTGGTAAATGCATTTGGAGCAATAGTTTTAGGAGCTCCGATTGGGACTAGGTTGGTAACAGATACAGAATTATACTTTAAGCTATGTTTTTGAAAATTCTTGGCTTGATTACCAATGTCATCCATTCCAATATATAACATTCTTTGAATAATTTTCAGTGATCTAGTGTTCACCCAGCATTTCTTTTGAGTTTCTTTGAGTTGCTTTATCATGATCTGAAGTATCTTACATCATTTTGTTTGGCATTTGATGCAGATATTGGGCAAGCACAATGTATTGGTCCCTTCTGATGTCCCTCTTAACCGTGAGTTGTCTAATGATTCATCATGTAATTGAAAATTTGTACTTTTTTCTTGAAAGGTTCTGAAATGGAGACTGCAGGTCAAGCCATAACAGGAGCCGGAGTTGTACCTTTTACACTGCTTAAACTAACGCTAGCTTCATTTGCTATTTCAGTTTGTCCCATCGGCTTGTGTATTTGGTTCATCAAGTCGGGATTGGCAGCGCCTGTTAGCTCATTTAATGTTGGTTTCCCTCTTCTTACTATTTTAGTTTTTAATGTCAGTTTGGTGTGCCATGCTCTTGCATCAACAATTTATATGGCAATTTCCACTTGTTTAAAATGTTACGGTAGGTTGACACAACAGCCACGTAAAATTTGTCAGTTTTGATGAAAAACAATAGTAGCATAGTCGAGCTCAAATAGCTTGAGATTGAGGCTTTTTGTTAATAGTCACCACTTGATCTTTTTGATCCTTTTTTGATTTTCAAAAAACTGCATTTATCACCATGCCTAATTTTGCAATGCTGAGAATTTGCTAAATCTTAGTTCTCCTTCATTGTTCCTGCAAGAACAAAATTTCTAATTCAATATTAAAAAAGAGAATCTTCCCAGGATTTAATCAAAGAGAAAAGCCAAACGCACCATGCAATAATAATAATAATAATCGAGAAAGAAAGTAAGATAATACCAAGATTTACGTTGTTCAGCTATGAAATAGACTACTTCCACAAGGAAAGAAGAAACCAAATATCCACTATGAAGATCAAGTACAAATAAGAGCAAACAAATGAGAATTAAGGTCCTTTTGCAATCCTAAAAGAGAAATAGGATAGATCTCACCGAAGAAGATTTCAATCAAGAAGTAAAAAGGATGAGATGCCAACCGAAGACTTCCAAATAATCGCCAAACCAAGTATTCTTCATGTGAATTGGATTCATGTTATTTTTCTTCATTTCCTTAAATTTTCTTCTTTCTTTCTCCTCTCGTTCTTTTCTCTTCTTTCTCTAAATTTTCTTTCTTTTTTCTTCTCAATTGGCTGTCTCCATATCCATACCAATATAAGGGTTTTTTGTATTTTATATAATACAAGTGGCAACCATTCCAATAAATTCTCCATCTTTCTCTCACAAAGAATCTCAATCTTGAATTTTAAACTAAATTGAAAAGATAATATTAAATTCATTTCCCATGGAGCACATTGAACTTGACTATGTGATATTTATCTAGAACACAATCCTCACAGAAATCCAATGCAATAGTCATCTGTTCACAGAGCAAACCTCTTTTGCTTAACTTTGATAGATCGCATTTTGACATGTGTCCAAGTCTCATATATCATAACATAGTTATATTATGTGAAGAAGAAACTGAAACTGCACCAGTTACTGTGCTTCCTGAAGGAAGCAGAGATTACCAAATTTCTTGGCCTTCAACATAACCATGACTCCCCTGAAAACATGTAAGACTCATTTTTCTATAGAAAATCTGCAGACGCTCGAGTCTAAACAACTCAAAAAGGTAAGATTTTTTTTAGAGCTGGAACGTGTCTTGACTTCTCCCAAGCCTTGACAACTTCATGAGTCTTGATTTGTACTAAACCTATTCCAGCTATCTTAAAAGTCATATTATTGCCCATAAGAACATTTCCATCATCAACCGACCTGTAAGTAGTGAACCAATCCCTATGAGTTGTCATGTGATAGGAACAACTAGAATCAAGAATCCAATCCTCTGTAGAAGAAACATAACAATTTACAGCTGTCAAAATTGTACCAGACTCATCTGAATGCAACAAAAACTGCTTCTGAGTTTGATTTACCCTTCTTTTCACCTTTCTTTTTAATCTTAGTTTGCAAAAATTTACATTCAGATTTCCAATATCCAGGCTTTTGTAGTAATTGCAGTTACCTTTCATCTTGAGTTTTTTTTTTAACCTGCCTCTCTATTCATTGTAGGCTCTTTCTTTGCTTTTGCCTGTTTTCACAAATAATCCCTCTCTAGGAGACTCCCTTTGAACTTTCTTTCTCAAATCATCTGATAACAAAGAAGCTTCCACATCTTTCAGATTAATTGTTTCATTGCCATATAATAAGGTTATTGTCAAATGCTAAAAGGATTGTGGTAGAGAACAAAATAAAATCAAAGCCTTATTTTCTTCTTCATTCTTCACATCAATATTGGAGAGATCTAACAAAATCTTGTTATAGTCATCAAAATGCTCTTGAAGTGATGTACCTTCTTTCATGCAAAAAGCAAACAACTGTTGTTTTAAGTACAACCTATTTGTAAGTGACTTGGTCATATATTAGGTTTCCAACCTTTCCTATATGTCCTTCGCAGGTTCTTGATTGGCAACATTTCGAAGAACTTCATCTCCCAAACATAATTGAATTGAACTGAGAGTCTTTTGGTCAATCTCCTCTTTTTCATTTGTTCCACCAAGTTGTTCTTTATCTTTTAAGGCCTTCAGAAAACCTTGGTTAAATATGCTCGCATCTTGATCTTCCAAACATTAAAATCATTGTTGCCATCAAATTTCTCAAACTCATACTTCGTGGTGCTAGAAGACTTTAATATAACAGTTGTCATAGAAGTTTCTGTCATCTCTTAGATTTGAATGAGAACTTGGCTCTGATACCAATTTGTAAGAACAAAATCTCTAATTTAATATGTAAAAGAGAATCTTCTCAAGATTTAATCAAAGAGAAAAGCCAAACACACCACCCAATAATAATAATCAAGAAAAAAAGTAAGATGACACCAAAATTTATCTGATTTGGCTATGAAATAGCTTAATTCCACGAGGAGAGGAAAAATCAAATATTCACTATGAAGATCAAGTACAAATAAGGGCAAACAAATGAAAATCAAAGCCTTTTTACAATCCAAAATAAGAAACAAGATAGCTCTCACCGAAGAATAAGATTTCAATTAAGAAGTAGAAAGGATGAGCTGCCAGCTGAAAACCTCCAAATAATCGCCAAGCTAAGCATCCTTCATGTGAATCGAAGTAACATTATTTGTTTTTGTTTCTTTAAATTTTCTTCTCTCTTTCTCCTCCTTTCTCTTTCTTTTCTCTTCTTCTCTCTCTAAATTTTCTCTCTTTTTTCTTCTCAACTGGATGCCTCCATATCCAAGCAAAGCCCTTTTATAAGAGTTTATTTTATTTTATTTTATATAATATATATTAAATCAAATATTTGATTTAATATATATCCAAAATACAAGTGATAATCATTCTAACAAATTTTTATCTTTTTCTCCAAAAGCATCTCAATCTTGAATTTTAAATTAAATTCAAAAAATAATATTAAATCCAAGATAATATTAACAGTTGCGTTAAGCATCTGAATTTGCTTTAGTAATGATTATTTTTTCAATGTATATGATCCATTGTCACTTTTCTGCCTCAGACCAGAAGGCCGTCTTGATTCTTTGGTCTCTTTACCGGCATATGGAAGTATAATTGGTGCATGGGTTGGTGCTTGGCCTATGCCACTTGATTGGGAAAGGCCATGGCAGGTATTGATGTTTCCTTTGCTCGTCCTTTGAGAGCGGAATAGTTAAAGATATGCGTCAATTCAATTCTCATTGAAGTAGTTCACTGGTAAATGATTGTGCTCTTAATCCTAGGAGGTGGAGCAGACCATATTTGGATTTTAGTGGTGAATAATGAGGAAAATTGCTTTTACACTTTGATCATTCATTTACTATCTATATGTCATACCTGGAGGACTTATATCAAACAAAAGTAGAATATGTGTGCAATAATTGAAGAGATCAGTATCGTTTGCACCAATTTTTACTGTACATTAATTTTTCTCTACTGCCAAAAGGTGGTATTTATGGCAGATGAAGAATATTGCACTGAGGTATTGTCCATGATTGCATTGCATAGTACTTCTAGGCATGAGCAGTGAAAGAACCTTTTTTCCACTTCAATGATCATACATTTTTGTTGAATTTCTCCTCTATTACTAGCCTATTATTGCAGAAATTTAGAAAGTTAGATATCATGCATGCTTGGTGATGCAGGAAAGTTAGATGTAGACTTAAATCAATTATCCATAAATGTAATAACAACTAATCAATGAGGCAAGAACAAGTTTCGTCAATAATTACATAACAATTAAGAAATTACTAATCCCTCCAGCAAAAAATCCAGAGGAGAAATCGATCATGGTCAATAGAAAAATTTCAATAAGTTAAAGTTAGGGTATGCAGAAAAATTTAGGTTCTCGCAATTAAATGATCCCTACAACAAATTACTCTCAACTAATTAATAAGATATCATAGGCATGCAAATTGAGCAATCATGATTACAATAATAGCAACTCAAAAGCTTTAGGAATCTAGAATAATAGATTTAAGTATTTGGGTTTCCTTGAGTTTGCGGTCAAGCCTTGCAGAGAGTTGCAACATAATAAAGAAGTCAAATCTATATGGCTGTTTGTACGATAGAGGATCATTAGGCATTATGTCAATTCACAAATGAGATGGTGTTTGTCGAGATGACTAGATAGCAATAGTTGGAGGCATGGACTAAATGGGGTTGTAGTAGTGGAGATGACATGAGTCCAAAGAAGAGAACTTGTTTCGTAATGAATGCACACTACTTAGATGTAGGTGGTTTTTAAGCATTTAATAGATCTGATGTAGGAGGTCTAAGTGGTTTCCTTGTTTGACTATAAATCAAAATGTCGTCAAAGTACGCAATGGTGAATATGCCTATAAATGGTCGCGCTACTTGCATTATCAAACACACAAAGTACTAAGGGTGTTGGAAAGTCAAAAGGCATGACCAATCGCTGATACAACTTGGTCTGTCTTTAAGGTTGTCTTTCATTCTTTCATTCACGGGTTTAATATAACCTCATGTTGGCCACTCTTTAGACTAATTTTTGAGAATATAGCAGTTTAGGCTATCATGACCTTATGATGGCCACTCTTCACAGTAATCTTGTTAAAGGCAACTATCCAAATGCATCCTTCATGAGCCATCTTTGTTGGGGATCAAAAGCATTGGGATAGTGCACATGCTCATACTCTTTCTCCCTCTCTCTCTCACGTTCCTTTTCTATAATTCTCAACTTATCTTTTTAATTCAATGTGCTCCATGGGAAATGAGGCAAGCTCAAAAGGGTGTATCCAAAAACTAAGTCAATAACATGCTAAATTGCACGCATGGCCCTCTCTCTTCCTTCCCTTCTCTAACTCTTAGCCTTGTCATCCTTGGATCATAGTTCCGTCTTAACCAACAATGCCCTCGTACAATAGCAACTAGCTTTGGTTCTATCACCATACTGCACATCTATTACCCCGCTATCATATTTGTGCCGCTGCCCCGCAACATCATGCGCAAATTGCCTTAGGTCGATAACCTGACCTACTTTCCCACTACATTCACTCTCATTGCTAGTATCGCACAACCCGCTCTTGCAACTCTCACTCCAGGACCTCATGAAACACCATAACTATCCCATGAGGACCCCCCACCCTGCCAGAGTGCGTTGTGGCTCGGATTTCATGTGGCTCGGATTTCATGTGGCACAACGCTCTGACCACTGGACACGTTCACAGACTCCGCCAGGATCATGCTCCTCAAGCATTTCTTCACCCAAGCCATGCTTGAGCTCCTATTTACTACTTATCATCAAGCAACTTGTATCTTCTAGCCTCAATGTCGCAATTGAAGTCATGGTTTGAGCCAACCACTATGCTGGTCAAACCCTATCCAGTTAGTTAATTTGAGTCCAACAACTCAATTCAACTCATAGTAAGCTTGAGTATTATATTATGGAAAAATTTTCTCTCATTCAATTTTTTTTATTATTCAAATTTGATTAATATATTTTTTTGAATTGGTTATTTGTTTAGCTCTAAGTTTAGATAATTGCAATTTGATTGAGAGAATATTACTACTGATAGTATTTATTTTGGAAAAAACCTAATTTAAATTCTGAATATGAGATCTGATTTGTTAAATTAATTTCGACAAACCCGAATCAATCTAATTCATAAATGCTTACTTCTCAAACAATCATATTTAATCAAAAATTTTAAATCTAGTTAAACTTTTAAATTTATCTGAATGAATGTTATAAAATATGTATTTTAAATATAACAATTTTCAAATTTATGTTGTTAAATTTAAATTTACATTTCACCTCATTTCTGTCTTGTATGAATCGAATTGAGAAGTGCAATGTTATTGAATAATCGAGTATTGCAACTCAATTTTTGATGACAATCAAAGTCAATTTATGCAGGAATGGCCAATATGCGTCACCTATGGTTCTGTTGGTGGATATATGATGGGAGCGCTCGCATCAATAGTGTTCATACTCATCCACAGACCAATTCACATCAAAGGAGACTAATCAAGCAGCAAACTTTAAATTATCATACGAATCCAAAGGCAAAGAATTGATGATCGCGATTGATCTGCCTTCAAAATTTGCTTTGCAGCATTGTTGATGCTTGATTGTTTGATATTGAATTGGTAAAGAAATGATCTAGAGACTTTACCATTCATTTGAGGTTTACTCACTTTAATGAATTTGCTAAGTTCATCGTATTACAGTTGCTTCCAAGTTCAAGTGGTATTGTTTCAATTGAACTAATTGAACTTATTTCAAGTTGTATTATTCTCCCTTCTTTTTGCTTCAGTGTTCTCAAACTTTCCTTTCTGTACTGTGAACCATTAAACAAACTCTGGCATTCTGCTTCTGCATCATTTGGCAAGTATACAGATTTTTTCATTGTTTTGACGAAAACAAAGTACAATAATCTAAACTTAACAATAAAGTTTCGATTAGTTATGGTCTGATGGTGATTTTTGTGCAGAATATGATGGTGGTGGTTTTACAAAAGTGAAGTCTTCATTCCTGTGGGGCTCTTCTTCTTCTTCTTCTATTCTCAGGTGGAGTTCCGTTGCTTTGGTATTCACCACACCATGCTTGAAGCTGGGGATCATAGCAGCCATGGTGGAGTATTCTATCTCTGTATCCGAGTTCTCGGTGTCGGAGATATGCCTGCTGGTTTTTATCATCATTTCAAAACTTTCATGATCTTGATCCGAATGAAGTCTCTGGATTGCATCAGAATGGCCAATGGTCTTGAAGCGATGGAGAAGATGAACAGGGGAAGAACTAGGGCTTGTCCGGGGACTTGTGCTTGGGGTCATGGAGGGAGAACCAGGCATTCCCATCTTTTGTCTTTTCCTCACAGCTTGGTGCCATTTTTTCAGAGCTTTGTTTGTTTGCTCGTCGAAAATGGATCTCTTCATGTGCGATCCCATCTACACTCATTCAATCAAATATTAAACATGATCAGCAGAAATCATTTGATGCATCATATGTTGTTTACTCTAATTTGTACAACACTTGAACATTCATCTCCAACAAGTGATGGATTACAAGTAAGTGGGCTACTATTTGAGATCAAAATGTTCACCTTCTCTTAGATCTCAAAACCTGTTTGAAAATTCATAGTGGATGATAATTATTTGATTATTAACTTTGACTTGAGTTTACTTGAAGTAGAGCTTATCTTAGTTATTTGGGGAGAGAATTTGCCTGGAACCATGAAATCTCTGATTTAAATTTAGGATGAGAATTATGATTTTTGGGAAAAAAAGAATAAAAAAAGTTTAATTTAATAATACAAAAAATTCATATTGGATGATAGGTCATAAGAAGGTTGAGATTAAACTCATGATTATAATCTAGGATGAAAGTTTGGGGAGGAATGAAAAAAGTAGAGTTTTTGTGTGGGTTTAAAGTAAGGATCATATTGGGATGAGAATTTCCCAATATTCATAGAAAGAATTTCATAATTTCTGCTGTCAAGAAAAAAAGAATTTCATAATTTCAGAAACAAACATTTTTTCTGGGCTCTGTGGTTGGAGAGAGCATATAAATTGATTCTAATTTTAAGAAATTTTTAATAAATTTATTTTAGATATTTTTTTTAAAAAAAACTCTCAAATTAAAAGGATAAACTTGAACTGCAATAGAAGTCTAAGAAAATAAAAATAAAAAAATTATAAAGATTAAAAAAAATATATTTTTGTACATAGATTAAACTTTACGTGTTATGCACCCTAAATAAGCCCAAAACTTTTCCCATGAAATAATTAAATAAAAGTGGTGGATAAATTGCACCATACAGTGAATGAAATATTGAATAAAATCTCACTACACTGTTAAGTTCTTAACTCTAAAATCATAACTTCAAATGCAAAATATTAAATCCTATTTTCTGAACTGCTTTAACACTAAAAATCAAATCATAAATTTTAAACTCTAATAAGGTCTATTTATTTACAAGATTAAATTTAACAAAATTAAAATTAAATTTAAATAGAAATATTTTTTTATTGAAAGTTGTAAATGATGTGAAATAAGTTAGTTATTATATTGAAGTGTGTGAGGGATGTGATATAAAGTTAGTTATTATGTTGAGGTGTATGAGGGATGTGATATAAATTAGTTATTATTTTAGTAATATGTGTAAGATGTGATAAAATTAATTTTTAATATTAAATTTTATGAATGATGTGATATGCCTGATTAAAATTAAACTAAGTTAATTTTAAACAGGCAAACAAACGGAGCCTAAATTATAAATTCTTCACTTTTAATTTTTAACTAAAGTGAGATGTAAGCTTTTACTAAGATACATGAGAACATACCAGTAATTTATTTTATAATTTTTTTTTTAAAATATTATATAAAATATATAATTTTATCAGATTTCGATGTGATATGAAATTATCCCATACAAAATATTGTCTAGCGAATGGACACATTCATCTATTGTGCTTTAATCCACTAGACAAGTAATTTTTGGGGATTTTTTGTTTTGGCTTGCCCAGATTTTTCTCTTTGGGTAATTCTAATTTTTAAAATGTAATTTTTTCTTGAAGTTAAATGTATTTTTTTTTGTACAGGCTACGTTTGGTTTGAGTTTTTTTTTTAATAAAAAATTTTTTTTTTTTAAATTTAATAAAAAAAATTATTTTAATATTAAAAATTATATAAAATATGAAATAAACTTAATTCTAATATTAGTATCTGAGTTAGATGTGAAATAAAATTAATTTTTATTATTTAAATTTGTGTTGAACTAAAAAAATAACTCGAACTAAATGAGAGCTAATGTCATATAGTATTCTTAAAAAAGCAAATAATCAGATATCAACTAATCAAAGTTTCACTTCTTAGAACTAGTATGGTCAGAAAAAAAAAATTAATTTTTTTTTATTTTTTTAGAAAAATATATGAAAAAATAAAATGGGTTTTTTTAAAAATTATATTAGATGTAAAATTAATTTAATTAATTTATTGAAATAGAATGTAAAATAAAATGATTATATAATGTTAGAGCTTGTGTACAATAAGATATAGATTTATTTTAAATAAAATAAAATTTTAGTTATGATTTTATTTTTCATGATTGTTTGGCTATTTATTGTTAACGCGTGTTCCCAGCACTGCATCCCAGCCATATGCAGATGGCACCAACTCTTTATTTTAATGCTCTTATTTTTACAGGTTTTTGTGTTTCTTGGGATCTCCTACATCCTACGTCAATATTTATCAAACGGAAACTTATTGTGTATTTTCCCCAGATATGATTGTTCATCAACCGAATGAATTATTTTGGCAAATTTCAGTAACAAAAAATAATCCAAAACAAAAAACAAAAGAGATGAGTAATTCAATTTTATACGGCATAAGGAAGAGATGAAATAAACCTGAGATACAAGTGCATAAAGAGGTAGGGTGATGTAACTGCACATAGATTGGACAGTCACCCTGCAAAAGAACAAGAAGAGAAAGGAATCAACTGTTTCATAGCCTTAGCAGGCAAATTATCAGGTAGCATTTTGTCAATAAAGTCCAGCAAAACACTGAAAATATGAATAAAAAACTGCCATAAAAATCGAAGTTGTAAAAGCTCATGATCTTTTTATTTTTAGCTTTAATTTAAGATATTGAAAAATCATTGCATCCGGTGGGTGGAACATGTCATTCGTTTCATCGTTTGCCCACCAATAACGTTGGGCCACGCAGATAAGAGATCTGAACCGAACACAAAATACTATAAACGATGTTAAATTTGAATTATCCAGTATACTATCAGAAAGGTAAGTATTCGATTATGAGAGCATGGAGCATGGATCTTCTATAACATTAAGATTGAGAATTATGATAAAGAAGTACATAAGTTTATTTGAGAACGAATGGCATAACAAGAAAATCGCCCCGTCCATTTTGGAGACTGGATGGTCTAATCAGGTGAGGAATGCCTTGATCGTTTCGCCTAGAATCAGATGCCAAAAAATCACCATGTCCATTCGGGGAGAACGTATGGGACAGCTCACGAATAGACGAGGCAATGCGGCGAAAACCTGTTCAACACGAACTAGGCCAAAATCTGTTATGTGATTTTCCTATAAATATCTTATGTATGTCCAACTATAATCTAATCTGATCATTGTAGGCTATTCTAGGATTTGAAAGGGTGAGATTGTAAGATCTTTGTATTCTCTCTGAAGACTCGTTGAAGAATAGTGAAATTTTCTCTAGTGCGATCATGATTTTTCCTAGATTTGAAATTTTCTATATAAATCTAGTTTGCTCTTCTTAATTGCTCTATATTTTCTTTTTGTATTGAGTTTTCTCGCATCTCTCTTGTTTCTGATCAGATTTTCACTGTGATTGTGTGGGATTTCTTTTGAGATTTGTGTTGCCGAGCGAGGTTGCATTTCTGATATTCAGGTAGGTATTCGTCCAAAAAAAGTAAATATAGCTTGAGATCAGGTAGGCATTACACCTACCTAATCTTAAGCTATACTTACTTTTCTGAACGGATATCTACCTTGAAACCTACGTAATTCTTCGAAATGAACCATCCGGTCAGGCAGACCAAACGGTTTGATTTTCTACCGGACCATATGATCTCTGCCAAATAGATGGTCCATTGCAAAGATCGGACAATCTGATTATTGATTAGCATCTTAACACCGTTTAGCACTGCGGGGCCTGATAGCCCATGTGGCACCACGTGATTGGTGAGCGAACTGCCAACGAGGTTCACCGGACACAATAATTTCTCCGTTACTTTTAAAGATGAGATTTGGTTGGGGATGGTAGCAAAGGAAACCTCAGCTTACCCAATTAAGATCCTTGCTATAAGGAAGTCCACATTCTCATGGAAGCATGATCTGAAGCCAAAATCATACTGAAGAAATAATAATATCATCATTTGACCAATAGTAGCATAATAATTGAGAAATTAAAGAGAAAAATCATACCCAGATCCACACAAAATATGTGAGCTGAAATGTATTCTGCATGAAGCATTACAACATCAATCAATAAATGTAAGTAAAATAAAGTTTAAAAAGGGGGAAATTGGGGGGAAAAAACTATGCACAAACCATAAATAATGTGAAATGTATCAAAGTGAGAACAAAACTAGGGCGCTTGAACCAAAAATGATGATCACTTAGTTGAACTAATGGAATTCCTTGAACAACTGCATGCCTCTCTTTAATCACAATGGCCATCTTAGCAATAATAGCCTGCAGTTTTGTCCCCACAGCCAGGAGAATCTGTATAAACCAGTAAAATGTTAGGTTGCAATAAAATAACCAAACAGTTGTGTAAATTACACTCAGAATCCTGAGGTTTAGCCCGCAATTACTGATCGCCATCTTAATTTAACAAAACTAGTTTGCACCTTAGGTTCCCGAGATTTTTTAAATAATTGAATGATATTGAATACAAAAGTGAAGTAATTCAAAAAATATTTTTGTTTATTGAGTTAAAGGCGAGCTAAACATTATGGACCCCAATGTGTTTACCCAAGAATCCAAATGGTCTACAGTGATCATACAATTGGGGGAAGTAGGGAGACCCAGAACAACTCCTGCCATCCTGCAAGACAAAAAAATAAAAGAAGAAATGCATTGATGTTTTATAGCCTTTTTTATGAAGTGCTTTCTTTAAAAAAGTTCAAGTGATTAAGCGCTACTTACCATGAACATTAAGCAGCAAAAAGATAACTGCAGCAGCCCACAGGATAGGGCTGTAAGATCAAAATCAATTTTTAGAGAACTAGAAGAATTGAAGAGTAAGAAAGTTGGATTACTTTTCATGAGTAATGCTTTCATGCTATTTGGACTGTCAAGGCATCAAAGATCAAAAAAAAAAAAGAAAAGAAAAAGCTTTGCTCTATTTAATTTCATTTAAGAGCTAGTAGATTTTCTAGTACCTGATTCCAACAACAACCTTGAAGTCATCTTCCAGTGACCTTTTAATATATTGTTGGAAATTAAATTTGCTCCCAGGAGCCAAGTGAACCTAGAAACAAATTGCAATTAGAAGAAAAGCTATGCACGAGCCGATCGAACGGTTTCTTCAGTTTTATTGCAAACTCACACTGATGAAACCATGCCGCATAGTCAAGTAATCTGACTTTGTTACTGATCTAAAAAATTGATGGAAAAAACAAACCTACATATAAAAGTTTAGAAAAACAACAAAAAAAACAGTAAAGATTTATTGAAGTAAGAATCATTAGGCATAAAAAACAGTTTGTTTACCAAATAGAGAATTGCAGGATGCTTGTCCCACAAACTTGCATGTTGTTTCACAAAAGATGTCTCATGTACCAATCTGAACCTTGATGGATCTTCAATTCCCATAAAACAGACATGATTGGTTAGATGAAAGTTCACATTTAAATGAGAGAGAGAGAGAGAGAGTTATACCATTAGAGAACTCATAGATATGGGATTGGGTCTCCTTCTCCCACTCCTTCCATCTACGAATCTGCACAAAAGAGCCGAAGAAAATTATGCTAGTAACATGGCGCAAAATTTGCATGGTGAATGGAATTATTTTACCTTCAATCTTCCCAGGGCCATTGTAAGTGCGCTGTATACCACATGAAAGATTGCCAAGAAAAATATGAAGATATGCAGTTGATGCAATCCCTGAGTAGACACAAATGGGATTTTCCCCTGCAGATAGACATACATTCATAACAGTGATGACAAATGGGATAATACCTTGAAAGGAAAACATTCAAAATCACGTATTCATCAAACATAACGGAGCAAATCAGGAGCTGAGAAAATTTTCAGAAGATTAACTCACACTGGGGCATGAGTTGGTCGAGGCACCAGCAAGCGCCCTACGAGTAGAATTCAAACCTCCAATTGAATTCCATAAAAGCCTCTTCTTGTTGGCTACCCCATCACCACGATCATCAAGTCGGCATGGTAGCATGGTATCTGCCACATCCTCCGGTATGCAGATTTTAATAATGTAGTTTTGCCCAAAAGTCAACAGCAGGGAAATGAACCCCAGAACCATCAATTCTGCCCAGAAAAAAAAGACAATCAGAAAGGGATTACAAACAAAGTCAAACTGCAAGCAGGACTTTCCCAAATTCATTACCAGATTTAACTTTCTCCAGAGCCTCATACAGAGCCTTTTTGTGCTTTCTAGCAAACCACTGCGAGTAAGACCCATATCAGCAATCGCTAAACAAAAATTCATCAGGAAAATGATCCAGATTCAAGCGCATGGAGTAAAACGAAGAAAAAAATTAGCCTGACAGACCAATGAATCTGAAAAACAAAGAAGTGAAAGAATAAGATAACAAAGAAGAGTTTTCTTTTTCGATAATGACTCGGCCCATAAAACCCAGAACAGAAAACCTAGCAGAAGGGAGAGGATGATGGATAAAGGAATCGAACCCAACCTCGCCAAGGCTATGGAGAGTCTTCTCGAGGAAGAAGGAGACGAGGATGATAACCGCGGAGACAGCTGCTACGGCCCAAGTAGGCGTCTGGTCGAGGTTCCTCGCCCCTGCTCCTCCTCCTCCCGCCATTAAACCCTATCCCGAGCTTCTCAAGTTCTCTCAGCTCAGATTTTCTATGTTCACGAAGAAGACGGGAAATTGTGAACGTTATAAGAGAGATTTTGATTTTTTTTTTGGCTCGGAGACTCAGACGCAGTCATCACTTGAAACATATTTCTATTTGAATATTATTACTCCCAATTATCAAAAAAAAAACATTTATTACTTCCCCCTCTTATTTGTTGCCAAGTGGAGGTATCTCATATGAAGATGGAAGTAAGATTAAAAGTGGAGGTAATTTATTATTATTATTTTAAAAAATTAATTTTTATTTTGAGTCAATCATTATTCGAATGAATTGAATTTTTTTTTTCTGCAAGTGAATTTAATTTCACACTTTGCATAAGAACACTGCAATGATATAAATTGAAGTCCTGATATTAGGGATGTTTGATATGAACTCAAAAATAATAAAAATAATAAAATAATAATATTTTAATTTTATTATAAATTTTAATAATTTTATTTCACATCGAACATAAATTCTAGTCTTAAAAATCAACTTTATTTCACATCCAATATGAATTTCAATTTTAAAATCAACTTTATTTCACATCTTACACACCTCCTAATATTAAAATAAATTTCTTTCTCATCAATTCTATAAAATAAAATATTTTTTCTTTCTTTACCTAAATTTATCCCCCAAGTTGGATAAATTAAATGAAGAAATATATATGATAACAATTTTATTTAATTTAAAAATAAATTTATAAGATAAGACAAGCTATGTTATATATAAATAAAATAAATATTACAGAAATAAGAATACTAAGATGAATAAATGAGTATAAATGAAAGAATGGAAAATGAGTCATTATCGGCCAAGCGCCAGGGGCTTTGCACAGCCACATATGCTATTCACACATCTAACCAAGTGCCTCAAACGGGCAAGAATTACATAACAGCATGCAGCAAATCTACGAGCACATAGTCGCAGGCTCTATTTCATACAAGCCATGCACTCTAGTCTTAGCACAGTAGCCACAGCTTGATGGCACAGCATATGCGACTTTCGATGTCACCAGTGAGAAATGAGAGATAGAAGAAAGGGTATAGTAGTCATTTTATATTTTCTATTATAATAAAATATTTTTAAAGTTCACTAACCTAGTCGTGGATTTTTCAAAGTTCACTAACTTAGATATTACCTTCTATGAAAATGAATTATAATATCTTAATTTTTTTTCATATTATTTATAAAATAAATATAATTCATATATATATATATTGAATATGATATAAATTTCTATTTATGGAAGTCTAAGTATATTTGTCAAGGATTGAAAAAATTCAAATCGATTATAAAAGAACCGATTTTAAATTAAATAAAATTTAAATAAGCCGTAATTAGCCTGGTTTCCTTTCTAAGCAGATTTAGATCTTTTTAACAGCTGATTTAAGCCAGAGATTGAGGAACTGAATAAGCTCGTTGACTCTTTTGACAAAATAAGATGGTTGACTTCTGTTGCAATCTAATTAAAGAGTAGACTTTAGCATTTTAATTTAAGTGATCTGCATAATTTACGAAATAGATCAAAAGTATTATAGCCACCAAGAAATGTATTTTGGTATTCTAATATTAATACACAGGTAAAATTATTTTTTTATCTATATGATGCAATATTATATCAAATTCTTACTTAATTTTAATGTTTTTTGAACAAATTTTTTAAATAAGAAGATATTTTTTTCTTTTAATCTATTTTTTTTTATATAATATTAAAATCTAAATAGAATAAAAATTTAACATAATTAATTTTTCTCAAATGAAATTCATTAAGCAGTTGAAATAAATATGGCATGTTCTGATATTCTGGATGTTTTTCCTACCAAAAATAAAATAAACAGATGGAATAATATACGAAATTATGTTCTAACCTTTTAATTCTGTGAAAATTTCTTTAAAGTGTAAGGTACCGGCTGCGCAAATTGGTGCAAAATATAAGAAGGTCATAAGAGAATATTTGAAAATAATTATTACATTTTGCTATTAATTATTATGCATATATTTTAAAATTTTATCAACAATATATATATAATTATATTTTAAACTAATTAAAATATTATTGAAAATGTATATTTGTAATTTTAAAATTAATATATCACAATATATCAAGTAATACCACACATCTATCTAACATAAATAATAAAATATACTAATTATATATCTTCAATATAAATATGAATAAAAATTAATTTATACATTTTCAATTTAACCAAAAATATTATTTGACTGTACAATATAAAAATAATAATAATAAATAATTTTACTTTTGACAACCGCTTCCCACAATAGTTTATTAGAAAATTAGTTTTATGAAATAACACTTTTCATGTAGTTATAATATACAGTGTTTTTTTAAAGCATAGTAATACTAAATAAAACCTAAATATGACATTTTTTTGATGTTTTCTACCTAAAATGTAAAATATAAATTTAAATAAGTGAAGTAAAGAGCTCCTCCACAAGTAAATTTTTTATGACGCCATTATACTAGAATTATAAAACATGATTATAGATTTATGCATTCACATTTGATGTAGTGACTAATGGCACAAGAGACTCAAGAATGATCATCGGCTGATGTCCTAAGAGAAAAAAATCATAGAAAAAGGAGTAACTTGTAGCAAGTTTTTAAGCCTCGTGTGTGATGAGAGAGGCATAAAAATAAATCATCCTATATAAAAAAAATAAGAAGAATTTTTGAGCTATATAAGTAAGTAACATGATTCTGATAGCTTAGAAAAAATGTGAGGCTACTGATGAGAATTCTACAGTTAATCATGTGAGATGGAGTGAGAAAATCATGTCAAAAAGATTGGAAAGTAATCATCGAGTGAGAAGTCAACCACTAGTGCAATGAGCGATCTTAACAGGCTTATAGGTTTGGTGGGCGATGAGAGATGCACAATAGTGAATTAACTACATTAAAAAAAATTATGCTAAAATTAAAGTAAATAATATCTTTACATTTAATATTGGAGAAGTCACATTTGACACATAAAATGAATAAATTTAACTTAATATATATTCAATAAAATAATCTATTCAATTTAATTATAAAACATATTTCAAATGAAATAGTTTAGAACAAAGTATTGTTGCTCAATTTTTAAATTGTTTACAAAATAGATATACTTTTTTATTTTGTATTTATATTTTTAATTATAAACAGCATATACTGAGTTGTGGTTTTGTTTAAGAAATTAAAAAAGAAATGCCTAGAACAAATTGGGCAACTTATATATATATATATATATATATATATATATATATATGAATTGGCTAATATAATGTACATATGATATAATTTCAATTAAGGTATGAGCTTTTATCTCTAGAACGAGGAACTTGATGCTAAACTTGAAAAGAACTTTCTCATTTTTTTCAACTATTTTGACAAAAAAGTTATAACATATTTCTCATAATTTAACTCCTACAAATTTCTTTTTATGAATCATATATTTGGTGAAAATTTTGAATAAAATCACAATATATTTCAAACCTTAAGTCTTAGAACTATAACTCATAACTCAAAACATTAAATTATACCTTAAATTATTTTAACACTAAAAACAAAATTTTAAACTCAAAACTTTAAAATTTAAATTTCCGTAGATTAGTCATATATAAAATTTATTTTAGAATCAATTTAATGAAATGAAAGTCTTTATTATAGATTTATAAATAATATATAATAAGATAAAATTCATGAAAATATATAGTAATTTAATTCATAATTTTTTTTCAAAATATCATATAAAATATATAAGTTTATAAAATTTTGGTATATTATATATAATATTTTATTTTTAATATTGAAATACATAATTTTCATAATTAAATTATTCTTCATGATCTAGATTCTCGCATATAAGAAAAGAAATTATAACAAATTTTATTGATTAGTGAAATCATTTTGCTACTTCCATAGGTTCTGCATTATTTTTCATGATATTTTAAAATTTACTTCTACTTTCCAACTCAACTAAAACTGCCAGCTTATGGTTATTTTATATATAATTGCAGAAATCTTCAATTTAAATATTTGATGCAGTCTACATTAATTTTATTTTATTTTTTTGATAGTGGTCAACATTAAATATTTGATGTACTGTTGACTGTTAACTAGAATTTAATCAATTTTGTGTGTTATTTTTACATTCATATCTTCTATATTTTGATGTGATAGTCAATGTAATTTTCTTTTATTCTTTAAAAAATAAAAATAATAAAAATATATCAATATTATAAATTCTAAGAAGTAAATGTTTTATAAGTAAAGAAGATAATGTTAATCATCATATATGTAAATGAAAAAATAAATCTTAGTTAGCTAAGAAATTTTTATGTAAATAAAAATTCATCATATAATTTTTTTCTTAAAAATTAAACCTTAAACTATCTATTCCTTTAGCCTGATTGAAATGCCATGACCATCATTTATTAAGGGTTTAATAGTCAAAATAATGTGCAATTATTTCAACTACTATGAATAATATTTTTATAAAAAAAAATAACACTTTTAGCTATTATCAATTCCATCGTATAATTAAATTATGTATGAGACAATATAATTTGTTCTTAGATTTCTTGTTAAGTCACACTTATAATTAGGCTAATCAGTTCATAATGACAAGAAGTTCACAATTAATATATTTTTTAAAAGATTTTAAGTTATAATTAACATGAGTTGGAGTCATCATCGTGTTAGTAAATATTTATTTAAGTTGCATTTGAGTAACATGAGAACTCCATAAAAAGATTATGACAACGTGAATCTAAGCGGATTTATTGGAACTTGGGAATCACGGCAAGCATTGAATATTGATGTATAGAACGGGAATGTCATGTTATGCAATAAAACTTAGAAGAAAGTTACAAATTCGATGAGATAAGGACTCCGTCTTAACGAAAAGGGAATAGTCAACCCAAAGCCACACGCTTGTGAGTCAATCTATGCTGTTTTCTCAGCCGGCCATTCTATTTATTAATCGAGTCAAGTTTGCAAATGTCAGGCATAGCTGTGCTGCAAATTGCCATTTCTTAATTGCATGCAGATATTCGGTTGCGTGATAGAACCATTCTTTCAATTTATTCACAAAAGGATATCGCCAATAGAACAGACAAAAACACAAGCTAGATTTCAATTATTAATTATATTTGAAGCTGTTAATATATATATATGTATATATATAATAAATGAGAGCTGTTCATAAGTTTTTAGATTCTAATTTGCTTGTTTTACATCATATTCTGCAAGTCGTAGCCCGCCTCAGCTGATAATACGAAATCGAACATGCTATAGAAAATTTCTTGGCTATAATCTGATCCTAGTTTCAATCCGATTAAATGCTAAAATAGTTTTTCTACTAAATAATTCAAATTAAATAATAAGCCAAAATATCTATTATTAAACGAGTCAAATTCAAGTTAGTGGCATGACGATCTTAGTGTATATCATTGTATAGGTTGGACAAAAAGAACTCAACTAGAATTAAGTAGGGGTGGCAATTTGTACCCGTACCCGATTAACCCGCCTCGACCCGCCCCTAATGGGACGGGTATGGGTATTCAAATTTTACCCGCAACACCCGCCCCGCCCCGCCCCGTACCCGATTCAATATAATTTAAAAAATTTAAAAATTAATGCCTAAATAAAAATATTACTCGGAACCGGACCAACCGGTGCCTCGGCCTATGTTGAGGTGATTAATCAGAGTGAACAAACTAATATACAATAGTGTCCGGATCATTTTCTCTGTTTTGGTTATATGCCAATGTTTAGTATACTGTCATTAGAATCAAGGTTCACGCTAACATATGATATTAATATTTTTGGTTCATAAATCAATTGATACCTGTTGCCTGCAAGGGTCTTATAACTGCCTCATATTTGGTTCTTTTTAATTGTCCAATGCTTACTTTATATAAGAATCCATGCTAAGAAAGTTGACAATTTGAAGAATTTGTATGAAGGTTATTGATTATTCATGATCTTGTTACATATATTTACATACAGGGAATGGTTTCTATAGAAAATATCACTAATATTCACCATATGGTTATGATTTTTGTTGTTTCAAACAGAATAAAATAATTTAATTTTCATTAACATTAGAGAGGAAACGGGGCGGGGCGGGTACGAGTTTGTGAAAACTAGGGGCGGGGCGGAAACGGGTATAGGGCGGGTATAGGTAATGAATAATATATAGCGGGGCGGGTATGGGTATCTATAAACCCGACTCAAACCCGTCCCGTTGCCATTCCTAGAATTAAGGAAGGTTATTTTATTAAAAATAATATAATTAAGGAAGGTTAATCAAAGAAAAATTAGTGTTTTATTGCTATAAACTTTATTGATTACAATGGACGATTCAGAAGAGAAAGAAAGATAACGGGCAAAGATTAGGTTAGCGGGGTTGCCTTCTTCTAAGGCTAAGCGAGCGCTGAGGTGGTTGGCGAAGCGGAAGAGGATCAAACAGCACAAAGCTAGCTGATCAGTCGAGTAGAGCCGTGCCAACGAAGAGAAGGCAGCTAACTGAAGAGACATTTTAGTTGGGAGGAAAAAGCTCCCCTTTTTCATGTGTAATAAAATGTGAATATTTATGTGGTGTTCTTCTAGTTTAGTATAGAAGAAGTTTGACTAATACTAAAAAATCTTAAATTTGAATTACATTACTGTCATAATTTTTAAGTATAGTGAATAATCATAGTATTCTGGGTAAATTAAATAAATATATTAAAATTTTAGTGTGATACTTCTTTAAATATTTTTTAAATAAAAAAATTTCTTTAAATATTTTGTAAAATTTAAAAATTGTCCACATTAAATGACATCTATATGTCAATTAAAGTTAAGTAACATCTAAACGTCAGCCTTACAATAAAGAGAAATGAGATTAGATAAAATTTATAGGAGAATTTCAATTTGTCATCCCAAAAAGCCTTTTTTATAATAACACCCCCAAATTAAATATTTACAAATAACATCTCTTAAGTCTGTATCTTTTATTTTGAATGTGAATTTATAAGCCGCACCGCTATGCTAACTTTTATTTATTATTTTTTAATTAAAACAAGATTAACACATATAACTAAAATTATATTTAGCTCATTATAATATATCAAAATTATAATTTATGTTATTTTTTAATTTTATATTATCAGTGAAAATAACATTACAATTTTTTAACTGTTACATAAATTTTTAAAATAAAAATATTTGATAATTATTTATATATAAATATTATAATAAAATTTAATATTAATTTTTAAATTAAATTTTTAATTACAAATATTTTTATAAATTATTATCTAAAG
>JAEMOT010002138.1:45014-64395 GCA_019297695.1 Apostasia ramifera
CGACGGTTATGCTGGCACCGCGCAGCTGCCGGACTCGACGGCGGCTGCGCACGTCACCCGTGAGTGCCGATCGGGAGGAGAGACAGACAAAGGCACTGAAATATAATGGTAATTTTAAAAAATTTTAATAAGAAAAAATTTTAAAAAGGACCCATTTTGATAATTTGTTAAAACTCAGGGACCCCGATATTATAATTTTAAAAATGTGAATCTGTGCGTTATTAAGCGTTAAACTCAGAGACCTAAAAGTAATTATCCCTTACTTTTATTTACTTACCTAAAAATTATTAAATTAATATTTTTTAAATAATATTTAATATTTAAAAATAATAATATAAAAGCCTCCTGAACATCAGGCTACTTCCTTATAATAGAATTTTACTAACTGTTGGGCGACTTCTGACATTAATAGAAATATGCTCTATCTATTAATTTTTTAAAAATAAAAATAATTAATTAATTAATTAATTATGTCTATTTTAACAAAATCATCAGATATTATTATATTTAAACAAGAGTATACAAGATGAGAAACGATCACTATAATATATATAGAATATAATCAACATAGAAAAAATATAACAATAATTTTAAAAATATTAGAATCAAGACTGAGTCAAAATGAAAATCAAGGCCGAGTCAAGATAAAATAGTTCCGCACCATAGGGGCTTCCCCCTGGACCCTCATAGGATCAGTCGTGGGCTAGGGGATCGGGTCGATACCTTCCGCTTCCACCACATAATTCAAAATTTCAATTTGTCAACATATTTTTGTTTTCAAAATTATTACACCATGAGCTCTTCGAGCTAAACCAAATAAAATTTAGATCACCAAACTTTAGGCGCTCAAATTAAAACCACGGAAGTTATTCTACGTGCAGAATTTGCTGAACACGTGATTTGTGGATGCAGATGACGATCACATACACACAGGTGACCCATGAATGCATTGACTGAGTGCGAAGGCGAGCTAAAGTGCATAAAATTGTTGGATGCCAACTCAGTATTCACTTAAGAAGGAAGATTGCAGAAGATTTAGGGAATACTTTAATCAAGTTAAGTTGTTCATAAATTTTAACAAAAGACCTCCAACCATTTTCTTCGCCAAAATTTAACATACAATATATCTCAAAACTTATCTCCTTCAGTGATAAAAAAAAACCAACAGTAACAAAAAATACTTAGAGGCCCCTTAAAACAAACCTCAGTATTTCAAAAACAGAAATAAAATCAAATAATAACACAAAAGAACATGGTAAATTAAAATTAGCCCAAATTTGGGAAATTTTCAATCACAATAAAATGGACAAAATTTTTTCAATCCTGTCAATGTCAATTGATAACTAATCATGTTAATCTGTCAAAGACTCAAATCTAATTTAGATTTATCAGCTTGTCGAGATCGATGTCATATAATGAGACCTCAGATATTGGCTATCGCATTTACATGGGCTGAATCGATACCCCACTTTGTTATGTCCCGACTAAGTTTCCTTTAAGGAAGCATTTGATAAAATAATTATGTAAAGATAAAATAGTTGGGAAAATAAGGAGGAGAAAAGAGAAACACATTCGTATATGTTGAACCATTATTGATTTTGATGATAACAAATACGTTAGTAATATACTCGATTAATTTTTTTAAATATTAGTATATATTGTACTTAAGCTTTTCAGGATCAAAGAAGGATGATCGTCGAGATGATTTTGACTCAAGATTGATGAAATCAAGCCAAGAATAAAAAGAAATTAAATTGTTCAAGATCACTGAGAAAAGAAACATCAAATCGAAAAGTCAACTTTAAAGATGCATTCGTTCTAAAATTTTAGACTTTCATATAAGTGCAAGAAATTTTTAACTCATTTATCTGGAGAAAATTAATATAAATATAATTAAATTTATTTCGTGATTTTTTTCAGATTTTATTTTCTTTATTTTTTGGATGAATTGAGATTTTCCGAAAAATTCTGAATTACACGAGTTAATTTTCGATGGAGTCTTTTTTCTTCGATCTTCAAATGTTTAAAATTTTTGATTGAATTTAATTTGATCAATAATTTTACTATTTGGCATGTTGTTTCGATTTAAATCGATAAAATCTATTCTCAAAAAAATATATATATACTATTTATAATAAATGAATAAATAAATCATAAATAAAATTAAATAATTATTTATAAAAAAAATTAATTGAATTTCATGAAATACATTTCTGATCAATTTTGGATGCCTTCAACTCGTGCAAAACTTGATATTTTAAATTATTCGATATTTTGAATTTCACTAATATTTTTAATTCTCACCTCCTTCTTTTACTCCTTAAAATCAGCCATAAAATATGCTAAGTGGCTGATTATGTCCCTAATTAATTTATAAAAAGTTATAATACTCAAATTATCAATTTACCCCTCATTTTATCTATAAATAAAAGGAATTTTGAGTTAATACTTCTCTTTGGCCAACTTAATCTCCAAGCTCTCTAATACTTCAGCTGAAAAATTCTCTCCCCAATCTCAAAGTTTCTGTTCACAATATTGGGAGTCGATTCTAGGGAGTTCTTGGATCATCGGAGGTGTTTTTAATCGGGTATTTTCTATTTTCTCTCCGAATTAATTTTTCTTAAAGATTCATGAATTTTGTACTACTCATTTGAGCTCCAAATAACTTGAAAGTTATACTACATCTTTCTGGGAGTTGATTTTCTTGCACATAAAGCTCTTATTAAATTTTAAATTGAGTTAATTTATCTCTTGTACGACCCATAAGGGTCATCGTTTTCGATTCTCATTTTTGGTTTTGAATCTCCCTTCGCGGAGAGAGGTTTTTCTTACTTGTTCCTAAGTAAAAGGAGAGGTGAGGTTATTCC
The DNA here is from genome assembly GCA_019297695.1 of Apostasia ramifera. Taxonomy (NCBI): domain Eukaryota; kingdom Viridiplantae; phylum Streptophyta; class Magnoliopsida; order Asparagales; family Orchidaceae; genus Apostasia; species Apostasia ramifera. The sequence goes on from JAEMOT010002138.1 coordinate 47,882, forward strand.
TTTCCCCCGGTAAAAAGGATCTAGAGATTGGTTTGTGCCTTTGGACCGAAAAGGCATAAGTTTTCTCCTTGTATTAGGGCTTGAACTTGGCCATAACAAGTTTGGGATAGTGGAACCCCGGAGGAGGAACAAAGGGGAGTGGACTAGGCAAGAAAGGACTAGGTAAGAAAATAGCTGAATCACTATACATCGTGTGTCATCTTTCACTTCTAAATTATTATTATTATTTTTACTATTTAGAGGCTGGTGTACTTGATAGTTATTGTATTTTCAAAGCCTCAAAGTAAAATTTCAATGATTAGATTTTGGACATAATAAATTGAATTAATTTAAAATATTTAATAATTTAAATTGTCCAAATTCTGTGAGATAACTAAATTTAGTAGGTTAGTTAATTAAAATTTGGGCCTACTCACCCCCAAATTTAATTAACATAACTAAGGATCCAACATAACTTAATTATAGTTGTGGAACGGAATCAGGTTAGTACATTAGGTAAATTTAATTTACCTAACAAAAAATGCCCAACGATCAAAAAATTTTGATTTGTCCATCCCACTATAATTAAGTTAGTTAATCACTAAATTTATATTCTGCAATTTTTCTTACTGCACCTAACTTACTAATATTTACTTTTTTGTACTACTAACATTTACTTTCTTGTACCACTAACATTTATTTTTCTGGACCACTAATATTTACTTACTGCAATACTAATATTTACTTTCTGTATTTTTTTTTACTAACATTTACTTACTAGTTTTTTTTTCTTTTTATACACTAACTTTTACTTCTCTGTAATATTTTTTTTTACTTCTTATTAACTTTTTCTTTTTGGGTACATATACATATACTATATATATATATATATTTATTTATATAGATATATAATATATTATTATTATTATTTAAAAAAAATACTTATATTCACACACTTCACATCTTATATATTAGTAAATTATATTTATATTAAGTATAAGTATATATATTATTTATACATACACACACACATATATATATATATATTACTTTTGTTTATTCTTTTGTAGGTGTCACTTTAAAATTGCCCAATTGCTCTTGCTCAAAAGATTTGCTTGAACACTCTTGCTTAAAAATAATAGAAGTCGCACAATAATAGATAGCTTTAAAAGTACTTAAATTTTTCTTTAATAAATATTAATTATAATTTAAAATTTTAATTACACCCAATTCACCCCCCTCTTGGGTGTGCAAGTGGACCAACAGTATATGCTGATGACACATTCGCCAAAATTGTAGGATGTTGTTGATCTACTGTGGAGGAGGTTGCCTCAAACAAGAGGAAGTAGAGAGACTGAAAGAAAACGCAGAAATTAGAAAACCAAAAGTAATTTACATTAGAAAACTCAAGAACAAGAAACCATATGAGGAGGAAGATTCACGAGTAATTTTGGTTTCTCAGATGGATTATAAAGAGAACTACAATGAGTATAGTATTTTCAAATACAATCCGGTGATCTTGCTCCGATTTGAGGAGTAAGACTCGAGCATTTAATAAGATCCTCACTGTTAGTCTCGGGATGCTCGAAAAAACACAAAAACACAAAAACAAAATCTAGACTCAACAAAGCAATGGAGAGCAACTTCGAGAGAAGGCACACTGATGATGTTAGTGCAAGGAAGCACCTCAAATGCCGAGGAGTTGCAACCAAGGAAGGCTTCATGTTTGTATTGTGACATGAAGGACAATTGTTGCAAGCAATTTACTTTCGAAGATGAACTCAGAAACTAACAGATCAGGCAAATACTTACATTTGTGAATCCATGGCACATGATCAGGCAAATAACCTATGCTTGGTTATTCCCTCCAATATTGAGCCTCATGGCTTTGTTCCCTAAGAGATGCCTCGACATCGTAAGATTATGCTCTTTGTTATGACAAAATTCTGGCACTGAACTAGGTCGTATACATGAAGAGTTCAAAGAGTAGGTTACAGCATGAAAGAATCAAGGTGTCAAGTCAAATAACATTAGTCAAATAACATTAGTCAAATAGGACATAAGAAGCTATGAGATGGCTCTGATTCATACCAAAGTGAAGCAAGTATGAAAAACAACCAAGGGATACATGGCATGAAAATTAAAGTAAAATGGAATATCTATGAACAATTCTGCCATCATATCAGCTCTTTTGATAAGCACAACAACCTAGGCAAATACTAGACTTCATAATCCACACAAGATCACTATATCCCAATAAAGGTCTGATACGGCACAAATATAGTAAAAACACTTGGAGGACTCTACTAAGAATAAGAGCAAAAGGTACTTAATCAAATGCAATATAGGCCTTTACATATATACATACATACATACATACATACATATATATACCAAGAATACTCATTTACTTTTTAATATGGAAAAATTAATCTCTATGCTACTCTTTCAAATTTAAAAGCTTGCAAAGCACCGTTTTTTACTCTAGTAATTCTCTTCTCTTGAAATATCCACCAGCAATCACTCCTAAGCCTCATTAGTTCTGGACACCACAACCCCATTAGCTTTTGCCTAAATCACTGTCAAACCTTATTATACTCTAGAAGGTCAACTCTAATACCAATATGTCATGATTGAGCCCCAAATCTCGAGGAGTATTGTCTGCTTTGGTCCATCTTATATTTAACCTCATAATTTTATCCCCCAATAAATACTTTGACATCCTACAATCATGCAAGAATACACATAGGCAAGGAAATCCCCTCTACTTTATAATGTAGAATAATTCATCTTTATGTCTTTTTCTCAGTCTTAGAAGCTTACTTAGAACAGCCTTTTGCTCCAGTGATTTTCTTCTCTTGGAATATCAACAAGCGATCATGCCCAACCATTTTTAGTCATGAACATTAGACTAATTTTTTTCTAAAACCACCCCAAATCAAACAAAAAGGTAATTTAATTTAATGTTTATTTGACGTTATGTTATATTATCTAAATTTCGAGTGAAAATTTTATAATTTTTACAAAATTATTTATGTATGTCATTCAAACCACAACTAGATAATATGGAATCAGATGCCCTCTTAGATAACATTTAACATGTAGATAACACTCCAAATATTTTGTCTTTAAATTTTCAGACGAAGTAAAGGCATAAACCTTCTTTATGGTCCTTCAGAAAAAAAAAAAAAAAAGAAACACACACAGGAATACAAGTTTTAACATGGGAAACTTTAAATCGGACCAAATCTCACTAAAATCAATGGAATAGGAAAAAAAATTCTTCCCTAAAACACCATTTAGAGGATTACAATCTGAAAGACACTTTTAAACCCAAGTGGATTACAAGGAGATTTTTTTTTGGATCTAGGAGTGTGATCCTCTCCAATTTTTTTCATCTTCTTCGTCTTCTTGTGAATCGTAACATCAATAGCTCCATTGCACAAGATTACAACATATCATAACTTCATCTGGTTGCTCTACAATACCCGCTAGACACATTCTAATAGCAATGATCCTACGAACATACCAAAGACTTTGTGGGATTGCACTCCACAACTCACTGGATATATTTCAATGTTAAATGATTCTGCAAATGCAATCCTTCTGGCACAGGCTACCTTGCCAGTTTTGCTTCCACAACTTGTGAGCACTCGTGGAACTCCTCATCACAATGTCTTCAACCACTAGTACAAGCATGGCACAACATGCTTATAGATAGAGATTAAGGCAACACTATAACCTGCCATAACATGCTTATAGATAGAGATTAAGGCAACACTATAACCTGCCATAACATGCTTATAGATAGAGATTAAGGAAACACTATAACTTGACAGAGGTTTACCAAAATATCCCCGATCATCTATCCAAAAGAACTTATCAAAATTGATTTGGTGAAACTTCACAAAAAACTTTTCCCAATTCCGGAGAAAAACCTTTCCAAAAAAATAAATGGGCAAGCAACTTCTTTGGCATTTCAAACCCCTCGTCGATGAATGCGTTTCTCCAAGGATTAATAAAGAAGACGCAACTACACCAAGTTTTTTTCACCTTTACCTTGTCAAAGAGTAACACCTTTCTCCGACAAGCATTCTTTGTCTTCCTACAGATCAACATCTCAAAGACGCCTTTTTGTTCGAGGATCACCTTGTTGAACAACACCCTTCTTCCACTAACTACCTCACCAACTTGTGAACAAACCCAATTTGACTTTTCAATGATGACTAGTTGAAAATTCATGTAATCAAATTTCTCCTTAACTCTCTTATAAGGAGGATTATACTCAATAGTCTCCCCCTCTCAACTTGTGAGAGAAATTTCAAGCTACCCTCCTATAGTCTTTGTCCCAAGATGACTACTTTAAGACTTGCATCTTTAGAGGATTGCATTATCGAAGAACTAAGCCCTTCACCATCTCCAAGAATCACAATCTTTAGATGATTACCTTGTTGAGGAACGACCCCTTCAACAATCAAAAACTCAAAGACTCATTCGAGAAACTCCATCTGGAGAACTACCATCCCAAAAATTCCTTCCTAAGGATCACGACATTTGAGGATCACCATTATAGAATTGCCTGCCACACAGATTACCTTGAGGCACCTTCTCAATTGAATTTCTTCATCTGATTGCAGCTCCCGAACTGCCCAGCTCGCCTTTCAATAGCAACTCGCCTTTGATCAAGCTTGATCCCTTCATCAGATGGACTGAGATCCGCCTGATCTCAGTCATCCCACCTAAACCTGCTGATAATTTTAATCATATACTCTTTTTAAACGTGAACTTGGATACAGATGTTGGGGCCTTATTTGCAATGGACCCACCGAAGATATCAAATATAATTTAAGCATCAACTCTTTTGCACATGAATTAGAATTACAAATGTATTTAATAATGGGATATCATTAAATCAAAAGTTTCAGAAGCTGAAATCAAAACAATGGCACAAGCAAAAAAGATCGAGACATGTAAAGCATGCAATATATCAAAGGAAAAATCTTCTGAATTAGCAAAAAAAATCTCATCAATCTTCACAGTTCTTCCTCATCATCTCCTGAAAAAGAGAGATGCATAAGAAACTGAGCAACTCCCACACTGATCCCAGACTGGAGAGAACCAAATATTTATTATTTCTCTCCCATCTTCTTCCCACCAAACCCAGTTCCAATTCTGGCTGTAGACAAACCCACGTGGCTTGAGGAAAATGCCAAAATCCTCCTCTCTGTATCCAACAAACATTCATTCTCACAAGACATCCGATAGCCCTTTGTGTTATCCCATCACCTATCACCTTCAAGAGCTTCAAAAATCTGGAGATAACCACAAATTAATGAGAGGAAATAAACTTTTTAAAAAAATAGAAACCTTTATGATCAATCAGGGCATGAACAAAAGCATCGCTTTCTCATGATCAGCCTAGGGTTTTAATGAGGACTCACCGTCTTTCTTTTTCATCAGACTTCTAGCGAAAAGGAGGCAGATGACAACGAAACCCACCGCAGCAGCCCCGCCTACTACGATAGCCACGGTCTTCCCTGTCTGCTGACCTGATAAAACAAGAAAGGCAGTAAAGAACAGCTCGCATTTGAATGGAGTAATGAGGATATGTATCTCCTTTTTCTCCAAGACTCGGTAAATGTCACCAAAATCAAGGAACACGTAGTGAATAAAAGATATATTTATGCTTTCGAGAGTGCAATCTTTAGTAATCAAATAGCCATATGAGAATGAATTCCAATAAAAAGATGAACCAAAAGATACTTGAAAGGGAAAGATTGAAAAAATTACAAAGTTCTCAAATCCATATAATGAAATCCAGCAAGATTTCAACAGATGGGAAGGCTTATGTTGCAGATCCTGATATCACAAAATGACCCAATTCAATCAAATCGGCTAGAACCCTGTCTATAATGAAAACCCAGATGATTTTTCCTACCATCAAACTCAACGGTGAAACTCCAACAAGAATCGGAATGGGGATAAAAAACCCAGATCAAAGTGAGAATCGATTAGTTAAGCACCCAAAATGCCCTTCAATGCCTACCTTCTCCTCGACCATTTCCTCCTCCGCCACTGCCGGCGCCACCCTGAGGAACTCCATTCGGATAATAGCTATAACTAATGTAGCACTTGTCGAGGTAAACTTGACCGGAGCTGGCGCCACCGCATTCCACCTGTGACTTCTGCACGGCTTGCTCGACGCACTCGCCACAGTCGGCCGAGGACAGATCTGCCTCGCACTGCGCCATGGCGTACACGGACTGATAGTTAGTGGCGTAGAATCCGCGGCCGGCCGTCACCCCGCTCTGCAGGCTCGAGAGTGCGGTGTCTCTCTTCTCCTCAAATCCAGTGCCGCCGCTGCCGCCGCCAGAACCGCAAGTCTTGTAGAGCATCTGCGTGCCGGAGACCTGCGGGAATCCCGAAATCTCGTACAGCGCGTAGCAGCCGTCGAGCTGGACGCGCGCGGCCACGGTGGCGCCGCAGATGGAGCTCCACATCGGGACTGCTTTAGCAATGCAGGCGGAGCAGTCGGAGGAGCTGAGATCGCCGCGGCATTGAAAGAGACCGAAGATGGGTTGGCCGGAGGAAGACGAGGCGGTAGTGGTTTTGTAGAACTTCGTGACGGAAGATTGGGAAATGAGGGACGAAGAGAGAGCGGCCAGGATCTGCTGGGATCCACCGGCGCCAGCGCCGGGGAATTGTTGGTTGGCGCAACCCTTGTAGACCAGGTCGTAGATGCTGGCGGCCGATGCACCGGCGACGACGGCGAGAATGGCGAGGAGAACTACGGGGAACGAAGGAATTGGGAGAGAGGGAGGCCTGGGAATGCCCATCTCGGGTTTGTCCTACTCTGCAGACAGCAGACTACCCCCCCCTCCCTCCACTTCTACCTCTTTCGCTGTATCCGTCCCTTCCCTCTTTCCACTCTTCTGAGAATCTCGATTCTCCTTTCTCTCTCCTGCCCTCTATAATTTTAATCAACTTTTCTCAAGAAATCCTTCTCCATGCCATGGCATGAAAGATAGGGCGTTCTGGGGCCTCTCATTTTCCCGCTTTTTTCCCAATGGCTCTCTTCGGTGGCGATCCTCCTCTCTCTCTCTCTCTCTCTCTCTCTAGCCTGCACGAGAGAGAGAGAAAGAGAGAAGAACTGCGAAATAAACAGAGCAGAGGTGTGGGGGAGGAGAAGAATTTTATAAGCACCGTAAGTGATTGGGAGAGAGAGAGAGAGAGAGACCCAAAGAGGAATGAGATTACGAGAATAATAGAGAAGGGTGGTTTTGACTAATTGCAGTGTTCATGGCAGTTTTTTTTATTTTTTAATTTTGTATATTTAGGCGTGCGTGCTCTTTTTCATTTTTTAATTCTTCAGCCTTTCTAAATATATATATATATATATATTTTTTTTTTTTGATGAAATTTAAATTTATATCTTCTTCGGACTGAGTAGGTGTTCATGGCGAGTGACCAATTCAAGTTTACTAATCGAGTATAGCTCAACCTAAATTGAGCGTACTCAAAAGAGGTCAACTTGAACTCAACCTAAATTCAAGTTGAGCTCAACGTCTATAAAGTCAAAATTTGTGTTAATTTAAATATGATTTTGTTGCATAAAGAGTCATACATTGATTTTTTTCGTTCAAGTGGAGAGATTTGGGGGCAAATTTCAAATTTTTTTTATAATTCCATCTATCATAAATTAATAAATATATAAATATGAACTAAACTTTTTTTATCAACAATTTGAAATAGAGGCAAATGTTAAGACATTTCTTCTTTTGTATTAATGTTTTCTATGATAAAAAATATTATTATTGGAAGAAAATCAGACTAGGGTTTTATCACATGGGGTTAGAGTTAACCAAAGTCTAACTCGATAAAAATATAAATGTGGCTGCTATACTTCGAATCAAAAAATTAAATCATAAATTAAATCGGGTCAAAGTTAATGAAACATTTTTTATAATTTTGAAAAAAAAATTATAGTTTGTAATTGAGTAAATTATTGATAGATTGATGATTTGCCTATTATTATAATTGAATTTATATTTTATTAAAATTTTTCATTTAAATCTTGTTGACAGAGACGGAGTTTTGAAAATTAGCAGCACGTAAAGTTTCTTGACCGAAACACTAACATAAAGGAGCCCAAAATCATCCAAAAAAGTGCTCAAAGAACATGGTTGAAAAATAACTTCCCCTACGTCCACTTAGGAGGCAGAGAAAATTTTTTTACTATAATTCAAAGATTTAGTAATAGACCAATACAAGAAGAAACATAAAAAAAAAAAAAAACTTGCTTCTCTCTGAGATGATTGAGTGATTTTTCTAATTGTGTATTGATGATGATCCTCTCTCTCAAGCTCTGTCAAAAAATATTCATAGATGTGCCAAAACGGTATTCTGCAAGTTATAAGTTAAAATAGATTATGAAGATCGTTGCTCGTGTTAAAAAGAGGATACGAGGATTCTTAATTATAGGTTTTGTAAATATTTTTAAAAAATATAAATATAGATAAATTATAGGTGACATATCTTTAATTTGCCATTTATAATTTTATATAGGGCACTGAAAGAAGGTCTCAATAAAAGGCAGGCAAGTAAACTGATCAATCATAACTTTAATTCATTAGATTAGTAAATTAAACTTTAATTCCTTAATCTAGTGAATTAAAATTTTTACCCGAAAGATTAAACAATATAAATAAACAAAAAAATATCATCATTTTGCATAATATAAAGTACTAAAATATTTAAAAGGCCAAATGTAAACGATGAAAGTCAATAATATGAGAATTATAAATAGCTAAGTGTTTCCTAATTTTACGAACAACAGTACAACAAGTAACTTCCCTATGATGAAGACCGTGTAGAATAGTAGCAATGATATATGTCGATATGAAACACCCGTGATATAAGGTATAGGTTTATGAGGTAAAGATCGAAGAGCAACTTCCCCGTCTTGTAACAGATGTAAATAGCTGAAAATTCTAAACATGATTAATAAATTTATTGATGAGGTCTAATAATTTTATTTTAGAAATATAATTTACATTCAAATATGTTTAATAGTTCAAATTCCTCTCTTAACATTAATAAAAAATACTTTATTTAAATTTTAAAAAAATTGATATTGTGTATTCAAATAAATTCTGGTCTGTGTTGTTGTACCTAAATTTAACCTATAACTTTAATTGGATCGGATCAAAATAAAAGTTCTTGAAAAAAAATTTCCCACTGTTCACCTAGTTATACTAAATAGAAAAAAATCACCATATAATTTAAGACGGAGGATTTGAAATTTTTTTTATATAGAAAGATTTGAACAATTAACTTATAAAGAAAATCTAATTAATGTTGTTGCAATGACTTAAATGTCTTATTAGATGTCACATGCAAGTGTTTAATATTTCGCCATACATAAATATATTGGTAAATATCATCCTCCTCCTAAGTTTATATTATAATTTCATATAAGTTCACATTCTTAAAAATTTGTTTGATCTCTTAGGATATCTATAGGATATCTATTTTTTATGTTAGATCTTTCTGTTGGGAATTAAGGTATTGTATAATGATAGTATTACTCTTATCTCTTTTCCTATAAATCAATTAGTGATCTTCCTATCTTTTACAAAGAGATTGAGTGCTGCAGCGCAATTATCATTGCATAGACTTACTTAGCATGCACGTGATCTATATTATATTTCGAGAAAGGAAGATGATTAGATGAATGTAAAAGAAGATAATTATGTGGACTTTAGCTAGCTCCTTTCTCCTCCCTAGCCCTTTCTCTCATTGCTATGATGATTATTATCAAGCCAGCTACGTACCAAGTGCCATTCTTAGCCATTAGTCGTTGACTTGCATATCCTCGATGATCAAGACACATCTTCCTTCATTGGCATTTTCACCACCTTTGACAAATTTTATATTCCACCATCACCATGAGCCTTCTCTCCCATTTCTTCATATATATCCACTTAAAAGAATCCATTCTCCCTTATTCCTATTTATAATCTTTTTTCTTTTTTTCATCTATCTCCTCTCTCTCTAACCCCCATCACCCCCTCTCTACTCCATCTTCTTTTCCTCACAAAAATGAAGCTTATAGTCATGATTTGTTACATAGAAGCAAATGAAGAGATCAATGGCGACTATAAATTAAGAATCCGGAGGATCTTGCATGCCAGTGATAACAACTTAACTAACCTTAATTTAATATTTGAACGCAAATATTAAAAAAAAATAAAAAGATACGAGATATCAGTATTAACAGTTTTTTAGTTAGAGGCAATGAAATTAACCAAAGATTATAGAAGCCTATTTGGTTGGTAAAATGATGCGATTTTAATTTTTTACAAATTAATTCACTTAAATGAATTTTTTAATTGAATAAAGTCAAAATCAGAAATGAGCTTTAAGTAATTTATTTAAAGTTATGAAGTTTAAACTGTTTATAGTATAATTTTAAGCAAAGTCGCTTCAATTATTTGAAGCCATATAAAACCCTAAATTCAATTTTTTTATTATGAAATTGAATTTGCTACTAAATGGACCCACAAAAATTAATTTATTTATTTATTTTTGATAAAAACCCTTCAGAGTGTAACAAACTTAAGACAAAACAGAACTACACTGAGAGTCTATCTTATACATGAGCATTTCTTCTCTAATAACGACTTGAATAAAACACAGAGCTTCCTTAAATCATACTTTCTGAGCCTCTATATGAAGTGCGTATCGGGCTAAGGTGTATGCTACTCTATTACCTCCTACAAAAATTGATAAAACTGTACACAAAGGGTAATGAGTAAAAAGAGATAGAGTAGCAAATCATTAAAGAGAGAGTGTGTGTGAAGAGATAAAACATAAAAAAGAGAAAAAGTATTTAAATATTTATACAAATAAAAAATAAAAATTTAAATTTTAGTCTCAAAATAAAATGAATGAATGAAATTACTCAAAAAATTGTGCACAAAGCATGTAACTTCATATGAAAGGTCACATTAATTAATGATTAAATAAAAATTTAATTTACAATACTCTACAAATAAAATTCTAATCAAATGAAGAAATATATTTTTTTATTCTCAAGCATCATAATTTTTAAATTATACTTAAAAATTATAGTGGTATAAATAGAACTTGAGACTTTCTATTATCTAGAGCCCATTTGTTTTCAACTTAAAAATTAACCTGGTATAATTTTAACCTGGTATATCACATCATACATAAAATTTAATATTAAAAATTAATTTTATTTCACATCCTACTCGTATTACTAAAAAAATAACTAACTTATATCACATCGCCCATATATCCCAACATAATAACTAACTTTATATCACATTTCTCACATATCCCAACATAATAACTAACTTTATTTCACATCATTCATAATTTTTAATAAAAAAATATCTCTATCGATGTTTAATTTTAATTTTATTAAATTTAATCTTATAAACAAACAGACCTACTATCACTATTCTACCTATTGAACTAGAAATACACAAAAAAATAATCACACATTAAATATTGAGATATTTATATGTCAAATGTCAAATACTTAATTATAAAAAATTATATATTTTATTATCAAATATCAAATATTATATATATCACACTAAAATAATAAAAAAATTATAAGTTTTACGTCACTTTTAGATAAAATCATACTGTATTTCAAATTTTGAGTCGTAAAATTATAACTTATAAATTAAAATATGAAATTTTATGTCATATATTACTTAAATACTATAAATTATATCTTAAATTTTAAATCTCAATTTTTAAAATTTAAAATTTTTATAAATTAATTATTTATAAAATTTAATTTATATTTTTAATGAAATAAAAGTGTTTATTATGAAATTATAAATTATATAAGATGAGATTTTGAAATAATTTATAGTTTTTCAAAAATGTTATTTAAAATAAAAAAAATTTAGTCAGATATATATAATATTTAATTTTTAAAAATAAAATAAGTAATTAAGTTATAATTAATGTGTTTTTTAAATGAGTAGTTAAAGTGTTCATTATGTAAAATTTTTAAATATTTAATTGTTTTTCTTAACGGTAACGAAAATCGCTGGCAATCCATAACGGCTACGCGTCGGTCGCGCGCCTTCGCAGTGAAACGCGCACGTTAGAAGCGCAGTCAAAGATTCTGGGGCCCACTGCAATAAATTAACATATGGGCCCACCAGTAGGGACACAGCTGTCATGGCCTTGGAACCTATCAAAACTCCCGTACCGTGTAAACCCGCCACCCCGCCCAGCCGGTGCGTTGCCCGCTCACCACCCGGAAATCCCGTGTAACGTGCTCTTCCTCTACTCAATTCGTCCAGCCGTTAATTTCATCAAGATCCGAGCGTTGTTGGAAGTTTTCCTCTGTCCGACCTTCTCTAAAACTGACCGTTGGATGAGCTAAGTTATAAATATTCTGGGCCTGCAGGGAAATTTTTTGTCAGATCTTATCCCGTAGGGTTTGTTTAGATTAGAAAAATAATAATTTTGTTTAAATCCATGTATAATAAAAACAAAATAATTATACTAAAATTATATAAAATATAAAATAACCAATAAAAATATATTGTAAAGTCTTGAAAAGCATATAAAATTATTGTAAAATAAAATATGTTTTAGCATTAAATTTCTGACTTTAGAACACAATATTATATAAATTTATAATTTAAAGTTTTTAATATGTAAATTCATAAATTTTAATATAATTATGAATTAGACTTCTTTTTAATTATTATTATTAAATTATTAATAAAATTTCTATTTTATCTTTTCTTTTTCATCTCTTTCCCTCCTGTACGGCAAAGCAACCTTTTTCTCTCGGCTAATGGAGGCCATGCAACCTCGCATGAGGGCCGCGGAAGGGCTGCGAGCACGCGATCATTTTTTTAAAATAACTATAATTAAATAATTAATAAATTAAATATCCTTTTAAAAATTTTAATATAGATATTTCTCTCTGTAAAATGAATAAAATTTAATTTTTATAAATTTTTTATTTAAATTAAAAACTCTTTTGTCTGCAAAAAAATTTTTTTATGACTACTATTACTTTCTAAAAATTCTTAACTAGCTTTCAAAATTTAATTATTATAAATAATTAATAAAAAATATGAATAATTTTATAATATTAAAAAAATATTAATATTAATTTATAATGTGGAACGTCAAGTCTCATATCCAACAGTCTTTTTTTGTTTTTTTTTTGTTTTAAATAAATAATATTGATAGTTTAACCTTACAATTTTAAAATAAAAATTTTAAAAAATTTCAAATATGAACCAATATAATTATAAATAAAATTTAAGAATTTTATTAATAATTTATCTTTTATATATTTTTTTATTTCTTTCTTGACTAATAATTTATCTAAAAAAATAAGAAATATATATAAATAATAAAAATCATAAAATATCAAGCTATTAAAGAGAAAATAAAAGCCTACCAATTAAGAAAATATAATTCAATATGCAGACACTCTTCAAGTCTTCATGTATTATGATTTTTGTTCTATCTGTTATTGAGAAAATGAAGTATTAAAAACTAGAACTCAGAATTACCCTATTAATGAAGGGGGCTCGCATATTTTATAATTTTTATTTTATATATGTATTTTTTATTTCTTAAATACATCCTTAGTCCAGGAAGAAATAAAAAATATATAAAAGATAAATTATTAATGAATTTCTTAAAATTTATTGATAACTATATTAGTTCATATTTTAATTTTTTAAAATTTTTATTTTAAAATTATCAGGCCAAATCATCAATACAATAATTTAAATCAAAAGAAAACAATATAGAAAAGGACCTTTATAGATATCAAATTTGACATCCCACATTAATATTTTTTTAATATCATAAAAATTATTCATATTTTCTATTAATTATTTATAATAATTAATTTATTATTTTGAAAACAGATTGAGAGTTATTGAAAGTTAACAGTAGAAATAAATATTTTTTTCTGTATAATGTGAGACAAAATTTTTTTTAATTTCAATAAAAAAGTCGTAGAAATCAAAATTTATTCATTTTATAAAAAAAAATCTCTATATTATCATAAATTTACACTTGCAATAATTAATATCATAAAAGCTTTACAAATAATATTTAATTTTTTTTAAAAAAATATTGAAGTTCTATTAAACAGAAATTGACCACTGCTCGGAAGACTTCATTGATACAAAAGTCTTCCGTCACTCTAACGATTTCTATTTAATAAAAAATCGTTGATATTAGAAATATACTTTTTTATTAAATTTCATAAATTAATATTAATTAATTGATTAATTATATTTATTTTTAAAAAATCATCGCGAGCACGCAGCCCTTGTAGAATTCATGCTGTCACCTCTACCCGGCTGCCGACGGAAGAGAGAGAGAGGGGAATAGAACTGAAAATATGAATAAAATGAGATTTTTATAAAAATATTATAAAAAATATAATTGATAATTAAATTACAAGTGATTTAGATGTTAAAAATTTAAATCGTAATGTTGTAAGAGTTGATGTGAGATATAAAATTATATATATATATATATATTTAAGTTGTATGAAAAATTTAATTGTGATATTTGAATTTTTAGCCAATTGACCGAGTCTGCCTAACTCGATGGCAAGGTTTAAAAATTTGAATTTATTATTATTATTATAAGTTATGAGATATTGAATTAAAATGTAAGTTGAATTAAGCTTAATCATTAAATTTTTTTATTTAACTATTTATTCCACATATTATATATATCACAAAAAATTTAATAATTATGCATAAAATGTTTATATTTCTATATTAATCTTTTAACAAATACATTTTACAATATACATGAAATATTTAGATGTTTAATAACATAAGTATAAGGAAATTAATATATTAAGGAGTCATTTTGTTTAATATTATTTTAATATTATATCATATTATTTGAAAAAAAATTTATTTAATTTAATAATATATTTAAATAATTTTCTAAAATTTTATACAATTATCAATCAAAAAATAAGATCTCAATGTCATAACATTTAAATAAAAAAATGTAATATCAATATAACATTTATTATTATTATTATTATTATTATAAGTAAAATGTCAAAGAACTCATACAGGGAAGTTAAATAACGACTCATTTGAAATCAAATTTCTATAAAGTTGATTTATTTTATACAATCTACGAGATTGATGTTAGCCCTTCAAACTAATTACTTTTGGCATCGGTCCCACAAGACGGATCACACAAGTTTTCAATTCCCACATCCTGAGGTTCAACAAAATCATTCAAAACTGTTATAGTTATGTAGAACATTTACAAATTGGTACTAAAATAGAAATAGCTCTTCTCAATTTAAAGCAAAGTTAAATAGGAAATGAATCCATCTATTTGAAAAGTTTTTTGCTCAATGAAAGTGTATGCCCCACTGACTACTTATTGCTTGTGATTAGTTTATACTCTAATTGTCTGATTATCTGATTCTTCACATTCTAGATTGGTGCTCTAATATCTAGCTGTCATGCATAATAATAGTTTTGATTGGTCACATTATTATTAAGCTATGATTAGTTATTTTTGTCAATTGATTATCACTTTATTCTTTTTTATTAATTACTAATACCTATTTTTGTTGAATATCGAAAATGTTCTTTGTGTTACAATGAGTTTTTAGATGTGCAGGCAACCATATTGTGCATCGTTCTTAGCTTTCTAATTATATTTTTCTCCATGATATGGTATGTAATTTATTAGTAGATATCCTTGGACATTGTGGGGTGTGACGTGACTATGAGATCTTATTGAGTTTTCTTTTATTTGAGATACAAGCAATTCATCTTGGTAACATTTTAGTTTTTGGATAATTTGAGGATGTTGATCTCTATCTAGTATCGCTGTAGATGTTCGCTAATAACATTCACAATTTCAGTCACTGCCATTTTGGATGATATTTTCCTTAGAGAAATTGAAAATTGTGTTGCTACTCATCATAAGATTGAGAAGCACTTAGGTGCTTGTCAAATTTATTATGCTTACTTTCAACTGTTTGCACTTAAGGGGCGTTTGGTTCAGTGTTATCTCAATGTCAATATTATTTAGATGTTATATTATCTAAATATCATTGTTATTCATCAATGGATATTTGTTTGGCTTAATGTTATAATATTAGAAAATATCGATACTATCCAAATTATTTTTGTTTAGTTGGAAGTTATTAACATTATAATGATAAATTGACGGTGTTACCTTGAGATGTCGCCCGATGTAGGGTGACATTTAGATGTCAGCGTGTAATGATATTTTTGTAATTAATTATAATATTATTTAAAAATATCATTAAACTAAATAATTATTTTCTAAAGATAACATAACATAATATTGAGATAGCACTGAACCAAACGTCCCCTTAATATTTTTAGTTATTTCTCTCGTGATACTATTAAAATAAAAATTAACTTATTAGAGAATATATATATAGTAGTATCAATTTGTCATGCATCACATAACTATTACAATTATTT
>JAEMOT010002138.1:69496-97107 GCA_019297695.1 Apostasia ramifera
AAAATCGGCTCGAATTAAAATATATTTTATATTATAATATATATATAAAATATATTATAAATTGAGCCGATCTCAAGCCGGATCGAGTTGAGCTTACTCAGCTCGAGATTAGCTAAAAAAAAAATTAAAATTTGATTCATTTTCGAGCCGGCTTGAAAATGAATCAAAATCAACTCGAAGTCAATTGGAATCAACTCGAGCCGGCTCGAAGTCGAACCCAATCGAGCTCGAGTCGATCGAAATGTGATCGAGCCGATATTAGTTCTGCTCGAAATCGGATCGGTAACAGCCCTACAGCTGATATGATCTATATTTACGATGCCTTATGAGAGAAAAAATTGTTTGTATATGCATTTTAGAAAATCATTTTATCATGTATTTATAATTAAATTTATCTATGAACTTAAATATATTTGTTTATGTTCATAAACAATACACCTATATTTGTAAAAAACTATATATATATATATATATATATATGCATATGCTTGTTAAAGTTTTTCCTAAATTAAAAACTCTTCCAAGCCTAAGATTAATTTTATCGATAAAATTATTTGCTATTTATTTTTGTAAATAAAATGTAAAACCATCTCCACCATGCATGTAGTGTTAAATAGAGAATAATAATATAAAGTGTGCTTTAAACTCTCATATTAAAAATTTAAAAATCATTCTCTTATTTGCAGAGATTATTCATTAATTATCTTAGCATGACCTTGGATAATGATGGGAAAATGGAGTGAACGAAGGGAAGGGTAAATTAATATTAAAATTAAATATTAATCAAAAACTTGGCACT
Source organism: Apostasia ramifera (assembly GCA_019297695.1). Taxonomy (NCBI): domain Eukaryota; kingdom Viridiplantae; phylum Streptophyta; class Magnoliopsida; order Asparagales; family Orchidaceae; genus Apostasia; species Apostasia ramifera. The sequence continues at coordinate 70,296 of JAEMOT010002138.1, forward strand.
CAATACTGAAAACATAAAATTTAAAAATAAAAATTGAAAGAAAAAATGTCGTTTGTAAATATTAGAATTAGAAATTGTCAAATATAAATATTTAACTTAGGTGATAATGATTGTAAAAAAAAAATCTTTGAGAATGACAAAAATAAATTCCCTTTAAATTATTATTATCAAGTTTTAAAAATATAATGTAAATTAATAATTTCTTAAACTAATCTCTTGTATTTATTGACTAATGGTCGTATTTAATGTCCTTAAATATGAGCTATATATGTTGAATAATTTCATAATTTATAAGGAACATAAGATATGTTTAAGTTATGATAATGAAAGAGGTAATAAAATTAAAATAATTTATTAAAAAATATTTAGTTCCTTAATATGTTCTTATAATTTAAGATGTGGAGCTATGACAAGAAATATAATGCCATGAAAAGAAAAAATATAATTTTAATTAAAATATTGTCTACGTTAAAAGTGGATTTGATATCTTAAATCATCTATGCTGGACACATGGACAACGTATTAATTATTTTATGTTCCTTATAAGTCCTATACATGTTTTTTGATAGGAAAAAAAAACTATACATTTTTGCGATATTCTTTCTTATTTTTTTGAACATTGATATTCTTTTTTTTTTATATTGATATTATTGACATTCTTTCTTATTTTGAAAACCAATCAGTGCATTATATTTGCATTTCTATTTTTAGGAAGAAATTACAAAAATTAAGATTTTTCATATGTAGACATCATTTAGTTAGAGAAATAAATTTTAGATAAGAAAAAAAAAAGTTGGACTAAATGAGCCTTTAAGTTATGATTTTCACCCTGATTCTCTCCTCAGTCTACTAGGAAGTTAAGACTCTGCTCGTTTCTCTCCTCGGTCCACCGAGAATTTCTGAGAAGCAAATTTTTTAGACTTTTCGTTTAAGTAATTAGTTAACAGTTTAGTCTCTTCCAACAAAATTTTAAAATAAGCATATTTAAGAAGTCACCGGATCCTCGAGTGACTTCTTATTGGAGTCGCCTGCATTTCGACCAACTTCTCAACGAAGTCGCCTAAAATTCGAGAAACTTCTTCAAAATAATAATGATATCTCAGCTAGCTAGCAGTTAGACAATGTTATAAAAGTATTACAGTTTTGATCCCTCTCAAAGAATTTCATCATTTTAATTAATTTTTTTAAATAAAAAAATATAAAATTTAATTATTTATTTACTAGTTTAAATTATTTACATATTTTTAAATAATTATTACACTGATTTATTGTACAATCTTTAAAATTTTAAAATGCAATTTCACTCGTTCCTTACATTTTTTAAAAAAAATTTAAAATTTAAAAAAAAAATATTAATATTTTAAAAGATCATAATTTAACAAATTGAAATAATCATACAGTATACTAATAAAAAATTAATAATTATATCTTAATTGGGATCAAAATCGTAAAAATTTTGCAATCTCAAAGACTCAAATTAAAATTTTTAAAAAATTAAAATTAATATATAATAAAAAAATAGAATTACTTTGTAATGTTCTTACTATCTTAGGACCTTAATGCAATTTACAGAATTACAATAGTGTGTATCACTATTGACTTTGACTGAGGTCCAAAATTTTAGTCACCATTAAAAATTTTATTTTATTTTAAAAAATGAAATAATATTTTATTCTACATAAATTTTCATAATAAATATTTTTTAAAAAATTTTATAATTTTTTTAAATCATATTTTTTTCGTGCGAGCAAATTCTTATCGAAAAAAAAAAGTGCGAGCAAATTCTTAACGGTCCGTAATGGGGGACTTCAAACTTTTTTGTACATCATCGCAATGCCATCAAACTTCTCAGAATCATCTCGTTCTTCTGGGATCTAATAGAAGAACGAGATCCGAAGGTAATCTCAACGATCTCTTCCCCAAGTGCTCTGACGATTCCCATCTTCAGGGCCACCGAAGCCTCCCCCTTCCTGCCGCCGCGATCAGGAGGAGGAAGAAGATGATCAGAATGCTGCCGACATTAGGGTTCTGATCCCCTTTTTCCTGCTAGAGGGCTCTGGATCGATCCATCGATCGATTGGGGGTTTTTGAATCTCGATGGAGACAGATTACAAAGAACAAGAGTCTGCGATCTAGCTGCATTATGAGAAGAAGATTGGGGAAGATCCCGCATCGCCATGATTCTGAGACGCTACGCTCAATTCCTCCATCAGGTATGACAAATTGATACCAAAAATTTCGTTTCGCCTCGAAAATTCACATGGATCTGAACCTACTTACCTCGATCAGATCAAGGGAGAGCTGCATCGAGCAGAGAAGTATGCTACCCCAGAGCGATCCTCGCTTATCGGATACGATTTCACAGTACGGCAAGTAGGTGTGGGAGCTTGAGCTTCACGGTGACTCGGGCCGTGCTTCCAGCTACCTCGATCGAGCAGCAACCATGGATCTGGATGACTACTGGTGGGCGATAACTCCTAATACGTAACAATTTCTTGCTCTTATTAGAGACATCAAACCCTGATCTCCATTCTGGCAGCTTCATTCAATCTACTAACGACTTTTTCTGGTGGGAAATTGGGGAAGAAGATCATAAAGTTGGGGAATTTGGGTCATTGGCGTTCGGTTATTTGGCAGAATGATCAATTTTGTCATCGCTTGCAATTTTTTCACTTTATTTTGAATTTGTGATGGTAATGTTCAAACCAGAGACCTATGAGACTTTGACAAATTTCTTCTCCACCTGATTAAAAAAATACCACTAAGATAATTAATTTATTAAGAATTGTATAAAATATAATATGAAATAAAATTTTTTATATTAAATATTGTGTAATATATAATAAAAATTAATTTAATATTAATTTTAATTTTTTTTATAATAAATGAATCGTTTTTGTCTTTAGTATAAAAAAGATAGTAAAGAGAATGTGGCCATCAAGCTTTTAATAATTTTTTTGATGGAATAATATATAAAATAATTAAATTTTAATAACATGTATGTAATTTTCTTTTTTTTATATTCAATTATTAAACATATTGTGTTATTCCCAATAATTGAATATGAAAAAAAGGGCAATTATATATATATCATCAAAATCTAATTATTTTATATATTAATTAATATTTAAATATTTAATATTATATATTTAGTATTATAATTATGCAAAAATTATAATCTTTATTACTATATATCATAATATTGTGATATATGTTGTATATAAAATATAATATTTATATAATTTTAGTGGTGATTTCAGTATCAAACTTTTAAATATCTAGATTTTAGTGTATTCATTTTTTTTCAACTATAATTTATATAAGTTTTTCTTTATCATTTTTATTTCTGATTTTATTGACAAAAGATATATTTTAATCATCAAAACTGTAATAGAATAATAGATATTTTCGGGGTAATTGGGCAGATGATTTTAGGGGGCATTAACTTAAATGAAATGACTATTCTATTTCACCCTTATTTTTTATAGAATAATTATTCTTATATTTTTTTTGATGAAATAGTTATTACATAAAAAACTCTATACCATATCTCATGAAATAATCATTCTTTCACTCCATCAAAAAAATAGCTATTCTTTGACTATTTTTTATAGTCTAAAAATTTTATTTTAAAATTAATTATTATTATTCACACAAATAATGCATATATATGTACGCATCATTATATATATTATATATATATATATTTATATAAATTATATTTACCTAATTATTTATTAAAATTAAATTTAATAATAATAAATAATATAAAAATTCATTCCTATGAAATTTTCATAATAATTTCATTTTAATTTTATTTTATTTCACTAAAGTAAATATATCTTTATGAAAACTAATATTGGGGGTATAGATTTTATCCACTATGAACATTTTATTTTTGCATGAGAGCAGTATAAACTAGTAAGCATTTACATCTAAAGCGGTAATTCTTTAAATCAATTCCAAAATAACTAAATTTATAACTAGGCATTAGGTATATGATCCATAAATATGAGTGTCACACATAATTTCTTATTCAAATATTATATTTAATCAAATATTGCATAAACATAATATTTACACTGTTTTACGTAGTTTTAAGCTATCATTGATTTACAATACAACAATTTCGTCCAATTAGTCTTAGCAGTTTATGTTTATATTGGAGACAAGTTACTGAGCGAAATTACAGAAATAATTATAATTTTTTTTTAAAATATTTAAGTTAATAAAATAAAAGGCACAACTCTAAACCTTAGAAAATTAATTTCTAGTTTTGCATGTGACTTAAATATAACTTTTTTTTTTTTGATAGAAACTGAGAAAAGCATTTTACAAACAAAGTTAAGTAGATTCACATTTTGAGCATCAGCTATCATACAACAAACTATAGTCTAAAAAAATTGGTGCTGCTGTCGCAATTATAATGAAAACAGACAAGACTGGTTGGATCTCCGTGTTAAAAATTGAAGGACTGGTCCACGACATAGCAAATGAATTCATATGTTATGCGACAAACTTTCGATAAAAACAATACTATGCCCTTCAATGAACTGTAGGAGCATACAACTATCGGATATTGGCCCATAACTGTTGATTCCTATATCTATTAATTGAGGAGGCAGTACGTTATACTATTCTCTAAATTATTAGTTAAAGCTAATATTCAAAAATATTAGTACCTTTTCTTTTTTATAAAATTTAAATTAATGATCAAATCTCTAATGTTAATTTTATGTTATTATTTTTAATCATGTTACAATTATAATAGGATATACGTTTGATTCTACGTAAAAATAATAATGTCATTTTGATTCTTTTTAAATGGGTTTCTTATAAATTTCGTTAAGTTTTATCGTTATAAGTTGCTATTTTAAAAAATTAAAAATATATATTTAAATATTAATTTTTTTTTGAAATGCTCAATAATATTAATTAAAAATATTTAAATATGCATTATATAATTTGGTACAAGGATATAACATTATTGAGTTGCATTGATTGGTGATATAGATGTTTCATGCATGCATGTCATAGGATCAAATTATTTTCTCCCCAGGACAAAAATCTACACATGCAAACTTGAACAGTAAAATTTCACATGAGATGTAAATGTTGGCTATATTCAATAAGCCAATCATTGATGCATTATAAGAATTAAAGGTGCATGAGCATTTTTTTTTAAATTTGTCTAAGTCTAAATTACATTAAAAGCAAAATAATGTAATTACGTCAAAAATACGATACGTACGTACTATCACTTAAAAATATACTATAAAAACTGACTTGGATAAGAAATATCCGACTCCAAATGACAACCTCAAAATAACCAAAGAAAACTTAAAAATGAGATGAGATTATATGGATCTCTTTTCGTAGATGCTTTGATAATATCAGTGATAATAATAGATAAGTTGCCTTTAATGCAAAGGCCTTCAATTTTAAGTGAAATTCTTCAATTCAAATCACGCACAAAAGAAAGACCCGTGAGCATTTCATCAAAATGGGTGGCCACACTAATCTGTATGACTAATAAGAAGTGAAAATGAAATATATCACTCCAGAATATATATATATGCATATATATATATTTCTACGTATGATACCTACACACAAATTGAGAGAAAGTGCCAATTAGAATTTAAGATGATCACATATTTCTCCACAATATATTAAGTACATATATTTGCTAAAGTAAATATAATTCAGATCACTGAGGCTAGGGGAAGTATTACATAGTTTTAAGATTTTAACAATATTTTAAATTCTTGAGTTTACTAAATATATTATTCTTTGTCATTTTGCTAAAAGTAAAAAATAAATTTAAAATTATTTTTTCAATCACATTTCTATCGCTCTCTCTTTCCCACAAACCGCTATAAAGAGAGAAAAAGGAGAAAGAATAGTAAAATGATAGGCGTATTTATAATTTTATTAATTAGTTAACAAATCGTGTTTCTTGTCACCTCTAACATAAAAAATGATGAAATTCATTAAAATATATCTAAGTAAAATATTTATTATAATCTTAAGAAGCCAATTGAAAATATTTTCTAGACCTATGATAATTTTTTTTAAATTATAAAACTACATATTATTACGTTCTAATTAACCTCAATTAGAAACTTATATCATATTCACCTCATATAATATCATCAATTTTGATAAGGATTAGCACCAAGGTGTGAATCAAAAAAGTGGATTAAAAGAGTTTAATGATGAGAGGGAGAAATAAAATGTCTTATAAAGATAGGACTAAGAAGGTGACTAATAAAATGAAGATAGGACTAATAAAATGTCTTGAATAAGCCTGTCGATGTGGAATTTTCATCAAAAGTGTCATTGAAAAAGTGGTTTGATATTGATGGGAAAAAAAATAAAGTAATAGAAGTGCTTCCTTGTAACATCTCGTGATCTCAATGTAGAGGTATTGTCCTATTTGGCTTAAAAAAACTGCGTGATTTGAGTACTTTCCAGTGCTACTCCAACCTAAGCACGCTTAACTACAGAGTTTTTCATCATTAGTCTCACAGTTTTACCTCAAAAGGTGCATCTACTATTTGAGATCATATTATCTACTTATGCAGCTCAGGATTCCCCTCCCTTTCCGATGTGGGACGATTCATTCCTGTGCACCTCTTATCACTCATTATTTAGTCTAAAAGCTTGCCAGGAGCTGTACTTTGCCTCAGTAATTTTTTTTTTTTAAGATATCACCCGACGATCACTCCCCGCCCTTTTCGGCCATGAGCGTGACATTACTTCTCTTGACGATAATGGGCCGCCAAAAGACAGATAAAAATAATCACAAGCCTATGGCCCCAAAAGGGTCAGAAGACCGATCAGCGAGCAATTCCCTCTTCACTGATGGAAAATAAGTTGAGTGTACTTGATCGAACCAATCAAATCCCACCGACATCAAAATGAATGTGAATTAGGGGAGTCCCACGGAGAATGAAAGATCATGCACTATTGGAGGCAATAAAGTAAAATTTAAGCAGAGGACCATTATGACTTTTTATTTAAAATCATCTTTAAATTTATTGAAACAAGATAAGTTATATGTTAAAATCCTGAAATTTACAAATTCTTATTGAGCCGCACCATGAGTCAAGATTGGATTAGATCGAATTGACTTGATTCTTATTTTTTAAAATAAATAGTATTTTTAGTTATTATTATAATTTTTAATTTTTTGTACATAAATATGTGTTTGTTATGATTAGGATATGTGCTACGTGTTATTGTGGGAATGATTATTCTAATTTCAAATCTTAACAGTGAAAATTTTTTAAAGAGAAGACGTTACTTCTCGAAGAGCTTGATTTAACTTGATTAAGGCTCAAGGCGGCTTTAATTTGAATTAAATTGAGATGAGCAAAACTTGAGCTATGCCTGGCTCTACTCAAACTTAGTCGTTCTCATCACTAATGACAATATTAGAATGTACGGCATTAGCTGAAAGGCATACATGTGGCAAAGTAAAAAATATTCGATCATACTCTTTTGATAAAGCCTCATAATTTTAACTAATCATCTTTTTTATCAGGTATTCTTCTATAATGACAACAAATTCTTAACTAGTCATAAAATTTTTAAATATACAAAATTTCGACTAAATCTAGATGACAACGCCTAATCCAACAATGAATGGCAAATGTACATTAGTTACAAAACTTTAAATATTGAGCATCGGTTGGCACCAATTACCCACAAGAACAATCAAGATCCTCCACTATCCACAAAAAAAAAAAACAATCAAGATTCTCCACAGCAGTCACAATTATTTATAACAAAATCTTATCACTCACTAAAAAAGAATCTTGATGCCGCGATTTTTCAGACTAAGTTTTCCAAGTAAATTTTTGTTGTTCATTTCTTTGTTATTCCACAAGTGTTCATTACGAAGAATAACATTCGTTCTATTAACCACTTCCTTTTTTAGTGATAATAGTTTGTTGCTCAATGTAGAACGATGCCTCATCCCATTTATCAAATGGTTCTTCTCATGTGAACTCAAATTTACGATAATGCAAGAGGAGATCAAGCATCAACAATTTGGGTATTTGGAATCGATATAGTCAACCACAACCCTTTAATCACCGGCCATAGCAATTTAGTTGCTAGCATGACTTCTTTTATTTTAAAGAGTGTAGCACGAATTCTTTTGATGGGCCGCAAAATACATAAGACTCTACACAAAAGAAGATAACAGCAAATATTGATGAACCTAAAAACAACAAAAAAGAGCAAATAGAGGGATTGTTACCTTCAATTGATGTAGTGTACTCCTACTTGCTACACCACCAAAGGTGAACTCCTTTATCATCTTGCATCCAAACTCTACTCGATCTACAAAATATGTCCCACATCATTACCATGTTCAAGAGAAGTGAAAATGAGCATCGAGCACTTTGGCCGAATTGTATCTAAAGATACTAGATAAATAATTTTATCTTCTAAGTGATAACTGTGAATCTAATTGATAGCCACATTCAAAATAATTTTTAAATGGAATAATTATCTGCATGCCATGATAAACTTATTATTTTATATGCATGTGACTCATTCATAATAAATTACATTCTAAATACCATAAAATATATAAAAGTTACCTTCATATCACAATCATAATATGTCTAATATAACATTCTTAATAGTCAGTGGCAGAGCCACATGGGAATCAGGGGTGCAATTGCACCCCTTGATTTTTGTTTTTAAATTAAACACCTAATTTTTTTTTTAATTTTAGTCCCGAATTTCGTATAATAAATATCATATCATAAATTATGATAATAAGTTAAAAAAAGATACTAAATTAACAAATTATTTAGATAACTTATAATTTTAATTTTTCATAAATTATTCAATATATAAATTATATAAATAGACTTTATACTAGTGAAAACTCATTCAATTTAAAGAATTTATTTACGTATCTTATATTTAAATTAAAAATTATTATATATATCTTTAATTAATAATTAATTAACTGATAATAATTTAGATTTTTAATTCACTAAATTATTTAATGAATTAACACTTAATTTATTAAATAATTTAGTGTATTAAAATTTTAATTTATGAATAGCTATTTTATTGATTAGTTATTTGAGGTATGCAACAGAACTCTTAAATTAAAATTTTTTATTTTAAATAAAATATAGTACGAATTTTAATTTTTTTTATAATTTAAATAATTTTAAATTATTATAATATTATTATAAATAGTTTATTTGATCTTCTAGTTTGAGGTCTTGACTCTGCCATTGTTAATAATTTATGATGTATTTGTATAGCTTAAAAGGAATATACTGTGTAATTTATCAAATATAGATATATAATATATAAAAATAATAAATTTATTGTGATACATAAGTAATTAACTATTTTTAAAATTAAATTTATTCTATTAATAATTTCCAACTTCAAGAAGGTGCAAGTAATTTAACTATTAAGTTATTCCAAAATACTTAAAAGACAAAAGAACATGGTTTGGTCTGCAATGCTCAAGCTTCCATCTTTGAATAATTTCCCTTTGAAGGAGGTTAGAATCCATAGATACCAATTCACCTTATTGTACCAAATTCATGTCATAAATGCACATAAATGCAATCCAAATAGATTGTAGATCATTCCCTATATCCATAAAGGATATCATATTGTTCATTTAAAAAAAAATAGGAATAATTACTTACATGTCACATAATTTAATTTTATTTATGCCCTACTCATCCATTTTTAGTTAATTATGCTATGCATACTCAAAACATTACAAAATTTTACATACACACATTTGAGTTAAAATTTAATCAAAATTTATTTGAAAAAAAAATATTTAGTTAGTAAATTATTAAAATTATATTTTTATTCTTAATGGTATATATTTTTTTCTTCCTCAATACCACACTAAAGCGCTGATTTATCCTAAAATCAATTCATGTTGCAGATGTCTTCTTCCTTTATTGCCACCTAAACATTAAGGTTTTAGAATTTTTACTCAAAATATATTTAAATATCTTTAAAATAATATGATAAACGGCTCAGATGTTTTGTAATCTAACTTGTTATTGAAAAATTATGATTACTCATTATAATAGAAATAAGTTAAAATGTGTGTGTAAGATTTTATAATATTTTGAGTGTGTATAGTGTAATTAATTAAGAATAAATGGGTAAAGTATAAATAAAACTAAATTGTGTGGCACGTAGGTAATTATCCCAAAAAAATATACATTAAATCAAATTTAATTATAATTAAAATCATAATAATTAATTAATCAATGGGTAATTAATTTACAGAGGCCCCTTAGTCTGAGGCAATTAGCAAATTAGTCCATGTACATGAGATTTCTTCAATCAAATCTCTATATTTATTGTCTGCATTTTAATTGAGTTGATATTAATATTTTTCATCTAAAATTAATGCTAGATTCGTTTTATTAATACATATTATGAATGTATAACCAAACTTAAAATCACAAATATCTTGCATGCATGTGAATTATAATATTAATTTTTATAGTTAGACTTATACTACGAAAAATATTGTATTTAAAATATAAAAATAATTTTCTGAAAGTAAACAGTGGCAAGATGTAAAATTTTTCTATAAATTAAATTTCTGTCTTTTTTCATATAAGCTAAAATTATCCTTGATTTTTTTTTATATAAATAAATTTATCCTCTGAATAATTTTATTTAAAAAAACTCAATAAATAATTGTGCTGCCGATTCCGTTATATAAGATTGACGGGAGTCTACAGGGTGAAACGTGAAATTGCTTCCCAATGGGGTTCTTCGCCGCTTACCCGGAGCTCCTCCTTTCCATATTCTTCTTTTTTTTCTTCCTCCTCCTCCTTCACGGTCGCCGGACCAACTTTGGCAGTCTCACCAACTGGCCAATCATCGGCATGCTCCCAGCCCTCGCCTCCAACCTCCACCAGGCCCACGACTTCATCACAGATCTCCTTCGCTGCTGCGGCTGCACCTTCCTCTTCCTAGGCCCCTGGTTCTCCGGCATGAAGATCCTCCTCACCTGCGATCCTGCCAACGTAAACCACGTCTTCAACGTTAACTTCCAGAACTACCCCAAAGGCCACGACTTCTCCGAGAGTTTCGACATCCTTGGCGACGGCATCTTCAACGCCGACGGCGAGTCCTGGCGCCTCCAGCGCAAGAAAGCGCAGGCCTTGATGTCATTTCCCCTGTTCCGTTCGTTCGCAGCCCGCTGCAGCAGGGAGAAGGCGGCCAATTCCCTCCTCCCTCTTCTGCGCCGAATCAGTGAGGAAGGGAAGACGGTGGATCTTCAGGACGTTTTCCTGAGGCTGACGTTCGACATCACCTTCAACCTGGTGTTCGGCGAAGACCCACAGTCTCTCTCCCCTGATTTTCCGACGGTGCCGTTTGCCAGGGCCATGGACGACGCCATGAACGCCATCTTCCACCGCCATGTTATGCCGGCGTCGTGGTGGAAGCTGCAGAGACGTCTCAATTTGGGGAGGGAGAGGAAATTGCTGCAGGCCTGGCGCGTCATCGACGACTTCGTCGAGCAGAGCATTGCTAAGAGGAAGCAGGCGAGCTGCGCCGGCGCCGGCGAGGACCTCCTGACGGCGTACCTCAAAGACTTCGGCGATGAAAAGTTCCTGCGGGACACGGCGGTGAACCTCATGCTGGCCGGAAGGGACACCACTGGCTCTGCTCTAGCGTGGTTCTTCTACCTCCTCTGCAAGAACCCAGACGCCGAAGCCAAGGTGCTGGAGGAACTCCGGCGGGCGGAAGGCCCCGCCGGCGGAGAAGTTTCTGGAGAAAGGCTACCGTACCTGCACGCGGCGCTTTGCGAAACGATGCGGCTGTACCCGCCGGTGCCGTTCGAGGAGAAGGCGGTGGTGGCTGCGCAGACGCTGCCGAGTGGGGAGAGGGTGAAGCCGGGGACGAAGCTGATCTTCTGCACGTACACGATGGGGAGGATGGAAGGGGTGTGGGGCAAGGACTGCTTGGAGTTCCGGCCGGAGCGGTGGCTGACGGAGCAGGGGATGGTCCGCCATGAGCCGGCGTACAAGTTCATGGCGTTCAACTGCGGGCCGAGGACGTGTCTGGGGAAGGAGGTGGCTTTCACGCAGATGAAGGCGGCGGCAGCGGCGGTGCTGAAGGAGCTCAGGATGGAGGTGGTGGAAGGGCATGTGGTGGAGCCCAAGCTCTCCATCATTCTGCAGATGAGGAATGGGCTCATGGTGAGGGTGAAGAGAAGGAATGAGAACCAGTAAAATTAGAACCAGACAGGGTAGTTAAATAAAAAACTGGATTTGTACTAAAAGAAATTATGAGGTTAGTATGGGGTCCCTTTCAATAAAACTGTCAACACTTTATTGAATTTACTTTCATGCCATGTAAATTTTAAATTTTTATATATAAATATATGTTTTGTTTAATTATAGAATTTTTATCATTACCTTAATGATTGTTGCCCTACAATCAATAAAATATTATTTGAATAATAATTAAATAATCCTAATTATAAGAATTATTTGTTAAGCTGTTGAGATTTTTATGAAAATCAGATATAGAATTTGTTATAAGCTACCATTATAAATACGGGATAATCAGGTAAGCTGAAAAAATTGGAGAGAGAGAAACAGAGAAGAAGGGAGATTAATTTCTCTTGGATCTTCTTCATCGACTACGGAGGTGATTTTGTAGGAATTTGGAGGCAATCATCTGAGGCTCAAGTAGCGATTGGATTGTCTAATCTGAAAGAAAAAAAGATCCAATTTCTGTATCCCGTCTGAGATCGAGAACCAGATGATTGGTATAAGGTTCTCTTTCTATCTGATTTTCTACATAATAAAGTCTCTCTCTGCTCTCCCCGTGGATGTAGGAGGAATACCTCCGAACCACGTAAATCTGGTGTTCTTGTAGTTGCTTCGTTCTTTTATTATCATTATTTCTCATACTTTTCTGGCACGATTTATTTGACTAACTACACGTCCGACAATCCGAATTTTCCGCTGCGTATTATTGCACAACAACTGCTGCCTACTCTTTTTGATTCCAAGTGTCACATTAATGATAAATTTCGTTTGAGATTAATAAATCATACTCAAAAATTGATTTATGAATAGAATGTGTATGACTGATATTAATTTAATACGTGTAAGTAGGCTTGACAACAAGTAGGACAAGATTAGTGGAACTTCTCCTAGCCCAGTGAAAGAGAGCTTACCTGAAATCAGGTGGTCTCAGGTTCGAATCCACACTACTATAATTAGAGTTGGGAGAATTGTGGTGTTAAAAAAAAAAGTTAGAGAGATTGATCTCGATCAAAATTTGACCTGCATAAATTAATTCGAATTGGATCAAAAACTAGATTAGATTAGGGTTAATCCAAATGCAATCAATGACTCGTCAAAATCATCAAACTGTGGGTTAATTTGAAGCTCTCTTAAATTTTGATTAATTAGGCGCCGATTATTTAAAAATATACGAGAACTATTGATACGATTTCATTTATATATAATATAATTAAAATGAAATTAAATAAATATTTTAAAAAAAGATTCTAAAAATCTTATAATAAATATTAACTAGTATAGAAATTTGACATAAATTATTCTTTATACTATTAATTTTTTTCTCTTAAAAAATCACTAGTCAATTATTTCTTACGGTTCTGCCCTTGAATTGCTACACACTCGCTCTCATCAGTTTTAGATACACAGATATATCAGTACCACACTGTATTATGGAAAATAAATTTAAATTTCATAATTATTATTATACATTATCTAATAATGAACATCATTTTCTCATGTTACTGTATTTATGCTAATTCGATATATTATCTCTTAATTCAGTACATTAATGAACCAATAATAATAATAATAGAACAACAGTAGCATAACAGTAGATAATTGCGTAAATAGTATAACAATAATATTATAATAATAGCAAGATTTATTATTATTTTTATATATATCAAATATATCATCATGAATAAATAATAGAATCTAGCAATATTTAACAAATATATTATTTAAAGTTTGCACACCTTATATTTATTTCGAATATTTTCAACTATAACCATAAAACTTTCAAAAACTATTTATTGCCCCCTCATCTAACAATATGTATTTGAATAAAAATATAATATTTAAATTTTTATATGTTTTATATGTAAATGCCCTAATATTTATCAAGTTGCTTTTGTTAATATATTATTAATATAATATGTGTATTTTTTATTCTGATATAACACGTGTTAACGAAGGCAACTGGCCAAGTTGCCTTAAGTTAACCCAACCGCCAAGCCAAGTTCGGCGGCCGATGGCAATGATGAAATTACAATTTAGTCACCTACTTTATACATTCATGCAATCAATCCAAAATTATTTATTCTAGATCTCTTTTATCTTTTCAAGTCTTTTTTTAACTAATTTTGAATTCTTTTTTAATTCTGATTCAATATAAACTTGTATCTAACCAACAATTCACATTATTAACATTTTTATAAAGCTACAATCTAATATTACTTGTATTTAAATTAATTTTTTATTTCAAATTAGCTTATAATAAATCACCAAATTAGATTGACTGGCATAGATAAACAATATAAATAAGTTTTTTTTAATAACTTCAACATAATTATCAATACATTATTGTTAGAACCTTCTCTAAAACTCCTTGTCAAATAGCTGCTCAACAGCAGTCCCAAGTCGAACAGCTGCTCAACAGCAGCCCCAAGTCGAACAGCTGCTCAACAGCAGCCCCAAGTCGAACAGCTGCTCAACAGCAGCCCCAAGTCGAACAGCAGCTCAAATAAATATCACCAGATCGTACTCTCCGTACTACTACGTCAACTCAGCATTTAAGACAGTATGAGAGTCCACTCCCTAATCGTCTTTTGTAGGAATAGGTGTCAGATATGACAGACCGTACCTATTGTATCCCTTCCTCTCCAGGCTATAAAAGGAGGCTGAGGCCACTCTTTCTGGACACTCTCTCTCTCTTGTACTCATTTGGTCTCCCATTAGAGACCCTTAAGCTTTGTAAGAGGAGATTCGATTAGTGGATTCAAATCGCCTGGACGACATCGTGGTTTTTCCCTCGGACACTCGGGTTTCCACGTAAAAATCGCCGTCTCATTTCTCTCTGTGATGGTATATTTTTTGCATCAACAATTATAATATGTTTTATACAAATTAAATTTCAAGGTGTTACAATAAATTTAATAACTTAAAATTTACGGTCAATATTAAATTGAATCAAGATAGATATAAAAATTAACCCAGTAATTGCAAATAAATCAGGTTAGATCATTGAATCAGAGGATCAAATTTAAATAAATATTAATTTACTCGTTAAAATTCTGATCGAGATAGATCAAATCTAACCCAATTAAGTGCCAGCTTAGGACATGCTCGTAAAAGATGTATGTTGCACTTACCATATATGTTATGAATTTTTAATAAATAAATAATTAATTAATTATAATACAATTCTTTAGATTACTAAATTATTCAGTTAATTAGAATTTAATTTGCTCAATAATCCAGTAAACAATTTCTTAAATTATAAACAGTGAAGCTTTTGTTCATATATATATATATATATATATGTAAATATATATGTAGCTGTTTTTGTTATTTACTTGCAAACAACAATATGTCGTGTGCTATTCTATTAATATTATGCTGCACATAATTAATTTTATAATATTAAAATGAGAATAAAATAGTTACTATACTATAAGGAATAATTCTTTGGATATAAGAAAAGAATTACTATTTCATGAAATACGAAATAAAAATTCTTCTGAAATAACTATTTCATCAAAATAAATATAAATATAACTATTCTATAATAAATAAATTTGGAATGTTATATTCATTCTATTTAAATAAAGACAACTTTAAATATATGAAGATGAATTCAATGAAAACAAAAGGAGCTAATTTAGCCAATTAGGCCTCTAAAGAAAACAAATAATATTAAAGATATAATAAATTTTATTTGACAACATTATTCATGAAGCAATTCAGACCAAATTTGGCCCAATCTTTGGTGGAATGAATATTTAGGAGATTATTTTAGGTAAATGATTTACTTCTAAGATTTGATGTGATCAACTAACAAACATAAATTATAACATATGACAACTTCTTAAATCTAATTATTATAGTACATTTGGTAGACAGACTAAAATTAACCTAATTAAAATTATTAAAGATTTTTTATTATTTTAAAAAAATTGTGAATAATTTAGATACATTTTAAATTGGTAAAATTTTCTGCCTATCATTAATTAACAGCTTCTCAGTTTTATATAATTAGCATAAACTAATTCATAATATTTTCATTGTATTTTATTAATTAATAAATTTTCATTTCAATTTAAAGTGTAACAACTTTCCTTTGTCTCAGATCAGTGGCGGAGCCACATGGGAATCACGGGCAATTGCACCCCTTGTTTTTTTTTTAAATTAAACACCTAAGTTTTTGCTTAATTTTAGTCCCAAATTTCGTGTAATAAATATCATATCATAAATTATGATAATAAATTTAAAAAAATATTAAATTAACAAATTATTTAGATAACTTGTAATAACAATTTTTCATAAATTATTTAACATATAAATTATATAAATAAATTTTATACCGGTGAAAACTCATTCAATTTAAAAAATTTATTTAAGTATTTTATACTTAAATTTAAAAAGTATTATATATTTTTAATAAATAATCAATTAATTGATCATAATTTAGATTTTTAATTCACTAAATTATTTAATGGGTTAACACTTAATTTATTGAATAATTTAGTATATTAAAATTTTAATTTATGAATAACTATTTTATTGGTTAGTTATTTGAGGTATGTAATAGAACTCTTAAATCAAAATTTTTTATTTTAAATAAAATATAATAAGAAATTTAAATTTTTTTATATAATTTAAATAATTTAAATTATTATAATATTATTATAAATAATTTATTTGACTCATAGTTTGAGGTGTTGACTCCGCCGCTGTCTCAGATCTCTCCTAATCTCTCCATCCTCTTTTTTCCAAAAAGAAAACCTTTTTTTATTATATATTTTTTGCGGTCACAAAATTTCAATATCATATGTCATATCTAATTAATATCATTAATGATTTATAAAATGCTTTGAGCAGGATCAAAATATATTTGTAGTCAAAAGTGATTCGATTTTAAATTATTGATCTGAGTTCGAATTAAATATTAAACTAATTTCAAAAATTTTTATGAACTTCATTTCAATCTGGGTGAAGAAAATTCACAAAGATTTAATCATTAAATTTATAATGATCATACATTGAAAATAAAAAGAGCTCATAAATTGACTCATGATGATTTAAAAATTTAATACATAAAATTATCTAATAAATAAATTATTAATATACTAAATAATCACCTTAAATTACGATGAATTAATTTATAAATTATTTATTAAAACTACGTAGTGTTTTTTTTTAGCCGATTAGTGCCTTCCAAAAGAAAACAAATATTATTAAAAAATTTAGTAGGTTTTATTTGGCAACATTATTCAGATCAAATTTAACCCAGCCGTTTGGTTTAGAAGATTATTTTAGGTAGATGATTAAATCTAAGATTTGATGTGATTCACTAACGTACATAAATTATTATATGCGACAACTTCTTAAATAGACTAAAATTAGCTTAATTATTAAAAAAGTTATTTAAAAAAAATAACCTAATTAAAAATAACAAAAAAAATTTGATTATTTTTTGAAGTTGTGAGTAAGTTAGTTACATTTTAAATTTGTAAAATCTGCTGTGTATCGTTAGTTAATAGATTTGAGCGACAATTTTTCTATTTTAGGCCTTGTTTGGTTCAATTTTTTTTTTAGACATGAAAAAAAACTATTTTATTTTTTAAGTTCAATGAGAAAAAAATTTATTTTACTATTAGAAAGTGTGTAAAATGTGAAATACTCTCAATTCTAATATTCGTATTTATATTGGATGTAACATAAAGTTGATTTTTATAGTTGAAATTTGTGTTGGACAAAAATCTCGCCTTGAACTAAACGAGGCCTTAATACATAAACTGATAGTTAGTATTTTTATTACATTCTATTAATTACTAAATTTTTATTTAATTCTAAATAAATAATATTATTTTTTATAATTTCTTATCACATCTTTTTAAATATATTGAAATTAATATTATAAAAACTAAAACAGATTTACTGTTTGAACTAACTAAATCGATAAATTACTATTTTAAAAAAATCAATAAGAATAATATTATTCAAAAAATAATATCTAATATTTATGATAATAAAGTTATTTACTGTATATTATTATTATAAAATTCTAAATATAATGAACAAAATTTAATTTATTATATTTTGATCTAATAGGATATGTAGATTAGTTTTGACATTGCATTGAACTTAATGACACTAATTTGCAGTTAGACCGATCAAATCAGGAAGTTCGGTCTAAGTTTTACAACAGTGGTTGGCATTGGATCCAACAAAAGAACTGTAAGAACAAAATAATAACCGGAGCGACCAAATGCATGGGATCAGGTCTGGTTTTAAGTTTCAGTTCAAGGAAGTTTAGAGAATTTTTAATTCTTAAGAAACCTAAAATATCCTGAATAATCATTTTTTTTGCCAAATTTAATTGCATAAATTTTATTAAATACTCACAAAAGTTGACAAATGCTTGGCAGATAAACATTTCAAAAAGAAAATTTTGATGTCTATATTCTTTCTAAGTTATAGATCATTGATGATCAAACTATTAATTAAAATAATTAATTTAAATATCTTGAATTAATTATATAAAATTACAATAAAATAGATAATATTATTAATAAAATTAAAGTAAGATAAATAAAATAGAAAAATATTTTTAGTATGTTGTGTGATAAAAAAAAATTTACTCAAATTTAAAGATAAATTCTATATAAGAGTTGTAAAATCAATAATATTATATGATACTGGATACTAATTCATAAAATAAAAATATATAAGTAAAATAAATATCATAAAAATAAGGATGCTAAGTTACATAACTGAGTATAAACAAAAGGATAAGATAAAAATAAATATATTCTCAAAAAGTTAAAGTTATCTCTATTCAAAATAAGTAAAGGGAGAGTCTATTTAGATGATTTATACAAAAAAATTGTAGTTAACGAAAATTTCAATAAGAAAAATTTAGTTATTAAATTTTACTCATACTAAAGAGGAAGAGAAAGATAAAATAAAATTTAACAAGAAAACTAGTTGAAATGATCTCACAAATTTGGATATAAATGAAAATTTATTATTTAATAGAGTGCAATAAAAATAAAAGATTCATATAGTCGATCCCACCTATAAGATAAAAACTTAGTTGTTATTATTGTTGGTTCAGATAAATGCATAACAGAAATGCTGTAAAACTGATAACTTAGATTGAACCAAGTAATAAGAGGAAATGTCAGCAGTAAGACGAAAGACCATTTCTTAAAGCAATTCCATTACTTAAAGTTTGATAGAATAAACTTATAATAAATACTACCAATGAAACTAATCACCTATAAAATTATGGTGATCGACAGCTGAGAAAGCTGAGAAAACAAAGACTTTCTCAAGCATTCTGAAGCTTCTGCTCCGTCTGAACAGCCCTCGCCTTCCATGGCTTGTAATCTTCAGCACTCAACATCACCTCAACCTCTTCGAATGGCAGCCCTTTGGTCTCCGGCACAATGAAGAAGATGAGGACAAGAGCTACAATGGAGTAGCAACCAAACAAGATAAAAGTGTTGGCAGTTCCAATGGCCTTCGTTAGGGTCAAGAAAGTCTGGGTGACAATTAGGTTTGACACCCAGTTTGCCACAGCCGCCATTCCGCCGCAGATTCCTCGAAATCTTAATGGGTAGATCTCAGAGTTGACAATCCAAGGAGCAGTTCCCATCCCGGGGGAGTAGAAGATGATGTAAAGAGCGAGAGCCACTAGAGCTATCCAGCCGAAGTCGCTTGGGCAGCCTTGAGTGTACCAGTACCTGTGTTCACCTTGGCAAGCGTGTTTTATGGGGCCATTGGCTTGGGGATTCGCCATACATGCACCGGCAAGAAGCTGCAATGGGACGTATGAAATTCGTAGAAGTTATTAGTTTAACAACAACAAATGATGCCATCAGTTAGATATTCATAATTCTTCCTTCTAATTAGATATATGAAACAAGTGGAAGTTGTTTAGTTCAACAGCAACAGATAACACATTTACAATCATCTATCCTTCTGTAATGAGATGTATAAAATTCAAGAAAGTTATTAGTTCAACAACATATAATCAAAGAAACATACTTTAAAATCATTTCTCATTCGAACTATTGGAAAAGATAGGCATAAGCATGTTCAGCAAAGAGCAAGTCATGGATCGTTAATGAAGATTGGAAAAAAAAAATTAATTAGTTTTAACTACAACTGATGCCAAATGCAGCAGCAAAAAGAACAGATTAACACAAGAAGGTTATTGATGACGATGATGATTAAAAGGAAAACTAATACGTAATATATGATAGAAATGACATATAATATGCGATACTCACTTTATTGTCTCCATTAGCACAAAATGAGCATTCAGCCTTCAAGCAGTCGATGCATTTCCAATACTTCATTTTAGCGGGATTGTATGCAGGGCATGTATAGTTGCCAAAGTGTTGAGTCTCGGTCGAACCGACAGCCGGAGATTTCACTGCAGCAGCATAGAAAACACCACTCAAGACGCCCAACCACAAGATGATCCCACACAAGCTGAATATCATTAGCCTTCTTCTCCCAGATCGATCAACAAAGTACATGCTGACAATAGAGCCAATGGCATTCAGACCAGAAGTGATGAGGGAGAGGGCCAAGGCAGTGGAGTTTGAAGCATAGCCTGCTAGTTGAACTATACTAGGAGCGTAATACATAACTGTATTGATGCCACAGAATTGTTGAGCAACTTGACAAACAATGCCTGCAACAAGACCCCTACGAACTATTCTGGTGGACCATGCCTTCTTCACTTTACCAAAGATATTAGTGTCACCAATGGCACCTTCTTGGGCAACTTCAGATTCCACGGATTGGCGCAAAAGCTCGAGTTCCATTTGGATCTCATCTGCTGGATAGATCTTCCTTAAGATTGCTTCAGCCTCCTCCTTCCTATTCTGCCCAAAGGAAAAAGAAATTGGGATTCAACAACAATCACAACACCAAGGTTTAATATCAAACTAGTTGGGTAAACTACATAAATTTTTCTTCTCTATATAAGTGCATCTAAGTCAATGTGATGTTTACTGAACATATTCGAATTCATTGTCAGTCTTTCTCTCAAACTTTACTGTCATGATTTGCAACTCCATTCAATTATGCAAAAGGCCTCTGGTCAACAAGAAATATAGAGAAACCATCTTAAACATCCCTCGTTTATCTTAGATTTTATAGGTGCTACTGTGCCATATATCCTCTCTCCCTAATATGCTGATATATATAATAATTCTGCTTATATTAATCTTAATAAAGAAAAATAAGTCATTAAAAAAAAGTTCTGAAAAAGTTTAGAAGAAAATGCTATTCAACATAAACTTGGGTTCTATTTGCAAAAGTTGTCTGTCACAACTATTTTATATACCATATTTTCACCAAAAAATTATTTAACCCAACCATTGTGATGTATGATTTATCCATAATATAGTTATTTTTCTAATAGAAAACTATAATATAGTTAACAAAATAATGAAAAGAAATTTTCTTCAACAATTGTTATCCCAAAAAGATATTATACAAAAAGCTCTCCAAAACATGGCCTTATTAATTAGCAAATGACATAGAATATGATTAAATAAGATAGTTAATGCTTGATTGAGTTAAGATATGACCAATATTAAGTAGCAAATGATATAGCACAAGATAACATAAAATAGTGAATGCTCGATCAAGTCAAGTTACAATTTTTCTGTGATTCACTTGAATATGAACAGTCATCTACATTACATGAGTTCCCGCATTTTTATTATACTAATTTTACGGATACTTCGTTAAAATTTGAAAAATTGCCATTGACAAAAAAAGCTACTTCAAAGTAGCTTTCACAAAAGTTTAAGAGGAAGAATGTTGTTCATCACAAACTTAGTAAATAGCAAATGATATATATAGCATATGAGCATGAGCAAGTGAATACATGAGTGAGTTAAGGTATAACCTTTCTATATAGCCACCTAGGTGATTCAGGAAGCATTAACATTAGGAAAAACTGAATAAAAGCAGGAAGTCCAGCAATCCCAAGCATCCAACGCCATGTCCCAGGAACCTAATAAACATCAAAGTTAAGTTTAATGCCATGAAAATATGTTCTATAAAACATTATACAAATAAAAAACTTCCTAAAAGGCACATAAAGTGCTAGTACCCTAGTGAAAGCCAAATTAATGAGATAGGAGAGAAATTGCCCTCCGGTAATAAGTAAACCATTTAAGCTGACTAGAGCTCCTCTAATTTGGTGAGGAGAAGCCTCAGAGATGTATAGTGGAGCAGTCATCGAAGCCATGCCGACGCCAAGTCCAACAAAAATTCTTCCAATGATGATAATTCCAGGTGTTGGAGCAGCAGACATGATTATAGCTCCAGCAAAGAAGAGTAAATCAGCAAAAAGAATTGAGATCCTTCTCCCAAACCTGTCGTTCATCCATCCACCAATGGCAGCACCAATAATAGCACCAGCCACCGCCATGCTCACAATGGTTTCCTATTGTCATGTGAACAGAATTAAAGCAATTAGCTTCATTTTCCTTGGGGAAAAAAAAAAACTTTTCCTCTAGTATTCTGAGGCTATCTACAGGCTATTCTTTCTACCTTCTCAAATCATCGCTTGATAGAAACAGAATTTTGGCATTTCAGTTCGGAGTTTGGCACCAGTAACTGGATAGTAAAAACGAAAAAATCTTAAAAAACTAGGAGTAGGGCAGATTTTCGAATATGTTATTAGTCTTCTGGTGAAGAAAATGAGAGAAGGGCAGCAGTTTTTAGCAATCAAATTAACATAACCTTGACCCGAAAAGATCTAAAAAACAGCTTTAAATCTAGGGACCAAAGTGGCAACATGAGAATATAGAAGGACCAAATTACATTCCAACTAACCAAGTCTAATTCCAATTGTTTTGTTCCAAAGCAAAGTTATCCATGGAGGTAGGTTTATCCTATTCACGACCAAGAGATACAATTCTCTTTCAGATAAGCCTTGCAAGGAGAAGAAAGGCTAGAAGGCCAACAAACGTTTGTTTATTCTCTAATTCACAATACACGATAGTATCCATTTTTAGAATGAATAACATAAATATACACAACCAAGTGCTTTTCCTCATTTTCTTAAATATGGATTAACACTAGAAAGTCTTTTGTCAGATAATAAAATTTACCTGAAGCTCAGTACTCTTCTCAACTTGTCTGAAGTCATCTCGAATGTAAAGAAGTGCACCGGATATGACACCTATATTGACCAAATAATGAGCAAAACTTGTGTCAATAAAGAAAATTTTGGAACGTACAAAGCATCAAGCCAAATTACATTTTCTTTGTTAGTGAACATATAGAAAATATCCACGGAAAAAACTTCAGAATCATCCCTTGAAGTAGATAGTATGGTTTAATTACTTAAAAAAGGATGGCACGGCTATGTTACAAAAGGCTAGACAAATGAGAAAAAGGAGATACCTAGTACCATAAAGCTTCCTTAGTGGAGTGGTCAGAGTTGGTTTTCACAGCCTTCCAGCTTTATAGTAGAGAAATGGTTATCTAGCATTTGAACTCATGACCATCACAATGGGAAAACCTAACTACTGTGCAATGATTGCAAAATCCACCGTTACAAACAAAGAGTTTAGTTTATCAAACTCATGACCTTTAGATCACAACGAGGCAACAAAACTATTGCAAAATGATGGCAAGATCCATCCACTTAAACAAAGAGTCTAGCTTACCACTTATAATATGCAAACTTAATGCTAAAGCAAGACAAATTCAGTTAGGATTTCGCCATTGGGAGTCACGGGAAATGATGCAAATACAAGCAACTAAAAGTTTAAAGTTTAGCTAGTTATCATGACCGAACCGAACTATTAATCAAGACTTCTAACCTCAAATCTTGGTCATACGCATATTCTGAAAGATTTATTGCGGGATCTTGTCGAATATGTTTGGCAAACAGAAACAACAAAAAGTTTTATTGAACAAATGTTAGAGTTGGCAGATATATGGTGGGACCCATGAATAGGAAGCTTGGTATGTTTCATCTTTCGAGAATAACAAGGGTGGTTGTTAATTGAATTTAATAGTAGCCCACCATTTTAACTACCTAGAAAAGAGGAAAAGATATACTACTAAATCACTATCACTATCACATTTTTACCGCCATCACTATCACATTTTTATTGCCTTACACATCTTAAAATATAAGATAGCGAGAGAAAAAAGGATCTCTCTTTCTCTCTCTTCCTCTCTCTTCCTCTCTCGCTTTTGCTCTTTCTCTTCTTGAAAATCTTAGCGTCATCTCAGAGCATTACCTGTCTCTCAACTCACCAATCATTGGAAAAGATATGAAAATTATTATTGTATCTTTAAAATAATATAAACTAAATCACTATAGTATTTGAATTCATGCAAATAGTATAATTAGGATGTATAAATTTATTTAATTAGTAAAATTAATATTATGATAATTCTCAAACAAATAAAATTATGATATTTGAATGAAAATTAGTTAGGTAAAAAAAATGAAAATAAGTTAGGTCAATAGTTAGAGAAATCTACGGCTAAGCAGTTCAATGAAAGATGTTTGAAAAAAATATGCCATAATCATTTTTGAAATTTCAAACAAAAAATAACTATTATTTTTCTTGTATACTTAATATTGAATATGTAACAATACTTATCTTGTGTCAAAGAAAAGTAAATTACTTATAGTTCCCTACTATTCTCATTGATTGCATTTAACTCTTTTTTTTAATTTAGTCATGAGAATCATAACATTAGATTTTGGAATAAATGGTTAGTGTAATGTCTTTGCATAACCAAATTTGATGGCCATTAGGGCATTGTTGAATTCGGCTAGTATTATATAAAAAGTAAATATCTTTGCATACCCAAATGAAACTACAATAGCATTTATATTCTAATGTAGTTCAATTTATAATTTATTATTGCGATATTTATATTTTTGATATGTTAATAAATTTCTTATTAAATCTATCTATTAACTTAGTACCTTAATAAACCTGAAGGACACTTCTACTATTTTCATTTTTTTAATGAAAACTTCTGAGTATTTTAAATTTTAAAAATAGAAAATCTGCATAAAAATCTCAACATGTTTACATTAGATGTAATCAATTTGTTTGAATCAATGTACAATAAAAAATGTAGTACTAAAATTATCTCAGAATCTAGAATGTGTAGACTACAAAAAACTCTACAAAAGATCTTTATAATAAAAGAACATGCTGTCTAAATTCTGATATGTCCATATTACTTCAAGCGTATGAGCGTTTTAAATTCATCAGATATGCTAAAGCTAACTAATCTAGCCTAACTACCTTGGCAACAGAAAGTTTTAGATTCAGATGTGAACTTTATAGCTTGACAATGTAAGCATGTCGTTGCGTAAGTTTAAAAGTATAATATGCTCAACAAAAAAATTCATGCTTAAAATTCATCATCTACTTACAATTCTCTGAAACTGAAACAAGAATGAAGCATTACCAGTATCATAGCCGAAAAGTAGACCTCCAATACCAGCTGATAATGCCAACTGCAAAATGAAAGGTCTTCTAAAACTCAAGCTGAGGCACTGCCTAAACTGTGTTGAATCTGCCTTGTGAGGAGCTCCTTCCATATTGCTGGCTTTCTATTATCTGCAGCTTCCTCCAAAGAAGAAATTATTCCCCAAGATCTTAATTCAGCCCTGTTTCTGCACTGAAGTAGTAAAGTTGACATTTGAGTATCGAACCTTAATAATTGAAGCAAAATGACAAGGGATTGCAGGCCAAGGAAATTTGGCCCTTTCATGATTGTAAACAAAGAAAAACAAAGGACTACAACAAACAGATAAACATGAATATCAAATATAAAGAATAGAACATTAAACAATGCCTTTCTGAAAAGAAACATCTAAAATTGCTGATGTCTGTTCCATTAAAAGCATCTCAGAATAGTTCTTATAGAAATACTATTGTTGACGTAGGAATGTGGGGATCCCAAGAAACACCAAAGAGAGAGAGTTCCGGGAGACGGCGGCGCGCAAAGGGGTGACGAGCCTGTTGATAGAGGCTCAAGGAGAAGATTCAGTCCGAAGCAACCAGAAAAGCACACAGAGATTTAAGGTGGTTCAGGGAGGAAAATCCCCTACGTCCACCGGTCGGTCAGCGGAGAAGTTTCACTAATAAGAAAATGATAGCCTTTAAGGCTGTACAATGTTTTTAGAAGAGTCAAAGAAGAAGAAGAAGAGGGAGAAGAAGAAGGAGCCAGGTGCTCCTCAGCCGGAGTCCTGTTACAATTGAAAAATCCTCTTGGCGAGAGAGAGTCTCGCTGCCCGGTGCCTCTTTTGTGTATCCCCCCTTTGTATGGAACTGTTCAGTGGTTTTTATAGATGTGTGGCGTGTGCAGCTCCACCCTGGTTTTCCGGAGAAAAGGTGATGGATGAGCTCTGAGCGCCGCTTGTCTGTCACCGGAGAGGTCCGCAGCTGTACGAGGAGGATGATGGCTTTAAATGCTGGTACCTCCGTTTGGAAAGAGCG
>JAEMOT010002139.1:3393-35036 GCA_019297695.1 Apostasia ramifera
TTGCACAGCCCTCGCACGAGAAGGGTAGCTGACACACGACTGCGCCCCAACTTGAGGCAGTGGGCCCAACGGGGATGTTATTGGGTTCGGACGACGCACCGTCCGGAACTTAATCAGAGGCCGCCACATGTGCCATACAGTTGGGTCCGGGCACACGTGGCGCCCTCTGATTGGGCGTCCGAACGGTGTGCCGTCCGAACCCAATAATTTTTCAAAGGTGAGAGAGAAAGAAGAGCCGGAGGATATAAAAATATTTAGAGTATATAAAAAAATTTTAATATTAAAAAATAAAAAATAAACTTAATTTTAAGTTTTTAAATTTATAAATTTAAATGATATTATAATTTAAATTTAGAATCTAAATGTAATTTATCATTTTTTTTTCTAGTTCCATTCATTTGAATTCATCTGCTTACAGGGTTGCTTATGACCAAGCTTGTTGATCAATCTTTTTTTTGTTGTTATTTTGGTTTTTTGCATTGTAATTCTTTTTGATAGAATGCTTTGTAATCTTTAAGTTCTTTACAGTTGTCTTTAATTTTTTTTCCTATTTTTGATAAATCATTTAATAATACAATTTTATTTTTTTCAGTACCTTACAAATTAACATAATTTTCAAATTCTTCTAGACGCATTTGATGGAGTTTGGTTAGTATTATCTATATATCTTGAAATTTAAATTTTAAATATCTTAACCAAATATCAAATAATATGATCAAACTAAATAAATATATTTAAAAAAAAAAATAACATGATGTAATATCAAATAATATTGAATCAAACATATCATTAACTGTATGACAATATTATCTAATTGAGACATTTAGTTCAAAATTATGATCATATATATTATGTCATTATTACGAAAATATTTAATTCAATATTATGTAGATATTTTATGATATATATTCAAATGTAAATATTAATAGTGAGATGTCTATGCTATTTAAAAATTTTTGTGCGGCTGAATTTCATATTATTAAAGAATAAAAATAGAAATCCTTCCCAACTCTAACTATTTTTCTTATAGTTAGGGTGGCATTTTAGATTCGATGTTACCTAGCAATCTTGTATTTTTTTAAAACATTTACTGTTAGCTTAATGTTATGTCATGTATCCCAAGAAGCATTTGGTTAGATAATGTTATGTCACGTTATTTTTTTAAATAATAATTTTAAAGTTATTTAAAGATGTCGTCAAACCAAATAATTATAACATTAAATAAAACACTCCCTAAATGTCGTGATATATATCTAGATGTTATCTTGTAATTGATAATTTCATAATTTTTTAAAATATTTTTTATAAATATCATTAAAATAAAGTGCCAACACTTATAATTAAACTTTTTGTTGATCTGAGTAATTCTCATGGTGTATGTAAAAGGGGAATTTGTAGTTAAGATAAGTGAGGTACTCTAGAATTTATTTCCATTACAGGGAATTAAGCGCATGAAGATCATTTATTTTAATTGAGATAATTACCTATATGTCACACAATTTAGTTTTATTTATGTCTTATCCATTCATTCTTAGTTAATTACGCTATGCACACTCAAAATATTATAAAATCTTACATACACACATTTGAGTTAAAACTTAATCAAAATCTATTTTAAAAAAAATATTCTGTTAGTAAATCATTAAAATTATATTTTTACTCTTAATGATACATATTTTTCTCTTCCTCAATACTACACTAAAGCGCTGATTTGTCCTAAAATTAATTCACGTCGTGGATGTCTCATTCCTTTGCCGCCACCTAAATATTAAGGTTTTAGGATTTAAACTCAAAATATACTTAAATATCCTTAAAATAATATGATGAATAGCTCAGATTTTTTGTAATCTAACTATAGTTAGGTTATTGAAAAATTATAATTACTCATTATAATAAAAATAAGTTAAAATGTGTGTATGTAAGATTTTATAATATTTTGAGTGTGCATAGCATAATTAACTAAGAATTGATAGGTAAGGCATAAATAAAACTAAATTATGTGGCATATAAGTAATTACCTTATTTTAATTTTTAAGAGAAAATTTCCTTTTGGTCGTTGATGTCTAATAAGTAATAATTAATCGCAATATTTTGATCAATAATACAATGATTATGAAAAAGAAAATAATTGATTAAATAATATAGATAAATATCTGAAAAATATTAACATTAATTTAACTAACACTTACACTTGCATTGCATTGAATCAAATAACACTTACAAGTAAAACATTTGTTATAAGATCGCAATGTGATGTTTTTTTTTTAATTAAATGCTGCGATAAATGTAGATACATTGAAAATTGTGGTAATCTTATCAAGCTACTTTGACATTAAAAAAAGCTAAATTATGATTTTAAAAAAATTAATACATGAACCTTTAATTTTATACAAATTATTAAATAAATCTTTTTTATTATTAGACAAAAAAATAGAATATTTGCTGCCTTGGAAATTGAAATTGAAAGATCATTAGAGCTGGTTATTGTGAGAAGAATAGTCATAAACACAAATCACTACAATAAATAAAAGAGTTTTCATCAGATAATAAAAAAATAATATTTACTATAGAAATTTATGAATAGATCGTAGGGTTTGAAATTACATCAATTTTCATGGAACTCCATGAATTTTTTATTTATCCAACTTTTCAGATATAAAAAATATCAAGGCAAAAAGTCATAGAAAAATCACCTATGAGAGAATTCTCTAGATATTATTGATATGAACAGAAACAGAATTTAGAACTATTCTCGATTTACGAAGAGTAACACAATTATAAATATGTATCTAATAAAGGAATCATGCTATATGATATTGATGAATTAGCAGACACAACAATCATATGAAAAAATGTTTTACATTTTTGCTAGGGATCTCAAGTTGAAGATTTAGTGGGTGGTATATAAATCACTCTAATGTCTTCTGGAATCATACTTTTATAATTTATTTAATAATGTAATTTTGTTTAAAGATATCTTATTAAAGATGTAAGCATCAGTGGGAGATATGACAGATAGTTAGAAAATCTCTTTATAGAGTGGCAGAGCATATTAATAGAGCATCTACTTTTCAGAAAAAATCGACTTTCTAATATAGTGAAGTAGAGCATTCACGGCCTAATGCAGCAGAGCATCTTATGATGACTTGTACCATATTATCCTCTCTTATGATTATAAAAGTATGACTACTAGATTGTGGAAAGGCATCTAAGTTTCCTCCCTTCTTAGCTCAACTTCTTTCTTATCTTCTATAAATCTTTTCGTTATTAATAAAAATATTTTCTCTATTGATAAATCTGATATCAAAGCTAAGTTTTGTTGTTTCATTGCTAGACAAAAGACAACTCTATCTATGAGTCAGGTTAAGAATTTAATAACTCTATTTTGGTTGGAACTAAAATACAATACATTTACAACTTATGAGATCAAGATGGTGGTTTTGGTTTGAGTAGTTGGAATTAATTTTTAGCAGCAGTTTGACCTAGAGCTTGGATGTAATTTACTCACACATATATATATATATATATATATATATAGAGAGAGAGAGAGCTGAAATGGTGGCCTAGATCAAGGATCAATTAACAGTATAGAAAGTGTGGAGATTAGAAACGTCCTGCAAGAGCAGATAACAAAAATTATTAGGGAGAGGCATGCCCCCCATCCAAGTGAAAATCGCCAGAGGAAGCGAGGTGGGCTAAGAAGTCTGAAGCCTCATTGGCATTTCTGCAAAGGTGAGATATGGTATAGAGTGAAAAATCAAAGAGATGATCAGCAATCTTTTGAGCAATAAAGTCCATCTCGGCTTTGGCATTGCGCTTCTCAGTGTTGCTAGCATAGGTAATAAGGTTAAGCATCTCCGTAGAGTCGCTCTCGAGTCATATGCCCTTGACCCTTTTTACTTTACTTGTCCAGGAGGAGGGAGAGAGAGAGAGAGAAGTAACTTAAGTTACAAAGTTGAGTTCAAAATTAATGGTTCAATTTTGTATTGCTACTTGCAAACCGTTGACCATTCGAACCTGCCCGCAGTGGACCCAATCCAATCACCTGGCCTGCTATATGCAGACTCATCATTAAATAAATTTATTTACATATTCATCATAGATATCCCTTAAATAACTTGGATATGAAAAATATAGTAACACATCAATGCTATCATTTGGCACTTTGTTTAATCCTAAATTAATTTTATTCTAATCATAATTAAGCTTAAGTAATTTAATCTCAACCACTTATTGATTTTTTATCGAGATTTTATCATTACAGAATAAACTGATTCAACACAAAATAAACTAAAATGTTAATGGTCTCTCACAGTCAGCTCGTCGAGCCTTGTCGGTATCTAGACTTGCATCTCTCTCTAACTCCTTTGTTGGCGAGAGGTGACAGCAAAGAACATTTAGCATCTTGCAAGACGATGGAGGCAGCCAACGGTGAGATGCAGCATCAAGAGATGGTTGCTAATTTGTATGATTCTATGCAAAATCTTAAGTTAAATGCAACAGCATATGCTGTTAACTTGATAACAACAATATAATCAATATTCTTATTTTTCAAAAAATATCTTGATGAAAGTTATCTCGGGTGTGCTAGCTGTATTAATAGGGTTAACAAAACTTCAATCCTGATCATTCATGTAGTATTTTTAATGAATCCACTATTGAATTGTGGATACTCAATTGAACAACTACCAACCACGACCCCCTATAAGCCGTGTGATTACCCAAGAATCAAGCTTGCTAAGCTTGAATAACTCATAGATGATGGCTGCAACAATATACTAGCAATACATATTTCTTTAAATTGTGCAATATGATAAGAATAGAATCAATCATGCTTAATGACTTTGACTCTTTGACGAGCTTTATAACTGAAGGTCGCATCCCAACGACATCCTAAATTCATTCAATCCAATTTTTTAGAGCTTGCTCATTAATTTAATACTAGCTATTTCATAATTATCTTTTCGTTCATCATCAATCAACTCTTTAATTCATTCATTTATCATCAAGTAATATTCAGTCTCTTGAAGAAAACAAAATGTGTATCTTTCTCCTAACCATATTTTAATTGGATTATCATTGACCGAAGTTTAGTGGATGACACAGCGGTAATCTCCGTCCATTCAACAATGTGGGCTACAATGCTCGAAATATAAATTGACTAAAACTAAGTTGTATATATATGTAAATAACTCAATTTAGGGAGCCGTGCGTGTACTTTGTATTTCTATGTACTTGCTCGTGAATCATCTGCCCACGTCGCTGACGACCAAGCGCTTTGACCGGGCAATGTGAAGAAAGTCATATTTGAGGTAAATTAATGTGTTTTATCTAGAACATTTGAAAATTATATATAGATATATATCCTATTATTATTATTATTATTATTATTATTATTATTAAACTAAATAAAATATATATGTAATATTATTAAAATATAAAAGTGAAAAAAAAAGATTCAGTAGTACGTGCCATTAAAAGCTGGAGCCATAGTTGTTGGCCTCCAACGTTCATCTAGTTTGAAACATATACTTAAAAACATTTAATTTGCTGCATTTTAATAGAACTGCAATGTTGTAATTTGATTCATATAGGTGAAAGGTCTATATATAAATATACCAATTAGTTGTAAGTGAATTTTCGAAAAGAAATTGAGACCTGATGGATCAATTGAAAAATAAAATATTATATTTTATGTTACAGTCATATTTCTATACAAACAGCGTGGAGCAATGCGAGGATGACAAATAATAGAAAAAAAAATATAGTAAGAGTGCAGGACGTCAAGAATATCACATGATGATATTGGGACATATATGATCAATGAGATAATTACGTGATAGTATTATTTATACGATTGGTGAGATTACATGAACATCTAACAAGCTTATATGGAATGTAGGATGATACAATTAATGTAATCAGTTGTACATTTAAATTTTTTTTGTATCATTTGGATGTAATGTCATATTCTTCTATTTATATGAAATAGGATTATATTTTTGTACAATTTTACACTATGAAATGAAATTTATTACTAGCTACATAAAAAAAATTGAGTTATATATTAGAATGGGATAATTTTTTTTTTATATTTCAATACGAGATATATATGTTAACATCCTCAAATAAATAATTTCACACAAGAATAAGATAACGCTATGGATTATTATTATAGTAACAAATAGATTAATTTATTCTTGTAACTATATTTTGTTTTTACATTAATTTCTTGTTTAAATCAGAACTAAATATTCATCCATAGCGTTGGAATTAACTACATGATGATATTATTGAAATATAAAGTTTCCAATAATTATGGTGTCAATAAGAAAGTTAGGAAATTTAAAATATAATTCTTTCTCCGATCATATTGTCATGCATTAATACAAATAAAAAAAAAAATTACATATATTACCTCTAAAATTAAACTTTTTACTCATCTTACCTTCAAAATTAAATATTTATACTTATTACTTTATACTTTGAATTTATAATTATAAGCATCACCCCCTTATAATGATAAATGATTAAATTTTCATATTCTTTAATAAGATAAATGATTGAATCTCTACTAATTTGATAAAGAAGATATTTGTAATTATATGATCAAAATATAGGATGATAAGTATAAATATTTAACTTTGAGAATAAAATGAGTAAAAAATTTAATTTTAGAAGTCGCATACATAAATCTCCTAAAATTGAATTAAGATTTTAGCATATATATTATTTTTAAAAATAATATTTACCTTATTTATATATTACACCTATCAAAACATGCATAGTATACATTGCTTATATGTGATTTAGGCCAAGATATAAATATAAGTTAGCTGATTTATTGAATATTTAGATTTGAAAAATTGATTAATAAAATAAGTTAAATTCTAAGATTCATCTAAAAAGTCAAACAGTAGTTGTGGCAGAAATCAAGCTGAACATGCATGCTTCTTAGAGCAATTGCTTTTATGAAAACTAGCTATCTAAAATAATTTAAAACAAATTTATTTCCATACCTTTTATATAATATTTCATAATATTTTAAACAGTTATATTTATATTTATTGTTTATAACTACTAATTAATTAAAATAAAAGAGTGAAAAAAAATCTATAAAAATAAAATATAAAATAATATATTAGTAAGTAGTACGTATTTTATTATTTAAGTTTATTATTTTGTGTTACTTATTTGTTTCTTGGTATAAGAAAAATATACATTTGAAGGTATTGAACGTTGCAAAAAAAAAATAATGAATCATTTGCATTTGCTGTGGTAAAATTGGAGAGGGGATTTATATCGAAAATATGTTAAAGAAAAAATTTCACACCAGACCTTAACGATAGAGACTCCTAAACATCTGACACCTGGAGATTGAGAGTGGTTGGTGAAGAAATATTTTTTTAGTACTCGTTATCAAGTAAGAATTACTCTTTTTAATTTATTGTATTAATATTTTTTGGTGTCATTTAATTACTAAATTATTTTGCAGAAACCTAGCAAGAGAAATGAAAAAAATTTAAAAAAACTTACAATGATGCATACAACTAGTAGTACACCTTTTAGAGAGATTATGTATGAAAAAGTATAGTTAACAATTATGTTACTTTATTATAGTAATTGAAAAATTCGGTTCGAAATTACAGTTTTTTGAATTGAATTATTTAATAATTTTTTTATTTAATGATAATATAGGGTGGTAATAAGGGTTACCCTCCAAATATTGCGAAATTATTCTTTGAAACAAGAAAGAAAGAAGGAAAGTTGACAAAAGAAAATTGTATTACAAAACATGTAAGATTTAATTCATATTAAATTGCTTATTGGTTGGATTCAGTTCATATATATTTAATTTTTTATTCTTTGAGGTTGCATTATGATGATTTACTCTATTTCTTTTTTGCTAAACTTTTGTACCTAAATTATTTTAGTTTTTATATATATGAATTTTGAAATCGGTTAATGATTTAGTTATCATATTCTATAATATTATTGATTTTTGTAGTTTTACTGACTTTATTATTTAATTTTTTTTGTTATAGAATGAACTGAAAAATGCAATTCAAGAAACTCCATCAGCATCTAATATCAAAATTATTGAGCAATGCTTTGGACCTCAAAGGCACAAAGGCGTTCAATGTTTAGGAGGCACTGTCAAAAGGCGTGATTTAAAGTTGAGTGTTGAGCACAAAATATTGATGCAAAAAATATATTATTAAAAAAATAACTCTCTGATATGTCTAAAGAAGTATGTAACGTAAAAGAAAGAACAAAATAACTTGAAAAATGATTTGAGATTGAATCAAATTCAAGTTAGTAATGTATGATTTCAATATAATTAGATTTTTGATACTTATTTCTTGATCTCTAAATAATCTATTTTATTTTTTGATTGTAATATCTCAGAAGTGATGTTATCTTTTCAGTTTTTAAGATATCTCAGTTAAAGTGTCAAGCAAATAATTTATGTATTTAAAGTTGTGGTTTTGTGAATGTAACTAAATATAGTTTAAATATTTTGTATTCATGTGAAATAAAAAACTTTTGTATTAAGCAATTTTTATTTCTATCTTCATATGGTTGAGAAATTTGTGAGATTTGTAACTTTATTTTTAATGTTTATCAAAATTTATATTTTATGATGATGTTATAATATTTGAAGTTATTTTTTATAGTGTCAAGAAATTATGAAATGTTTCAAAATAATATATATATATAAAAGAAATTATTTATTACTAAAATTTTATTTAGTAATAATTAGAAGTTATTATTGTTAAATTTCTTTAAGTGATAAGGGGACTTGTCTTTGTTATTTTTAATGTTATTTGTAATTATTATAAGGATATATTTTTCTTATGTATATACTCTTGTTAAATAAATAATTATAATAAGAACATAATTTTCTTGTTATGAAATGTATATAACAAAGGAACAAATAGTTTTTTGTTAATGCTAAATTATAGTTAACAAGAAAAGATTTAACAAAAGAATCAACAAGAAATTTTTACCCTTATTAAATGAGATTAATAAGGGTATTTAATTATGTTAGTAGGGATATACTACTCATATTAAAAAATAAATTTTTTGTAGAGGTACATATATTTTAATAAAACTGATCAATAATATACATATATATAACTTTTATAATTTCTCATAAAAAACTTTTATATTTAAAATAATATAAATATAATTAAAATATATAATCAATTTAATTGCATACAAAATAATGTTAAAATATATATATCACTGTCTGTCAACAACATGTATATATATATATATATATAATTGAAAAATAGCGATATATAAATTATTAGGATATATATAAAGAATTATCACACATTAGATATTAAATATAAATTGTGTTAATATATAATTGATTATTATGATATATTAACTTAGATTTTTGAGTTAATAGGTATTCATTAGTTATATGTTTGGCACTTATTAGGCTCAACTTGGGCTCCTCCAAATTACTCCCATAACTAGTGGTATCATTAGCGCATGACTTGGCTGAGTCTTGTGCAAATCAACCAAGTGATTTATACAAGTTAATTATGCTCTCATAAGTCTTTGCAATCTACGACAATTAAAAATACAATAATAGGTTGACTCTCACTATAGCATTAAGTGGTTGAGTGAGCTTTTGATAGCATGTACTCGAAGAAAAAGTAGATCCAATATGGATTAATTCTCATGTGAGATAATTGTTGGGCATATGGATTATATGCTTGTATCCTCAACATTTTTAAAAAATAATAAATATTTAAAATTTATTGCTATTTTCTGCCCTGATAATTTAAAATTAAAAAATTTAAATATTAATATTTTAAAATTATATTCTAAAAATCAAAAAATTAACGATTAAAAATAATCATTTGGTATGTGATAAAAATCTATTAAAATTTTTGGTAAAAAACTAACTATTATGCTTTAATTGGGATTAAGTGATAGGATTTTTAGAATTTTAGGATCCAAAATAAAAGTTTTAAAAAATTGAGGTTAATTTATATTATCCTTCTAACCGGAGGGTTCCGATGCAATTTAACCTAAATTTCATCTTAAATAAATGCATGCGCTGCGGCATTGATTTTCATTTTTAATGTTATCTTTTAAATGTTTTTTTGCACATCTATTAATTTGTTATTATTGAAGGAATTTTTTTTTGAAGGTATCTATCTTTTTATTATTACACGACAGTGTTTATTATAATGATGTATAAATATAATATTTCGTGATTCAAATATAAAAATATTATTTGGTGAAAAATAGGTCATTCATCTTAATACTACTTTAGCTTTAGCATGCTTAATTATAGAGTTTCTTATTATTAACATCATGATTTTTTTTGCAAAAAATATTTCTATTATTTGAGATCATACTATATATTTATATAACTCAAAATCTTCACTCCATTTCTGCTATGAGACGATTCATTTTCGTACTTCATTCACTACTATTTATTGACTTAGAAGCCTATCAGTAGCTATATTTTACTTTAGTGATTTTCTTCTTTTAAAATATTACTTAGTAATCACTTTTTGCATTTTTAGCTACGAGCGTCACAATAAGACTTTTGCCTTCTAATGCTCTTGTTACTCTAATTAAAATGTCTCCATCTTTCTAAACTTATTAATTGTATTTTCTGGTTCATAAAAAATGTTTGAACATAAGTTGATAAAGGGTCAAATCCGAATTGGCAAATCTAATTAACACTGATTTTTATGTCAACAACATACGTGAAATTTCTTGCGCATAAAATTATTACTTTTCTTAACTTATTTTATGTGCATATTTCATGCAAAAAAAATAAACATATATTTTGAATAATATGTTGTGCATAAATAATAATTTTTTGCTAAACTAAACTAAAGTAACATAAATAGGAGAATATCTAAAATGAATAACGACCACTCTGGATCTCAGCGTCTTTTACTTGAAAACTAAAACTTTCCTTAAAAAATTCAATTAGATTAAGGTAAATTATATATACTCCTACAGATTTTACATTATATAATTGAGAGTTTTTTAAGAGGAAAAATATATTAATATATTTATAAAATGTGAAATACTATCAAATTAATATTAATATAAAATAAAGGTTTAGGAGGTGAAGATGAACTCAAATATGAAGGGTGCAATAGCTTTTGTGATGAAAAAATTGACCAGCAATAGCTAGGAATATACAATTTATGTTTTATTACCTTTTTTATTACTATAAATTTAAATAACTAGATATTACTGCTATTTTAACTAGCCAAATTTTTACTTCATTAAAAATAGTGTTAAATAATTTAAAAATCAAAAATTTTGATACTTTACACCTAAAAATTTGAGCTATATTTTAAATGTGGCACTTTGTACTCTCTTTGGGCGTGTAAATTATCAAAATAAATATGTATTTTAAATTTTAAGGTGCAAAATGTTAAAAATCCTTTTTTTTTTAAAATTTATCTTACATTTTACTATTTAAAATAAGAGTTAAATTTAAGAAAATATGATAATAACACAGTGTAGACGGTGTAAATTTTAAATAATTTTTTATTTTTTAAAAATAGAGGTAAAATTTGTAATATTTTGATGGTGTATGGCTTATTTTTAAAAAATAATAAATATGATTAAATCTGTAAGCAAATAAGCAATTGACCCACGAGTGCTACAAAAGCCACAGTTGAGCTGGCTGAAGGTAGCGATGGCCGCCACTTCAGCTCTATCCGTTTCGATTTCGAAACCCCGCCTTCTCCCTGGAGCGCCATGGCCACCTAATCCGACCTGCTCATCTTCCTCTTCCTCCTCCTCCTTCAAACCGTATTTGTTCCCTCTCTCTTATCAGCCTTCATCCTCTTCTCTATCAGGTGCTGGTTCTTTCAGATCGGTTCTTGCGAGCAGGAGGAGGTTAATCGAAACGGGAATCTGTCTGTTGGCTTTCTCGGTTCCTATCCCCGACGCGAATGCGACGAGGATAGAGTACTATGCTACGGTTGGGGAACGTCTCTGTGACCTTACCTTTGTGAAGTCCGGCCTTGGCTTCTGTGATATTGCCATAGGAACCGGAGTCCAGCCGCCGGCCGGGGAGCTCATCAATGTGAGTTTTGGGGATTTATGGCCTAATCCTTTGGAAACGCTCCTCTGGTGAAACAAAGATGTTATTTACCGTAATTTGTGAGCGCCCTTTTTTTTTGCTTCAAAATAGTGATAATTATTTTGGCTGATTTCATGAATGTCTTCTAATTTTTCTATTTCTGATGTTTCACTGATGAAGGATTATGAGACAAAACCTAATGTTTGCGTTTGATCTAATTTTTCGTGGTCTTGGTTATTCTCTGTTTTCAAATACACTAATTCAAAGTCTTCGTCGGGTAATGGTTTCTCCATATGTACAATAAATTTGTCCGATTCATAAATTTAATATGTGATCTCGTGTGAATTTTATCAAATACATATTAACGTTAGCACTTTTTCAAAGCATTTTTCAGTAATGACATCCGATGATCTAAAATTATTTATTTATGCCATGAGATTATTACATACTTACCACAAAATATGGAGTTGTCTTTTATTAATTTCTTTTTTTAAATTTATGATCAACAATGGAAAGGTTTATGGGACATAACCCAACACATACTTCACAAGCAAAACTTTTATCAAATTTGAAGTGGATTCTACCACGGTAACATTCTGAATCAGCTAGGCGGCCAAGTGGGTAGACAACTCTGTAGCAAATGAAATCTATCTTGAAGATGTTCACCTCAGGTTAACATAAATCTGGCCCTGCAATTTTCAATCAGAATGTTGTTCTAAAGACCCAGCATTAAAAATCAGGGGTTTTTACATACAGGACATGAAATTTACATGAAATTACGCATTTCACCATCAATTCGTAAATATTACCATTATCACGCCATATTCATTTAAATTTTACGTATTTCACATATTTCATATACTTTACAATATTATATATAAATTAAAATGCATAAATTCATTAATATTTAAATTCTAATATATATTTTTANGTAAAAATTATATGTAGTTTGCTTGATTTGTCCAAAGCAATATGTTTGACTGAGTTTGTAACCTTTGATTAACAAATACACTATTAGGGGCACAATGCTTGTTGGAGAATTCAGCTATACGTTTTAAGGGAAAGTTTAACAAAGTCTTTTAACTATTGTGTTCTTGTAATTGATGGTAAGACCAGTAATGTTATATAATGCTGAATGCTAGCCACAAAGCAAAAACATACAAATAAAATTAGTGACACAGAGATGAGGACGTTAAAGTAGATGAGTGAGTATACACGAAAAGATAGGATGAGAAATTAGTTTATCTGCAAGAAGGTTGCAGTAACCTCAGTTGAAGATAAGTTTAGGAAGAGTTGATTTAGATGATTTGGACATATAAATCATAGGCTAATGAAAAATCTAGCAAGAAGAGTTGAGTTATTGAATTTTGCCTGCGTAAAAAGAAGAAGGGGAAGACCAAATAAAATATGGCCAGAAACTATTAGAAAGAATCTCACATATTTGGAGATGAATGAGGCCTTGTTATTTGATAAAGTATAACGAAAATAAAGGATTCATGTGGTCGACCCCATCTAGTGGGATAAAGGCTTGGTTGTTGTTGCTGTTCTTGTAATTGATGATACATTAATATTTAAAAAATACTTTAATATTCAGTCCTTTACGTGAATAATTATATTCATTTACACTTTTGCCAATGAAGCAACTTTTTTTTTCAAATTTTATCAGGTTCATTACACGGCAAGGTTTGCTGATGGAATTGTGTTCGATAGCAGCTATAAGCGGGGTAGGCCACTCACTATGCGCACCGGTGTTGGTAAGGTAATTTATTTTGTTCATATCCACTTGTTTTCTCATTTGATTAGCCTACTATACATGTGTAGATCATTATAGGTAATTTTGTAACAACTAACATTGGGTAACATGTTTTAATACATACGTATGATATGTCCACACTGTATGATGTATCCCTATCACATAATGTGAAACCTTTTGGAGTTGTGAATGGGCCAAGTCAACTTTGAAAGGAAATAACCAAATACATTCTCATTGGATCAAGTGATTGCATCATATTATAGATTCTACATCTTGATCATTTATTATGTGCTAATGGAAAATGTTAATGACGTTCAATTACTCTTGTTATCTCGTATAAAGATTAGTCATCTAGCAAGATCTTTGAAACACTAAATTTGATGAACTTGAATGTTAGTTGAAATGTATTGTTGATACTAGAAATTTAAAGAAGATTATAAGAGAGATTTTTTACGTAAAAACCACTTAAGCGAGAAAACCACAACGCCAATCACACGACGGCTTGAAAAGATCCCACTAGAGAGAAAATCTTTACAAAAAAAATAGCAGAGTTTTCTTTTTCAGAAAGAGAGAGGAGAAAGAGAGAGTGCCCCTTTTTCTTATTATAATGAGATTTTTATAACTGAGTTACTGGATTTTGCCCATGTACAAAGAGGAAGAGGGAGACCAAAGAAGACATGGCAAGAAACTATAAGGAGTGATCTTAGTTACTTAAACTTAGATAAGAATTTGATAACTGATAGAGCGCAATGAAAACAAAGGATTCATGTAGCTGACCCCACCTAGTGGGATTAAGGCTTGGTTGTTGTTGTTGTTAATGAGATTTTTATAACCTAAGCTTGACTTATGGCGATCACTTCAGAGAAATGGCCTCTTTCTCTGATATGACACCAATGATGGTGGCGCGCTTAGAGTGTGGAGGCCCTGTTCGTACGGGTTGCAAAGCCATATAGGTTGGTCATGCCTCTTAAAAACAGCATGGAACCCTTTACTTTGTACTTGATTGAGTCTAGGCAGTTTGGCTTGGAGAGTTCGACTTGAGTCCTTCGGAGTGCGCTTTCCGTCATGTATCTTCCAAACGCCATATGAGTGCCGCTGAGTTTCCCTTGTGCGCTTGCTATGTGAATCCTCCACATGTACGCTCCGATTAATGATGATACCCCAACTATAGTTGGAGGTGATTTCAATTGTATTCTATCTCAAAATGAGAAGAAGGGGGGAAAGTCTTTCAAAGATAGTCCTGCTGTTTCAGAATTTACTGACTGGATTACCCTATCAGATCTTCAATATGTTTGGAGTAATGGCCCTTGTTACACTTGGTATAACAATAAATCTGATCCAGCTCGCATTTGGGCCAGATTGGATAGAGTTTTCCTGAATTCTTACGCTCTAACCTCTTTCGCTGGTTCCAAAGTTTCACATCATACACGTGTTGCTTCGGATCATTGTCCCCTATTGTTGCAATTGGCACATATCGATTTTAAACCCGACAATCGTTCGCAGCAGTGTTGTGTTGAGATATAGATACTATTTGCTATTCTATTGCTGAGGGATTCTCGCCGTGTGTTTCCTTCATGAATGGTTGAGGGGATGAGGCTCGGTCTTGCGTGGAGGCACCAAATTATTGATTCCTGAAATTTAAGAGAAGATTCAAAGAGGAATTTTTTACGTGGAAACCGCTTAAGCAGGAAAATCATGGCACCAATCACATGGTGACTTGAAAGGATCCAACTAGAGAGAAAATCTTTATAGAAAAGAGAGCGGGGTTTTCTTTTTCAGAGAGAGAGAGGGAGAAAGAGAGAGAGAGCTCATTTTTCTTATTACAATAGGATTTTTATAGCCTAAGCTTGACTTATAGCGCTCACTTCAAAGAAATGGCCTCCGTCTCTAACATGACACCAATGATGGTGGCGCACTTAGAGTCTGGAGGCCCTACTCGTATGGGTTGCACGGCCCATACAGGCTGGCCATGCCTATTAAAAACAGCATGGAACTCTTTACTTTGTACTTGATTTAGTCTAGGTAGTTCGGTTCGGAGAGTTCGAGTTGAGTCTTTTGGAGTGAGCTTTTCGTCATGTGTCTTCCAAACGCCATATGAGTGCCACTGAGTTTCCCTTGTGCGTTTGCCATATGAATCCTCCACGTGTACGCTCCGAATGCGCTGGTGCGGATCCAAATACAATAAGTACCATCCTCAAAGTGATATGAATGACTGTTACACTCGAGAAATATGGATGATATGCTTGGTACATATCATTTGTGATTGGACCAACTTTGCCTTAATACATATGAAAAGGAATGGATGCTTATTGGATGAAATGATTAGTTCATCTGTTTACCTGAATTGTGCATGTTGTCCATTGGTATATATCTTGTGAACTGCAAATGCTGTACTTGATCAACTGCTGAGCTCTATCCTTGCCATTTTGAGTTTGCATCTTGCTCATGGAAGTTTGCTTATGAAGGAGAGGCCAAAAGCATTAGGATAGATAGAATGACTACTTATTTGGTGGAAGAATTTGCAATTTAATCTTATGAAGTGCACATGTTGATCTACGATACTATGTTAGCACTTTGAAATTCATAGTAAGATGGCCATTATAAATGGCGCACAAATAGAAGTAATCGTGACTTATTTGTTTGACTAAGATTAAAGCCTATGGAGGCATGCAATAGAGATAGCAAGGATTTTGTGCCAGCGCACACACAATCAGCATTCTATTAGAATCACATATTAACCTTTTTACTTCTTAAGGCATGATTTAATAATCGGCAGATTCATGATATTGCAGCACACATTTTGTAAATAAACTTGGCACAAATGCAAGTATTATGTAAATGTTTTACTGTTGTTTGATTTGATAACAGGTTATACCAGGACTAGATCAAGGAATTTTAGGTGGTGGCGGAGTACCTCCAATGCAAGCTGGTAAATGTCCACCAAATAAGCTATATATTTTTCTGAAGTAGGTGA
Source organism: Apostasia ramifera (assembly GCA_019297695.1). Taxonomy (NCBI): domain Eukaryota; kingdom Viridiplantae; phylum Streptophyta; class Magnoliopsida; order Asparagales; family Orchidaceae; genus Apostasia; species Apostasia ramifera. The sequence goes on from JAEMOT010002139.1 coordinate 20,203, forward strand.
ATACTTGTTTATTTTTCTTAATAAATCATTATGTCTGTACCTCAGGTGGTAAAAGAAAGCTTTTTATACCTCCAAAGTTAGCGTATGGACCTGAACCCGTTGGATGCTTTTCAGGTAATGGAATGGTCAACCAGTATAACCTCTTTTGGATGTATTTTAAAAAAAAACATATCAATTGATTCATCCTACTATGTTTAAATCTACATGCACGAATTTTGTGTTTCCTACAATACTGTGGATGAAAATGAAATTACACTATTTTTGTTATGCAATTAGTAATTCACTTTTTTATCATGATTCTTTGTAGTTTTTTAGTGTAAAGAAAAACATTTTTAGCTTGCTACTGTTACAAACTTGTTAAGCCTTCAGTTTCAACATCTTCACTTATGCTCAAAATCTTCGCTTTGCTAATGACGCTTGTTTTGATTCTTATGCTTTTCCAGCAGCTAAATTTTGGATGTTTTATCCATACTCTGTATCACATAGAATTAGGATGGTTTCACTGTGAGCTTATAGAAAATTTTGGTACCTCGTCCGAATTTCCAAAATTCATTTGCTACTCCCTCATATTTCCCATTGTGGTTTGTAGGTGATTGTAACATTCCTGGCAATGCTACTCTGCTTTATGACATTCTCTTCGTTGGAATTTACAAGTAATCACCCTGACTGAACTGATACTATGGAGGGACAAACGCAGGGATTGCGGCAAAACATAAGGTCATAAATTCCTATCATTTCCTTGCTTTCATTTGTATATTAAAACAGAAAACAAACTACGTCTCAATTGTCAAACAAGAGCGACTAAACTTTATCTATTGCTTCCCTTGAAAGCAGGGGCTTCGAAAGGCTGAGGATTGAGCTGTACAAGTTATCGATGATAGAGTAATAGCATGATCTGAGACTTGTAAACTGGCTGAAATCCGAAGGTTTCCTATATTTCTGTTCCTTTTCAGTTAATCTTCTTCATTCTTCATGTCCTTGAACCTCGTATATTTTCTGATGTCATATATGTGACATTCCTTCCCCTTAAAAACTAATTATCAGCATTCTTAGGTTTAGAGTTTAGGATTCAGGATTAGAATTGGGATTTTGGATTTAGAGTTTAGAGTTTTTGTAGGTTTAGGGTTATCGTCAGCTTGAAAATAGGGCTTAAGGACACCAAAATTTCTAAGACAGAATTTAGAACTATGATTGTGCTAATTATAGATATGGGTAATTAGCTCGTGCTGGGCTTTAGGTTGCAAGTTCTTAGGTGGGCTGTGCATGAATGTTGGCTGTATAGAATAAGTGAGCTGTTCCAATTATATGGTTATATTAATATATTTAGTTCACATCTATCTAAATATGACCATTTAAGGACGCAGGCTTCATTAATATGCTTTGTAACAAGTCTATTGGTTTAGCAATAAATTTGACTGAAGGTGCGCTTGTCGGTGTAAGAGTGGCTATCATGTTGTAAAAAATGCAACCTTCAAAACACAGTAATTGATGGAGATATAAGACCTTAGGTGAGTATTCTTGAAATCTTAATTATCCTTTATTCTCCTAATCTCCCTCTTTTTTCCTCCTATTACGTCCTTTCTCCAAACTTTAGTTGTCCTCTGTCGCCATTGTTTTGCATTAGTTTTGGTATCAGAGTAGTTTGTGTAATATCAAATTTAGTATCAAAGCGTTGCTCCCATCAGTTTTGGCATCAAAGCTAGGATCCAGCTTTGCCTCAACATCGTTGTCGATCCTCCATGCCACTGCATGCCTCCACGGTGTTGTGTTGCCTGCGCTAGCTTGTGGAGCTTGCAGTTGCTGTGCCCCAACCACATCTCATTGGCCAATGCTATCCCCGCTGTCCTTATCACTTGATTCTGCCTAATTCAGCAAATTTTGCGCTGCTTCTAAAGCTTGATATCACAGATTTTCTCACTTGATTGCTGCCGATTGCTTGTCGTACTACCGCCTTGCACCTAGCTGTGCCACGTTGCCATGCCTCTAGCCGCGTCTTGTTTTCCTACATGGCCTCGTTTAGTTGTGCGACACACCCTCTTCTTGGTCTCACATGCCTCCGCAACTACACACCATCACATTCATCTTCGCATTCTTTTCTAAATTTCTTCTATCTAGGTGATTTAGACACATCGAGGGAGGAGCTGTCATAAGTTGACTTGATCATCTCGAGATACAGAATGACAAAGATCCCATGGAGATACATCTAGCAAATTTGACTTTTACTTGACTGGGCCGATTTGTTCCTAGTTGGGAAGAATCAATGAGACATCTTGATGATTGATGGTTTAGATTTGATCGCTCTCATTGATGCCATTAATGGATGGAGATTGATACAAATTATTTTTATTTTATTATTTAGGGAGTCTTATGAATTTGAATTAGTCAAATATATTTGGATGGGATTAGCCCCTTTATATATGGGGTTTGTATTTGAACATTTGATTAGGCCTTTTGATTAATAAAATTTGTTTTGTATGCAGTTGATATAGGAATGAGTTAGCTTAGGAATTCTGAAAGTATTCGATATCCCGGAAGAGAAGGGTATGAGATTTTAGGTGAGAATCGTTTAGACCTTTATTCTTTAATTTCCCTAGTCACTCTCTTTCATCATTGTTTCGCATCAGTAATAGTGCTGCATACATGGCAGAGAAAGGGAAGGAGGAAATAATATCAAATTGTCTTCTCCTCGAAGCAGCCTAACATCATCCAACTTCAGTTATGATGGCAAAAATACGTAATTGGAGGAAAAAATTAGAACTTATTCATTCTGAATAGATTGTGTACAAAAGTTGTTCTAACAGTTATTTAAAACATGGCTAAAATTGCTCGAGCCAAAAGTCCAGAGGTGGACCAGGAAGTTGACAAGAATAACGACCTATGGACACAGAACTGTCACATCGGATTGGCTGGCCAGGATCCCGCATTGAGGGAGGGTCATCCCCAAGAGCAAATGGCATCAGATCGAGGTGGACTCAGTCGGATGTAATTTAACAGCATGAGGGTGGGGATAAATATTGAAACACAACAATACCATGAGATTTCACATGAAAAACTCCTCTGAAAGTGAGTGGGAGAAACCACAGTCCCAAGGTAAAAAGCTCTCATTATGTCTTTCTCAGTCCCTATAGTCAGGTCGATGTCATTTTGAGTACCAAGGATAATTGAGATGAAGCAGATGGAAATCTTACAGAGTTGGTTCCCATGAGGCTAGATATAACTCTTGTACGTCATCATACTTAGAGCCGAGAGATTTCATAGTAATTCTAGTGGAATATTCATATTTACTACCTAATCTTTTGATATTTGCAGAGACTATCAAGTTCGGTGGATCATGTAAGCACGTAAAATGATGCAATATTATGACATGCAATGAATCCATGATAGAATCCAGAGAATCACACTAAGAAAAATATGGCGTCTTTGACTTTATTATACGGCCAATATGATTTTAGGTTTTTTCTCATGGAAAAACGGTAGGTGAACTGAAAATAGCAACAAATACTGATCCTTATGGGAACCATTGAAGTGTGGTTTCTTGAAGATATGTTATATCCATGGTGCCGTTTTCATCTAATTAGCTACATGCTTGGTTCAATCCAACTAATATAATGCTATAAATATAATACGAATTGCAGTGAACATATCTTCAATACATTCCAACCCAAGACATCTTGGACTTGTTACATAGCAGCTACGAAATGATGCAGTCCTCTCTAAAATAGGATATCAGTAGAGTAAGATCATTGAATTCTCTCTTTTCTGTCAGTTTTGAAGCCTTCTAGTTTCTTCCTTCACATAATGGAGCAGGCATTAGGGTTATCATCACTGAACAAATTAGTGAGATGATCCTCCTGCCTGATTGCCTGGCTTTGAACTGTAATGGCCTCCACATTCCTTACATAACCAGGAGGAGCCCTCTTATCATAAGTCCCAGCCACATAGGGGTGCATCACCAAGTTATAAGGAACGTACGGCCATATCTCTGCTTTCTTTCCAGTGGACATCACTCTCTTCAGAACCCTGTTTGGCTCAATATATCCAGTGACTGTGACCTTATTTTGCTTCCTGTTGATCTCCACTGACTGAACTCCTGCAAGCAGTAGGGAAATTTTTTAAATTTATTGCACATTTTGTAGTTTAAGGTCATAAAAGTGACGTTGAATCATTTGCGCTCAAGTTGTTCGGATTGTTGTCATGAAAACACTTTATTTCAAAATTTTCTCCATTGTGGTAAGAGGAAATTGGTGGAGATGGAGTACCTTTCATGTGGGATAGGGCCTTCTTCACTTTGAGCTCACAACCCTCGCAGTCCATTCTGACTTTAAGTTCAATGGTCTGGAGCTGCCTTCGTTTCTTGTGATTGTGGTTATAACGCGGAAGGCTGGATGAAATTCCCATGGTTGAGGAAGAAGCTAGCTAGAGAGATAGAGGGATAGAAGAGACTAATTAGAAGTGAGAGAAAGCAGACTGGGTTATGGTGGTCTGTGTAGAGAGAGAGAGTAAAGGGAAGCTGATTTCTTCCTCTAAGCGAGCTCTTAACTTACAGAAATGCCTTCTGAAGGGTAGCATTTAACCCGGGGGGCTGTAATGAGCATGCAGATTATTAGCCTGAAATAGGATGGCTTCACCTTTGAGGAGAAGAAAAAGATGATCAAAAAGAGGAACAAAAGATGCTAATTTCTATGAACAAAGAAAGGAAATCTTGGGAGGGGGATTCATGCTTTATTTGTGGGAAGCAATAAGGTACCTTGAGAATAGCTTGCCTTGCCACTGCTCTTTCCTTCTCTTAATGCAATAAGGTCTCTGCTAACTTTGCTTGACCTTCATCTCCTTTATATAGGCCTTTCCAAAAGCACACGCCAAAGCTTAAAAAAGCTACTGCCAAAGTTAACAGTAACACACGAAAATTAGAGAGAAAAATCAAATGCTGCAATGTTGCAGAAAGTTATATTAGGGGTCTCAAATTGATTTTCTGTTGCGTTTGGGTCCTGAAATTCACATAACATAGAACTGATCAAATCTGAAATGAGTAAACTCAAACTGAAAAATATCAGACCTCGACATACTTTCTTCCTTGAGCTCAATGTTCGATTGGAGATGATTTCTGGGTATTAACAATGTTGTTGGTATTTGTATAAAATGCAAAATAAGGTGATCAAATATTGAGATTATTTTTTAATTAAAAATATGTAAAATATAAAATAAGATTAAATTTTAATAATAAAATATAAAATTAATTTGATTCATTGAAATTCTTATTAAAATTGAAATCAATCAGATTTAAAATTTTTTAATCAAAATTTTAGGTATAAATATATTTATTTATTTAATCAATTTTAATTTTAATTATTTATTTTAGAAGGTATTTTGTTCAATATTATCTTGATGTTATGTTACGTTATCTAGAAAAAATAATTGTTTAGTTTGATGATATATAAAAATAAATTTTTATTAGATTATAAAATTATTAATTAAAAGATGATATTTAAATGTCATGATATTTAAATTATATTACATAACACCAAGATAATAATGAACTAAATATTTCTTTAATTTAATGGTTCAAATTAAGTATAAAAATAATCTACGGCAAATAGAGCATGAATAAAAGATATGAATAAAATTTTAATGTAGTTTCTGTTATTATAAAAAAATTAATATGTTAAAGTAAATTATATATATTTATAAATATATTATTTTAAATTAATTTGATTTTATTTGATGTAATGTTAATTTAAAATTAGATTGATAAAAAACTTCAAATCATAAAAATCATTTATTAACAGCTCGTTTGAATAAAATTGAATTTAATTTTTAATAGTTATCAGTGCTACTTCAGAATCATGCTTCATCAAATATTGTGCCAACTTTTTTTTTTCTTATTCTGTGAATGACCAAGATTATGCGCGCATTATATTGTTCTAAAAAAAAAAAAAAAGAAAAAAAAGATTAGGCATTATTTAATTATTAAGTACACCAAAGATTTGTCATGCATATACTTGATCAAGGTGGCGTAGATAACTTTTTATTATTCTTCACTTCTCCCCAAAGATTTCTCTTGCATAAACTTGATCAAGCAGTCTTTTATTATTCTTTATGCACATACTGTTTAATCTTTTTAAAATCTTTTCATATTATATTTTTAATACTTTAATTTTTTTTTTATATATTAATTATTAAATTTTTATAAGAACTTTAAATACTGCTTATTTTTTTTATAATTAATATATATGAAATATAACATAGATATGTAAATAAAAAAACAAAAAAAAAGACTATGAAAATTTGTATTCTATTATTTAAATTACAAATATGTATGATTACAGATGAAAGATTATGTGTAGATATCAATTATATAAAATGAAATAAGTAACGTGATAATATTTATAATAAATTAAAGTATTAAATATGTAAAATAAAAATATTTAAGTGGAACATATTAATTTCACCTAATAAATATCCAGAAAAGAAATGAAGGAAACTGTATGCATGACTGTAGAAGCCAATGCCTTCGGTTGGAAGAAATAATGTGCAAGGAGAATTAGCCTCTCTACTAAAAACAATGGCTTATATTCACGTGGTCCCAAATGAATCTTTGGCAAAAATCTGCCACGTGCCATATGCAACCAACAAAGAAATTGACACGTGTGACAACATTTGGGCTTCTCTATTTTTTTTTGACTGAATATGACTTGATACGAGTGGTTAGCTCAAATACGAGTTTTTTGCTCTAAAAATAACACGTGTCACATAACTCAGGTACCTCCTCAGAAGCACTTATTATTATTTTCTTTCTTTTCATTACTTAACATGTAAGTCAATACTTATCGATTTTTTTATTTACTAACTTGATATCGAACTAATTAAAAGAAAGAAAATAAAAAATATTATTAAAAATAAATCACATTCTCAAAATTATCTCTCCTCTCTCTAATTCCAATTCTCCCTCACTATTTCGTAGTTGGCACACACCTGTTCTCTTTTCTTCTTTCACATGCTCTCTCTCTCTCACTATTCATGATAATGTATCTAAATTTAAAATCATAGAAATTCATTTATTTTTTTAAATTTTAGAAATTTAATTTTTTAATATTTGATTTTAAAATCCCCTCTAACATAAAAAGATATAAATATAAAATATTCAACTTTATAAATATGAAATATTCAAATTTTTAAATGCTAGCTTTTAGTTTTAGAATCTCTTCTTTATCCGACTTAACCACTTTACCTTATACTCCCTGATACAATTTACTCTATAATAAATAGTAACTTAATTTTAAGAAGAGATTAGAGCCCTTCATTCTTTGAGAAAAATAACAAAATAAATATACATCTCAAAGTCAAATTGCTACATATTAATAGTCATTTTTGTGCTCAATATTGGCAAGTGATATAACAAATTTTATAGTTTTTGAAGAAATCTTACACAGTTAAAAATAATCTCATAGGTTTTAGTTCACCTCTCTCAACCACCACTTCATAATAATGATCAAATTCAACAAAATTTATTACCCATATGAAAAAAAAAAATTACACAGTTAACAAAATTTACAAAATTTAAATATGACATATTTTTGTTGTTATGAATTTGCGTTGAATCAATGGTCTACTTCAAAGGCACGGATGAAATTGCCAGCTCTATATATATATTTTAATGATTGAATTTAAATCCTCAATCATAATTTATTAAAATATTAAAGAGGGCATTTAATTCAATATTATCTTCATTTTATATTATGTTTAAATATCTTATTATTTAAATATCAACTTTTGAATAATAATTTTATAATATTTTTCAAAATTATTTTTACATATCATTAAACCAAACAATTATTTTTTCTATATAACATAACATCAAAATAATATTGAACCTAATGCTCCTTAAAATATATCAAATGAGTAACTGACACGTAAAACTAATACAATACTATAGTGGGTGGTAGACCTACATACGATGTTAAAGATCTAAACTCGTATTAAATCATCTAGTATTCAACTGAGTTCCCTAGTTATGAGACAAAGTTGAGAGATCTGCATTAAGTATGAGTTCAAATTCAAGTTTAAAGTTGAGATTTAATTATGTAGTAGTGGTGAGTTTTGTAACAAAATCTTATAAAAAAAACCGTTTGTAACAAAATAAACATAAGAAGATATTTGGCATAATGGAATTAACTCTCTTGATTCATGCTTTTTATAAGACTTCTCCTAAGATGTGCTGAGCGCGGGAAGAAGAAGATTCTCAAAATCACAGCGAAATAGAGAGCGGTGCCTTCTAACTACTAAAACCAGCATCTTTCGTGATGGCAAGAGAATTTCTTGTTACCAGCCTTTTGTAGGGCCGACTTCAAGTCGAGTAAGAGCGAGTAGACTCAAGACGAAATTAAATATTTCAATATCGAGCAGAATTTGATTCAAGTTATTAAAATATTCATTAAACATATTATGCATATTACGAGTGCACTAATTTATTTTTAATTCTCTTTATATTATCTAAGAGAGCATGTTTATAAATGAAATAACTTAAAAATACTTTAAAAGAATATTATATATAAATCAATTCAATTATGAGTTAATGAAATAATTTTATTTCATGAAAATTTATTTTAAATTATAAATAAATTAAGTTAATTTTGAATTAAATAAAATACAGGTGTGCATAAATTGCTACCTTTTACTCTTTTGAACTAGTTGCTCACTTTCCTTTTTCATCACTTTCAAAGTTAACACCATTAGCTTCATAGGCTCACTGCTCCTGTGTAGGCCTGTCAATGGATCAGATCATGATTCGATCCGATTCGAATTTTGATCCGATTAAACTCTTAAATGATTTTTTTTTTACCCATCAATCTGCCCCGTTTATGATTCGATCCGTTTATAAATAAATGGATCGGATATAGATTACTACTGACCTGACCCGTTTAAAATCTGATTCGTTTATGTAATCTAATTTGTAGTTCATACATGAATATATTGTAGCTAATAATTTTATTGTTGGAAAGCTCAAGTAAAAAGTATCACTATAATTAACTAATAAAAGATTCTCATAAATTATATTAGTAGATTATAGTTTAAAATAAAATACATAGATTCCATGCAAATACTGATTTTTATATTAAAATATTTAATTAATTCATAAAAATATAATATTCTTTTCTTATTTTATTTTCAATAAATTTAACATTATTTTAAATTTAATTATGAAAAATACTTAAAAATATCTACTTTTATTGTAAATGGATTAATCCGAAAATCCGAATTCCGAATCGATTCGATTTTCGACTCGAGAGGATATGGATCGACCATGACCCGATTCGATATATAATCCGATCTGATATATATGGATTTAAATCCGGGTCGCAGTCAACCCGATCCAAACTCGATCCGTTGACAGGCCTACTCCTCTGTTCCTGCTCTCCATTTTCTAATATTTCAAACATAAAATGAAAAGAAACCGTGAAGAGTTTTGAAATGATATTAAAATTTGGGTAAATTATACTCAGGTTCTTGAGTTTAAGGCTTAATAATATATAGGTTCATATTTTTAAAATTATAATGTCGGTCCCTGAGCTTTTAATAAATTATCAAATGGGTCTTTTTTTATTTTTTTATTATTATTTTTTTTAAAATTACCATTACACCTATCTCTCTCCTGCCGATCTCTCCTGCCGATCCCTGCACGCGTGAGGGACGGCCGCGGCTGTTGGCGGGTCGCATGCCCCGCGCGAGGCCACAAGGACCCTTGCGGCTGGCAGTCCTCGCGCGCGCGAGGGATGGCCGTCCTCACGGCTTGACTCGGCGTGCGCGAGGGCTGCTGGTCCCGTGTGACCCGCCTACCGCCGCGGTCATCCCTCACGCTCTTGAGGGCTGCCGGCCGCGGATGTCCCTGCGGCCTCGCACAGGGAGTGCGACCGGCCAATGGTCGCGGCCGTCCCTCGCGCGCGCAGGGATTGACAGAAGAGAGAGAGAGGGGGGGAGAGAGAGAGTATAATGGTAATTTTAATTTTTTTTAATAATAATAAAATAAAAAGAACTCATTTAATAGTTTATTAAAAGCTCAAGGACCCCGACGTTAAATTAAAAAAACGTAAATCTGTGTGTTATTAAGCTTTAAACTCAGAGTCCTGAGTGCAATTTACCCTTAAAATTTTTTGATACCTTTTAATGCTTTACCTAAATCAGATTTATTATTATTTTTTTTTTTTGAAAATTGAAGTTTGAAGGCCAATTAAAGCTGATACCAATGAGGCACAAAATCGACTGAAAACTTACGTTGGTTTTATCCTACAATGTTGTAACCAAGTAACAGAGTCATTATTGTGTTCGATTGATCGAGCATTCTACCGTCTAATTACAACCCACTACTTATGCATCGAATATTTGGTTAAACTGAACTAAATAAATTTCTCAAAAAAATATGGTGAAAATTCAACTATTCCAACTTCATGGTACACTAACAAATACTCTAGTATTTCTACGCAATTATCTATGCATCGATTCTTTATAAGATTTTTAAAATTGAATCAGAAGTTGAACTGGTTTAATCGTTTGAACCATATGTTAACTTGATGATCTCATAATTACATCATAACTCGTAATTCTATAAATATTATAAATAATTTTTAAGAAATTAATTTAATCTTAGAAATAGAACACAATGAGTAGAAAATTTTAAATGAAAAACAAATGCTTTAACATAAGCACAAGTTAAATTGTAAAACTATAAATCAAACTTATTAATTGCACTTACCAAGTTTACTCTACATATTCATGAACTTTAACTGATTCAACTGGTTCATTCGGTTCACCGGTATGACCGATTTTTGATTGTTGCAGTGCAATTGAACCATTATTTTAATTTTACAGACAAATCAAACCGGTATAGTTCATGATCGAATTAGTCAAACAGGTTCTAAGAGCCCTGATTCTTCAGTAGATCAAAAAATAAAAAAGAACCTTGATTCTTTATAGGTTGTGCACGATTAGTGCATCCGTGATCGTGTACCTCAAAATATTTCATCTGTTTAAATATATATATTCATGTACTCATATTGACTTTCTTTTTCTTTCTATGTTAGAATATTAGATGAATCATCTGATTTCTCACTATAATATCTTCTTAAAGCTAAGAGGCAGCTCTGCATGAGATTTTAGGCTGAACCATCCAGAGTTAGATAATAGGAAAGTAGCAAGAGGAACAACCTTCTTTTATATAAAGAAAAAGAGATACATATACCTTTCTTAATGGCAGAGGGAAGGGGAGTTGGTGGCAGGCCCATGCATGCCAATCATATGCCCCTTTGCATTATTTTTACTATACTTCAGTCTAGAAAGAACCTACTCATATGAAAAACATATATGGTGGCAGATGTTCAAAAAGATATGCAGAAGAAAAAGTCCAATTCAGGGAGCATTATTGCCCTTTTCATCCTGATGCATCCAATTATCATTTGATGCTACAAAAAGAACTGTTCTGAATAAACTCCTGCTAAAATCAAGCACTTGCAAGTGATCAATCGTCATAAATTAATAGCTCAACAATTATATACCCATGTGCTAGATTTTGTCCATTCACGTGTATTGCTTCTAATTTACGCCTCATAGTATTTCTTCTAGATAGTTGAGTTGGCTCTTAATGTGAATGCACTCGATTGATTAAATAGCCTATTGGATGATAAAAGTTAAATACGGGTGGATTCTCATGTGAGAAGAAATTGTTTGGAATAATATACACTAGCAATTTCTACATTGATAGTTCATCCATTTCTGTATTGAGCCCAAATTAGATTCCGATATTTCTCTCCTCACAATCAAAAAATTAGAAAATTTTACTCTCTACACACAACATGTCTGCAGTTCATTGATAACTAAGTAGCAATTAAACAAACAGTGAATAATTAAATGCGAAAGATGCATATGTGGGGAAGCATTCATTCAGTTAGGAGAAGGTCATCATTCCTTTAGCATCCAGATTTGATGGATAGCTGGTAAAGTCTTAAAAAGAAGAATGAATCTCTTCTTTGGAGAACCTTTTCTTCAGGGCCAATTGAGCTTTAGACAAGGTAAAGGTGCCCCTAGAGAGGGCACTGAAGCTAATTTTCCTCCTAGGCTCCAAAGCTCTGCAGGCAAGCATGGCATCACTGTGGACTTTGCCATTACGAACATAAATTAGCCATGACTGTCACTGTGCTTATTATTAAATTTGGACATTTATTTAAGTACGTGATTCTCCGTTGATTGGACATCGAGCATCTTTTTGTAAGAGCTGAATTCATTTCAGATCGTATTTTTTTTTGAGAGTTAAATGTTATACTTTAGTAGCTATCCCGACTAGGAGCGGTAATTTTGGACTTAACCTGGCTTAATCGAATATGAGTTGCCTTTATATAAGTTTAGTCATAAATGGCTTGACCCAATTATAACTCATGTAAGAGTCTTAGATACGATTGTAGTACATCATCAACTCGTTTAGGTGACCCAATAAATAGAATTAGTACTTTTTTTTAGTGCTAAATTATTAGTTGTTAGATGAATATTATACAATTTTTTTATGATAAATAAGTCAAATTAAAATGTGAGATCGGATCCAATCTCATTTACTTGACTCATTTTTCTTGCAATGTGAGATCGAATTCATGCAATGTGAGTTGAATTCATTAGATGATCAATCGGTTGAATCCATGCAAAATGGGTTGATAAATGAGTCGAATAAAAAAATGAGTTGATTCAAACCTAAACTAACTCATATTGCTTCCGAAATCAAATTATTTCTCACATTTGCATGAAAGCATTAAAGGTATTAACTGTGCGATCTCAAGAGATTCAATATCTTAAAAGTTTAAGGTTGAATCAAAAGTTTTCTAATCAATCTTGATCCAATTCAAGATTTTGATAAGGAAAGTTTGATCTTATCCCGATTTTAGCTTGCCCTAGCTCATTGGTTCTTAATTCAAACTCAATTCAAGCCAAAAATAATTAATTTTTAATCTTTCAATCAAAATTTTAAGCATTCATTCATTTATTTACTCAATTATTTTAAATCCTAATAGCTCATTTTAACCTAAAAACTATAAATAAAAAAAAAAAATAAGAGATGCAAAGAAATTTTTAGGGATTAAAAAACTAAGATATTACATGTAAACTAACATAATAAAACTAATTATAAAATAAATTGATATACTGTAAAAAAGATATATAATTATCGATATCATATTAATAATCAATCACATGTCCCTAATTAGTTGTATAATGGAAGTATTACGTTAAATTGCCTTCATATAGATAAAATCAAAGTCAAATTACTTTATTCTCTTCAAATACAATAAAACGTAATTGAATACTCGTATAGCTTCTAGTATTCAGTTAAAATAACTTATTATGTAATGAATCGTATTCTAAATGCTTGTATTCCGCTTGAATTCAACGTTAATGTAATAAATATCTATAAAATTATCACTATTCAATTCAAATACATTGATATATCATAAACAGTAGATTGCCAAATACCATATTTCAGGTGAAATACATCTGTATAGCAAATAGTAGTTGTGTAATCAGAGTATTATGTTAAAATGCCTTTATATAGGTAAGATCAAAGTCAAATTGCATGTATTCTTTTTAAATACAGTAAAACATGATTGAATACTCTGATAATTGCTAGTATTCAGTTAAAATAACTTATTGTGCAACAAATCATACTCTAAATGCTTGTATTCTGCTTGAATTTATTGTTAATGTAATGAATAGCTGTAAAAATATCATTATTTAATTCAAATACATTTATATCACATCTGCTATAAAAAAAGGAGTCATCAGTTGACTCAGTAGGTGAATCCGATTTAACATGCTGAACAAAATAGCCATACACATCATAATCACGTTAAAAACATATCAAAAATTTATTTGAATCTCTTATTATATTTCGGACTCTTTTTCTTTGTCAACCATAGCCACACCTCCAAATCCATGGTGACCTACGTACAGTCACCACGAGGTCATCATCTCAACCAGATAACCCTTCGTAAGTTACCACCGAATGCTGTCGCACTTAAATCCACAAGTACTTCATCACAATAGGTGTGTTGGCCCAAAGGCTTCCCAAGAGGGGGGTGAATTGGGAATAATAAAATTTATGAGTTTAAATAAGGCAATAACTAATAGATAATTCAAACGATGCAGAGAGGTTGATTTAGCAAATCAGACAGCAGAAGAAATAGAGCAGAGAGTACCACCAGAAAGTGAGGTCAATTTGCAAAATAGGACTCAATGCAGAAATGAGGTCAATTTGCAAAATAGGACTCAGTGCAGAAATGAGGTCAATTTGCAAAATAGAACACAGTGCAGAAATAACGTATTCAACAATTGAAAAAAGGCAAGCAGTAGAAATATATCACACAATAGGCACAAAAGATTTATAGTGGTTCGGCCTTCCGCCTAGTCCACTCCCCACGCACCTCGAATGAGAATTTCACTAAAAACCCTGGCTTTTTACGGGAACAAAAGCCGAACAAGCCCAATACAACCCTATGGCTTTTTCAAGGAACCAAAGCCAAGCAAACCTTCAATCCTACAGCTTTTTACAGGAACCAAAGCTGAGCAAACCTACAAACCTCCACTAGGGAGACAGAAAGGAAGTAAAGGTTTTGCTTAGACTAGCTAGCTTAGAATATAATGCATATACAAGAATCAATATTATAATGAGGCACTCTATGCATATGCAAATAAGCCAAGGGTCTACTCAAATAATTCCGAAAAGCCAAACATAAAAACAGTGAGCAAGATGATTTAAGAAATATCACCCAATGTAAGCCTTCAACAGGAAGAACAAGAAGTAAAAC
>JAEMOT010002139.1:44984-217415 GCA_019297695.1 Apostasia ramifera
AAACAGAAGTTTGAAGAATCTTAATAAGTAATAACCTCAAGAAGCAAGATTCTCATCAAACAAAAAAAAAACAAAACGCATATATTTTTCTGAAGCAAGAAACAGAATAGAATCAGGAATTTCAGCTTCTTTCCACTTGAGAAACACCACAATCTCCTTCTTTAAAGTCTCCTTCAAAATGTTTTGCAAGTATGGCTTAGGGAGATAAAAAACCAGACGAGAGCTTGAGAGGAGAAGGTGAGTTATTGTTCTCCAAAAACAGAGAATGCAGAAAACATTTCCGTTGGAAGGAGAGAGAAGAAAACAGCCCACTTTTGTCCTTTAGTGATTGTAGGCTTATTGCTTTAAGCCAACATGAAGGGGACAAAATCAAGTGGATTAAGAATAAAAAATAATTAAAGGAAGCATGCTTCAATATTTTACATGATGGCCATCATAGCAAATTAGGCTTTCAAGAAGAAACGATAGGCTGCAAGAAATCAAAACACAAGCCAAGAATTCATGGGAGAAACAAAGCCCAAGTTACAAGGAGAAGGAATGATGGCTCTTGATTTGGATTGATGTGGCTCATGCAAACTTTTGGAAAATACATAGGTATTAACCAATAGGTTATATGATGCCATATACCAAAATAGAGGAACAATTAATGACCATGTAGGGATCTATCATAGGCATGAGATTGTGTTAAGCTAAAACAACTTTTAACCTAATATATGATAAGTATTAAACTTTGAGTTAAGCTTCAAACTCAAATCAATAGATTGAGTGAGCTACACTCTTAGATCAAATTACTTAACATGAATAAATTGAAAGAGATTTTCGCTTAAACAACCAAACACGATAAATACGAAAGAGAATAAGGTTTTCTTAACTAGAAAACCAAAAGGAAAAACTCGAGTAAAACCCTTGGCAAATATGCACATGCTTACATAATAGTCCTAGAAAAGAAAACAATAATAATTCCAGTAAGATCCAGCTTTTCTCTGGACTTTAATTTGGACTCAATCCTCAAATGAGATAATGCAACCTGTTAACACACTAAACAAGAGGATTAGTCTTTAACAACTAAATTAATTGTTGTCATCAAAATCAAAGGGTTCAACAAGGTGACCCACACACAGTCACCTTTGGTGATCGTCATCACCCCAAGTAGCTGAAAACTACCACTGGATATCGTCACATTAATATTATCATTGAGCTTGAACCGTGATGGATATGATTGCGAAGAGAAATAAATATTTTTTTTTTTCACACAATATATAATTTAATCTCATTGTATCATTATTATATATTAATAATCTGAAGAAATAGTTCATAAACTAATAATCTGCGGTTATATCACTTTAATATTTCATCTCACCTGTCTAAGTCATAAATGAATGTTTCCAAAGTTTGAACTATCTTCAAAATTAGAAATAATTATTGTATCCGGCTGGCTAATAGGGATGCTATGTTAGTAGCAATGTTGTCAAAACCGGACCGGTCGGTTCGACCAGTCAGACCGTGAACTGGTCTCTAGTTCGATCCAGTTCTATGTTAAAACCGAAGAATAATTGAACCGATTTAGACCGGATTGAACCGATTTAAATCGAATTAAACCGGTCAAACCGGGTGAGCTGATTGAACCAATTAAATACAAGTTCAAGTGAAAAATTTATTTATTTATTTTTAGTTAATGTTTGTAAGTAAGTTAATAAATTTGTCAGATAAAAATTTATGTTTATTAAATAAAAAATTTTAATGATAACTTAACTTTTTTTATTTAAATATTGTTAACACGTGGATCCTACGCTGCATTCCGGCAGTACACGTGGCACCTGGCTGGCCTCCAACCCTTTTTATTTTAAAATTACTAACTCCTCTGTTCACGCAGGTTCTTGACCAAGTCAAAACTAGGTCACGAGGGTCCAACCTATCCTCATCCATGACGAGCCAAGAACACCCTCGGTAATGTCGGGCACGAGGTTACAAAGCGGTGCCTGTCACAATCAGCTTGACCCAACCGCGTCGTTTCCTGTACAAGACACCTTTTCTAGACCCACAAACCGAGGATCCGCATGCTCCATACCATCTCGGATCCCTAGAAGAAGTACCAATATTAAAAGATATCATCCTTCTTTCGTGGCTTCCAGCCCCTCCGGTGGCCGACAAGCTGCGCGAAACCAGAGATTGTCTACCTCCTTTCCTCCGGAAAATCAGGACGAAGCTATGCACTCCATCGCCTATAAATACCCTGGAACAATCTCCAGGCAAAAGGATTGATCCTCATTATATCAAAGCCCCAACTGAGGAGCTCTCTCTTTTTCTTTCTCTCTCAGAAGCACTGTATTAGCCTTCGCGGCTACTTTCTTCTATTAGTGAATCTTCTTCGCTGATCGTTCGGTGGACGTAGGGGATTATCTCCCTGAACCACCTTAAATCTCTGTGTGCTCTTCTATCTGCCCCGAACTCTCTCTTTCTCTCTTCTTTAAGCTTCCTTTGAAAGGCATACCCTCTCTGCGCGCCGCCGTCTCCTAGAACTCTCTTTCTTTTTCGGTGTTCCTTGGGATTCCCAACATCTTACGTCAACATCTTTTGGGTCTAGGGATTACTTCCCTGAACTACCTTCAATCTCTGTGTGCTCTTCTGTCTGCCCCGAACTCTCTCTCTCTCTCTTCTTTAAGCTTCCTTTGAAAGGCTTACCCTCTCTGCGCGCCGCCGTCTCCTAGAACTCTCTTTCTTTTTTGGTGTTCCTTGGGATCCCCTACATCCTACGTCAACATCTTCTGGTGCTTTCATTGAGACTCCAGGAGGATGGTGGCCAGAAGGTGCAGAACCAACTCTGCTGCCCGCAGCATACACGCGGGAGAACCCTCCGTCCGGGCGCCGGACGACGGAGCTTCGGCCTCAACTTCTCGGTGTCACGCTGAATCTGCTTCCTCCTCCAGAGGTACCCGTGTCTCAGAACTTCAGGGGATGCTCGCAAATCTCACTGACCTGGTCACCAGTCTCACAACCCAGTAGGCCGTGATTCTTAGGCAGACACAACCGGTGTGTGCTATACTTCCTCACCCGCCGGTAGCGGCGGTCCCTGCTCCTACTCCGCCGGTCGCGGCGGCCCCAGAGTTACTTTTGTCGGTAGCGGCGATCCCGGCTCTCCCCCTTCCGGTTGCTGGGCCCCCCGCTCCAGCGCCTCCGATCGCAGCACTCTCCGTCCAAACGTCTGGTTCCTCCAGACCGCCCAGACGCCCTTTCCGCCTCCAGGAGGCTCGCAGAATTCCCTTCCACCATGCCCATTACCACAACCTGCTTTCCTTTCGCCTGCCTTCCCTCCTTTTCTTGCCAGAAGAGATCCCCTCTTCCCAGGCACTCAGACCCCGCGTCACGGGCCTGACCCATTTTTCGGGCCGATGGATGGCAACGCTCCTTTTTCTGATGCCATCCGGCTGGCCCCAATCCCAGAAGACTTCAGTTCGCCCAGACTAGAAGTCTAAAGGGGCGTAACCGACCCCCGTGAGCATGTATAAGGGTGTGAGGCTACAGTCCGTTACTGTCAACCGGACGAAGTCACTAGGTGCCACCTCCTAGCCAACACCGTGAAGGGGCAGCATTCAGCTGGTTCATCAAGTTGCCCAGGAGTCACATCTCTTCCTACGAACATTTGAAATGAGAGCTGATTACCCGTTTCATCGGTCGGACCCGAATGGTCGTCTCTAACATGGTACTCGCTAACATCAAACAGGGCGAGAAAGAGAGTCTCCGGGATTCTTCGCTGCTGCCGCGGAAGCCGAAGACGTAGACCCTGCAGTGGCTATGCACAACTTCCGGAGGGGACTCAAAGTGGGGGATCTGTCCAAATCCCTGCAGTTGGCTAAACCTCGGAGTTACCCAGAACTGGTGGCCAGGGCCAGCCAATTTATGCTTCTTGAGGATGCTGAATCCTCTCCCACAGACGCTCCCAGAGTCAAGTAGAAGAAAAGAAAGAGGAAACATCGGGGTGCCGAACCCCCGACCACGAGGATGCATATGACCAAAAGCCATGATAAAGATGAAGAAAAACCTCGACACATCCAGCATCAAAAACTTTTCCTTTCGCGGCCGCTCTCTGAGGTCTATGCAGCGGCCGTTAAACAGGACTGGATCCGACCTGCCAGACCCAGGCCAGCACCTCCGGTCGGGGTGGATCCCGACAACTATTGTGAGTTCCACGGGAACTACGGGCACAAACTTCACAAGTGCCAAGGCCTCAGGGCCCTGCTCGAAAAGCTGATGAATCAAGGCAAGCTCGAAGAATTCAAGCAAATGGCGCCAACCTTCACTACTGTCCAGAAAGGGAAGGCCCTCGAGGTTGCTGAAGCCCCTGCTAAGGCCATACCATCTTCAGGCCCCAGTCAATCAGGACGCCCTTACCCTCCGGCCACCAGGACGATCAATGCTATCTTTAGCATTGACCCTACCGTTCACCGTCAAGTAGTCGAGGTTGGCGGTATTTTCGAGCAACATTCTTCATCTATTCCCCTCACTTTCTGCAGTGGAGATCGCCCCCAGCAGGGCAATCTGCATAACGACCCAATTGTGGTCGTAGCCCGCATAGCTAACTTCGATGTTCGACGAGTACTCCTCGACTCTGGGAGTGCCGCCGACATCCTGTTTGAATCTGCCTTCCTCCAGATGGGACTGAAAGAGACGAACCTCCTCCGCGCTGGAACCACCTTGCTCGGTTTTTTCGGGGAGATGATTCAACCTCTGGGATTCGTCACCTTGCCCGTATCCTTTGGTGATGATAACGGCTACGCTATGAGCATGGTGAACTTTGCCGTCATCAGAGCTAAGTCAGGTTATAACACCATCCTGGGAAGGACGACACTAAATTCCTTCGGGATGGTGATTTCCACGCCTCACCTATGCACAAAGTTCCCTACTCCCAGCAGTGTTGTCACCCTCAGAGGAGACGCCAGGCAGGCTACCCGCTGTTTCCAAATAGCAGCACAACATGTAGTCGATCAACTGGATCCCAGAGAGTCTCAGCCAGTTGTACCACAGGAAGGGGTCATCAATGTAACCTTAGGGGGGGAAGACTCTTCTAAAATTGTAAACATATCATCTTCATTGAATGACAAGCAGCAGGCGGAAGTCATCGCCTTGCTTTCTGAGTACATCGATATCTTCGCGTGGTCTCCCGAAGATGTTACAAGCGTTGACAGAGTTATCTGCGAACATCATCTGAATGTATCTAAGACTGCCTCCCCTATAGCACAGAAGAAAAGGGTAATGACAGGAGAGAGGCAGGACGTCATCAAAGAAAAAATCAATAAATTACTCGGAGCAGGCTATATCAGGGAGGTTCAGTACCCTCGATGGCTAACCAACGTAGTCATGGTGAAAAAGGCCAACGGAAAGTGGAGAATGTGCGTAGACTTCCGAACATTAAACCAGGCTTGCCCTAAAGATACTTACCCTCTCCCCCGTATTGATACAATGGTAGACCGTACCTTCGGGTATGAAGTTATGAGCTTTCTGGATGCTTTCTCTAGGTACCATCAGATTCGGATGGCCAAGAAAGATGAAGAGAAGACTGCCTTCATCACTGATTACGGCACGTACTGCTACAACGTTATGCCTTTTGGTCTCAAAAATGCCGGTGCTACCTACCAGCGCATGATTGATGCCATCTTCAAAGGCCAGAGGGGGAGAAACCTTGAAGCCTATGTGGACGACATTCTGGTCAAAAGTAAAATCTTGGAGGGAGACCTCAACGATCTCAGGAAAATATTCGACACCCTCCGAGGGTACGACCTTAAGCTTAATCCTGCCAAGTGCACCTTTGGCGCGGCCTCGGAAAAATTTTTGGGCTATCTGGTTTCAGCTAGGGGAATAGAAGCCAATCCAGATAAGATATCGGCTATCCTAAGCATGCCCTCTCCGAAGACGGCGAAGGAGATTCAGAAATTAGCGGGGAGAATCAACAGTCTGGGCAGATTCATCTCGAAAGCCGGTGATCGGTGTTCTCCATTCTTTCGATGCCTGCGCAATAATAGGATGGGCCAGTGGACCGACGAATGCGAAGCGGCTTTCACCAAATTGAAGAGATATCTAATCTCGGCTCTGATATTTGTAGCACCGAAGGAAGGGATGGTCCTATCTCTTTACTTGGGAGTATCCGACACTGCGGTCTCGACAATCCTCCTAGACAATAATAAGGAGGTACAACATCCAATCTTCTACACCAGTCACGTGCTCCTAGGCACCAAAAGCCGATACCCCACACTGGAAAAGCTCGCCCTGGCTCTTCTGATGACGGCAAGGAAGCTGCGACCATATTTTCAATCCCATACTATCCAGGTTGTCACTGACCAGCCGCTCCTGAAGATACTGCACACCCTTGAGGTCTCGGGAAGATTACTCAAGTGGTCCATTGAGCTAGGTGAATACGATATCAAATTTATCCCACGAACAACAATCAAGGCTCAAGCCCTGGCCGACTTCGTCGCCGAGCTTTCTAGTTCGAAGCCGCCACTCGCCAGGCCCCGAACAAATCTCTGGTCCCTTCATGTCGATGGTGCGTCTGGATCACAATCCCAGGGGGCTGGGATTCTCCTAACCAGCCCGATGGGGGCTACCCTGCATCAAGCCATGACACTTCGATTCAAAGCAACAAATAACCAGGCAGAGTATGAAGCTCTCATTGCAGGACTGAACTTCGCACTCAGCATGACTGTGAAGTGCATACAGGTGTTCAGCGATTCCCAATTGGTTGTCAACCAGGTGAACCGTGCATTTGAGAAGAAGGACGAGGTTCTGAAGAGATATTTGCAACTGGCCCGGTCCTTGATCTCTCAATTCGAGGATTTCTCCCTAACGCATATCCCCAGAGAAGAAAACTAAGTGGCTGATCGGCTCGCAAAGGAGGGGCTCCCCGACCTCCGCCGGACTCAGACGTTCGAAAGGCCTAGTTTCAAATGTGCAGAAGTTTTCTTTGAAGAGCGGCCACCTTGCTGGATGGATGGGATCCTCAATTATCTAAAAGATGGGACCCAACCTGACAACAGGCAAGAGGCAAAAAAGCTGAAACTTGACTGTGCCAAATACACCCTCATCGATGGGGAGCTCTACAGAAGGTCCTATACCAAACCCCTCACCAAGTGTCTAAGGCCTGAGGAGGCCAAAGAAGTCATGGAAGCTGTCCACCGAGGGGAGTGTGGAACCCACGCTCGTGGCAGAAGTCTGGTTATGCGAATCCTACGCCAAGGATTCTTTTGGACAAATATCCACAAGGACGCTCAGATGTTTGTGAAAAAATATTCTCAATGCCAATCTACGCCGATATGCACAAGCAGCCTGCAGGCTATCTCAAACTCATCAATTCATCTTGGCCCTTCGCCATCTGGGGGCTGGACTTCCTAGGCCCAATGCCTACGGCCATGAAAAGTTACAAGTGGATACTTGTCGCCATTGATTACTTTACAAAGTGGATTGAGGCTAAACCACTTACTCACCCTACTGCTCAGAATGTGGAAAGTTTTCTATGGGCTAATATCGTCTGCAGATACGGCATACCAATGGTAATCATCACTGACAACGGTATCCCATTTGCTAATCAACGGATCCACGACTTCTGCGGCAAACATCAAATCAATCTTAAGTATGCGTCCGTCTGGCACCCCCACACCAACGGGCAGGCAGAGGCCGCTAACAAAAATATCTTGAACATCTTGAAGAAATGCCTCGACGGCTCCAAAGCTCGTTGGCCAGAAGAGTTACCAGACGCTCTCTGGACTTATAATACAGCTCCTTCCGAGATCACCCAGGAGTCTCCTTTCTCCCTTTCATTCGGGGCAGATGCTGTCATACCAGTTGAACTAGAGCATTACTCTCCCAGGGTGAAAACTGCAGCCAACTTCAAACTCGAGGATATGCAAAACTGGGTGAGCGAAAACGATGATTCACGACGCATCGATCTAGACCTCTTGGAATGGAAGAGAGAGCTGGCTGCACTCAAGCGCTTGGAACACAAACGTCGGATTGAGAGATATTTTAACCGCAAGGTTAACCCCAGAACTTTCATTCAGGGCGACTTGGTGCTCAAATGAAGGCTTCTCGCTGGCAGTAATTTAGGGGCTCCTAAGCTTGAGCCCAACTGGGAAGGCCCTTATATCGTGCACGAGATTGCTGGACCGAACGCATACTATTTTATGACTTCCGAAGGCATCCAGCTCCCCAGAACCTGGAGTGGGGATGATCTAAAGAAATTTTATGCATAATTCTGGACAACAGTTCGTCTTTATACTTATTATACATCATTCATTTGTATAGATTCACTCAGAAAGTCATTATGAAACAGAAGGCATTCTTTATCGAACACATCTGGGACTTCTTTTGTTTCTTTCAAAAGCATATCCGGATTTCATCTGGGGTTCTTAGAGCGGCGAATCTTATGCCGGTTAAATATCGAGGTATTCATAGCAGCCTAACGCCGAGGCTCCGGACCTCGCACACGATGGGCATATCATAACTAACCTTCTATATATGGCGGTCACTGAGCCTAGTTGCGCCTGGCAGGCGGGGTTTTCTACGTACATCTGGGACCCTTCCATAAGCCCATCTGGCTAGCGGAAGGTCTGAAGGCTTGCTCGTAATCTTAGGGCAGTCCCTGTTATCTACTTATGGTACAGGTCCCCCCTAAGCAGAGTGTCTTCGTTTCCCACTAGGATCTGCCATTCCAAGGGGGTCAGCCCTTGCCTAAAATGCAAACATCGATCACGATGTTTCTGACGAACAAGTCCTTTTGGCATTGGATCAGATAACTCATCCTAGATAGGATCTCCACTATTATTATTACTTCTTTTCTGTGTAGGTACGCAAAGGAGTATTCTTTAACCCAAATTCGGATATCCCCGAGGTCAGCCCTTGCCTCAGGAGCAAACATCAGACACGATGTTTCATATCCTTTTGGCATTGGGTCAGATAAACTCCTCTTGGGCGGGATCCCTCCTACTGCTATTACACCCTCTCTACATAGATCTGTAAAGTTTAAGAAGTCAAACTCGGGGTATTCTACATGATTCAAAGTTTCTTATTATCCTATTAAGGGGTTTTCTCAGAATTACAGTCAGAATAGCCCAAGTTTCATACAAAGGTGTTTCATACACATCATAATAAAACAGGTATGAAAGGCAAAATAAATTTTTTATTAATTTTCAAAGATTACAAAAATCGGGATTATAATTCACTCATCTTACAAGGGGAATGGGTTACCCTCTACTGATCCCATCCAAAAGACTAAATACATGATAGATGAGGTCGTCAGTTAAGTCGAAACCCTCCTCCCTGTAAGAAGGATCAGCGACCATGCAAGGAAAGGGATCCACTTCCCTAAGTTCGGCAGCAGTGACCTTACCCCCTTGGATCAAAGTGGAAGCCAATCCCTCCCATGATCGCTTGATCCCTTCTAACCTTAATTTCCTGCACGGTAAACTCGTCTTGTAGGCCTCCACGGCAGCTGTAGACCTCCCTGCGACAACAGCTTCTTGATGTTCGGAGACCTCGACGAGCTTCTTCTGAGGGCTTTGTTGTCAGCCTCCATTGCGCCCAATTTCATTTTCTCTGTTCTTGCATGTTCCTCTCATGAGTACAAGAAAGACAAAGAAAATACAAGACTTCAGAATTTAGACACCGAGCGTAATAGCTTTGATCTCAATATTGGGGGAACCTTCCTCTTTGAGACCAATCTATTACTCTCCTGACCACAAGCAGCAGACCACCCTGGGATCTGCCAAACCTCATCCCACCTCGACGATCATTCCGTCAAACGTAGGTGTTGATGATGAGGCTAAGAAGCTGCTAAAACCCCTACCTCGACGATAGTTCCTTCAAACATGAAGTGTTAATGATTAGGCTGAGGAACTGGCCGAGGGCGGGGGCAAGTCACTTCTGGCTCCCTGGTTGATCTTGCTGCTGGGCTTCAGGGGGAACCCTCCAGCCTAGCCTCAAGAGGAGTGGTTTGGCCCTCTTCAGGACTCCTGAGAGGGGGAGACAGATGATACCCCCAGCCAGCGTAGGATCTTGGTGGAGGAATCTCCTCCGGATAGTGGCTCCCAACGTCGAAGAACCTGTCTGGTCCCTTAGGACCATAGAAGGGAAGAACCACAGGGCTTCTAATGCTCTCCTGATCCAAGATGTTTTCATCAACCAACGTCTGCAGGAGAACATCAAAAGCAGCCTGACTCTTCACTTGGTGGCCCACCGGCGAGGCACTGACGATCTTCACCACCCTCCTCACCGCTTCCTCCAGATCCTCCATACGTCGTCCCCGCCATCCAGAGCTGTTCTCTACCAGGGCTTGCAAGGAGTGAACCTCAGACTTCAGCAACTCCTCCTGGCGACGAGCTTCGGAGGCTGCCTCCCTCGCCTCCGATGAAACCTCTCTGGCCTTGGCGAGCTCATCCCTTAGCCGCCTCCTCTCCTCTTTCAAAGCCTCCCTCTCATCATCTAACTCCCTTATTCTCTTTTGGAGGTCTTTGACATGAGCAAAATGAGCCTGATTCACATCCGACAGGCTGCGGTGGAGCTCTCCCCTTGCAGCCTCACTTTTGTTGGCTCATTCTGCATTATTTAGAGCTAGGAAAGCCAACTTGTCTTCCAGTTTGTACAGCTTTCCTAGCTCCTCCCTATGATCATTTTGAGAGCGCTTTGTGACTTGCAGTAAAGTGCCCTCCAGCTCCTTTATCCTCTGAAGATGGCAGGTCTCCTTTTCCTCCTTACCCTTCAGAGATCTCACCACCTCTAGAACCTTATAGGTATTCACCAGAATCTTCTCCTCTTCCCTCCTTATTTCAAATAATCTGTCTCCCAGCACGCTCCATGTCCCTTCAATGCTAAGGGCGGCACTGGAGGTAGCTAGGGAAACCCTTCCCTTCTCCTTAATCGCTTTCTCCATCTTGTCTCCTGGCCCTTCAATGCCAGAGGCGCTTCCAGGAGTAGTATGGGGGGGCACTTCCTTCTCCCCCTTAGTCACCTCCTCCATCTTGCTGCCTTCCTCCTTCCTACCCTTCTTTTTCTTCTCCTCGTCATTTCGGGGGCTTGATGGGGGGAGAGAAGGGAAGAAGGGCTTTCTTTTCTTCTCAGGAGGAGGGACTAGGACACCAAGGGAAGAAGGACCACAAACCAACAGGGGTGACTTCTTCACGCCCCCTTCGGGAGCCCCAAACTTGGGAAGGAGCCGCTCAATCTCTTCATCTTTAAGCAGGACCTTCCCAGGCACTAATTTCCTCCTTGTGGCTGTTTCACTCACCAAGACCACCTCCTTCAGTCCCTTAACTTGTGGAGGTGGTTTGACTGGAGAGTCGGACACAACCACCACCTTTGTGCTCGTCGACTCTCGCACTAACTTCAGCGCCTGCGCTAGGACAGCAGCAGTCCTGGCCGCCGGAGCATTCGCCCCCGGCTCTACCGCCCTGGCTCTCACTTCTTCTGATAAGGGGACTTCTTCAGGTTCCGCCATCGCCGATTTGGCGATCCTTCGGAGGGTCCCAGAAGCCTTCTCTTCTCGGGAGGAGAAACATCAGCCAGACGCAGATCGGCTCTCTTCTTTGAAACGCTTGCCAGGTCACCCACTCCATCTTCTCCGCCATTTTTTCTAACAAATTCTCTCGCAGGGATTTCCAGGAGACAAAGGGAGGGGATACGAATCGGCGCACGCAGCCTCCATCTTATCCTTGCAGGCCTTGGGCAGCGCGTCCACCCTCGCGACGGTTCGCATTCCAGGACCCATATTAATATTCGCGCCCTGACAATGCGGGGGGCTGATGTTAACACGTGGTTCCTACGCTGCATCCCGGCCGTACATGTGGCACCTGGCTGGCCTCCAACCCTTTTTATTTTAAAATTACTAACTCCTCTGTTCTCGCAGGTTCTTGACCAAGTCAAAACTCGGCCACGAGGGTCCAACCTATCCTCGTCCATGACGAGCCAAGAACACCCTCGGTAACGTCGGGCACGAGGTTACAAAGCGGTGCCTATCACAATCAGCTTGACCCAACCGCGCCGTTTCCCGTACAAGGCACCTTTTCCAGACCCACAAACCGAGGATCCGCATGCTCCAAACTGTCTCGAATCCCCAGAAGAAGTACCAATATTAAAAGATATCATCCTCCTTTCGCGGCTTCCAGCCCCTCCGGCGGCCGACAAGCGGCGCGAACCCAGAGATTGTCCACCTCCTTTCCTCCGGAAAATCAAGACGAAGCTATGCATTCCATTGCCTACAAATACCCTGGAACAGTCTCCAGGCAAAAGGATCGATCCTCATTATATCAAAGCCCCAACTAAGGAGCTCTCTCTTTTTCTTTTATCTCTCAGAAGCACTGTATTAGTCTTCGCGGCTACTTTCTTCTATTAGTGAACTTTCTTCGCTGATCATTAGGTGGACGTAGGGGATTACCTCCCTGAACCATCTTAAATCTCTGTGTGCTCTTCTGTCTGCCCCGAACTCTCTCTCTCTCTCTCTCTCTCTCTCTCTCTCTCTCTCTCTTTTCTTTAAGCTTCCTTTGAAAGGCTTACCCTCTCTGCGCGCCGCCGTCTTCTAGAACTCTCTTTCTTTTTCGGTGTTCTTTGGGATCCCCTACATCCTACGTCAACATCTTCTGGGTCTGGGGATTACCTCCCTGAACTACCTTAAATCTCTGTGTGCTCTTCTGTCTGTCCCGAACTCTCTCTCTCTCTTCTTTAAGCTTTCTTTGAAAGGCTTACCCTCTCTGCGCGCCGCCATCTCCTAGAACTCTCTTTCTTTTTCGGTGTTTCTTGGGATCCTCTACATTCTGCGTCAACAAATATGAATCTATATTAATTAATTTTTCTTGATAATCCAATTCCCACTTGAGATTGAAATGATCAAAATCTCAAGTTATAAAAATAAATTATTATTCAGCTCACTTAAATAAAGTCAATCTTAATTCAATCTAATAAAACATGATTCAACATTTGATAGATCCAATAAAAAAAAAAATTGATAGATCTTCCATCTTCAAACTTTAACATCCGAAGAAAGCAAAATTTAACAATTTAGACCACAAGAGGTCATAAAGAAAAAAAGAGCACAAGTACACCGAAGCAGCTTTTTTTTTACTTGCAAGGATGTTAATTTTATTTGAATATCAAATGTCAATCAAAAATTAAATTAAATATTACATCAAATTAAGCTCAGCTCAATCAAAACAAACAAACTAACAAATTACTTTTAAAACTTAAAATTTTTTATTAATTCAATTTTAAATTAAATCAAGACAACTCAAAATCAAATCAATTAAAAAAATAAATATATTATCTATATATATTTATATATCTAAGTGATTTAATATATTAATTTTTTAATAATCTAATAAAAGAATTCATTAAAATTCTTTATAAATTTTATTCAAATTATATTTATTATAAATTAATTTTTTAAATTTATTTTTATATAAATAATTATAATTTAAATTAATTAAATAAACAAATATATTTAAACATATAACATTGACTAAAAAAATAAACATTAATTAAAATTAAATTAATTTTAATTCATATCGACCACAAATGAGTCATATCTTACCTCAAGTTAAACTCTTATTATTCTTTAAATCAAATTGGAATTGAATAAATTTTTTTTTAAGTTTTAATTCATTATTAACAGTAAATTACTAGATACCACTCGGTTACTTCCTCTACACGCACCTTTTTTATGTAACATACCTTGAACAAATTACCCATAGATTCTTATAGTTCATTTAAAATTATGCTTTAGTTTATATTTTTAAAAAATTTCACTTAAATCTTTAATATTTTTTAGAATTTTTCACCAAACTCTTTAAAATTTAAAATAAAGATAAAATATAACATCTAAGTATCTATTATTTCTTATTTGAACTATTTATATTTTGTTTGAATTAAATATATATTTATTTACAATTTAAATTTGGTTAACTTGGCTGAGATGCTATGGGAGGCGTGGATGTCCAAACATCGTGTGCGAGGCTAAAGATCTGCAAAGGAAAGCATGTAATTAAACATCGTGAACGAAGAACAAAATCTCATGCACGATGACAAGTAAGGTGAGCATTAAATGCCGCATGTACATCTGAGATTCAAGTTAAACCCAAGTGTTAATAGTATGCTCAGTAGATTAACTTTACACTCTATTTAGGCCTCGTTTGTCTCCAAGTTAAAAATTAACTTGATTTAATTTTAATTTGACATATCACATCACACAAAATTTAATATTAAAAAATAACTTTATTTCACATCCAACACACATTACTAAAATAATAACTAACTTATATCACAACCCTCACATATCCCAATATAATAACTAATTTTATATCACATCATTCACAACCTTTAATAAAAAATATTTCTATCCAAATTTAATTTTAACCTTATTAAATTTAATCTTACAAACAAACAGACCAGAGTTGGTTTTGAGCTAGTATCCAATCATGCCAAGTGGCATGACCTTCAAGCCGTGTTGAAAAATTGAAGCTTAAATGTCATGTGTTAAATGGCATGACAGTTTGCAGGAGAAAATATCTAAAATAAAAACGGCAAAGGGGAGGGATTAAGCTTGCTGTTGCCCTGCCTCTGCCCGTGCCCTCCACCTGCTTATTTCCGCCAAGCCCAGAGAAGAGTAGCAGTAGCGGCTGCTGCTGGGAAACAGAGAAGAAAAAGGGAGAAGAAGGAAGAGGAAAAAGGAAAACTAGAGAGGGATTCTAAGCTTTGTTAAAACGATAATCGGTAGGCAATCCTTTCCCCTAAAATTTGTGTTGATTTATTATATTTATGAATATTTATAAGTTAATGCTACGAGAAGATAGAAATTATAATATTATGTCAAATATTTTGTCAATTGAACAAGAAAATGTGTTGTATTTATTGATCCGTAAGATGATGTGGTACTAATGAATATTTGTATACTAAGAACCGAGAGGGCAAAAAGTTGCCTATAATGTATTATTTCAACGAGTACGAGAAGTGTACACTGGGTGATGTCCTAAAATGAAATCACCGATATAAAGTGCGGCTCCTAAATATTTGTATACCAAGAACTGAGAGGGCGAAAAATTACCTATAATGTGTTATTTCGACGAGTACGAAAAGTGTACACTGGGTGATGTCCTAAAATGAAGTCACCGATACAAAGTACGGCTCTTGTGAAGGCTTCTAGGATAACAAACTGAAGAAACTTTCGTCAGGCTTCTAAGTGAAAGAGTATAAAAATGATAGATTCACATCACTAAACAAAATAATATTATGATATTATGAAAGATAAAGTGAGTTCAATGACATGATAAATTATGTTGATAATTTTAATATGAAGCATGTTATTATTTGTGGATTGGAATGCTTAGATATTACATGCAAGGTGAAGTTTTGAAGTTAATTTCGAATTCTAGTGGTATACGTGTCTGCCCAAATTGAGCATTAATAATTTTAAGTGATGGTCGCTGAGGACTGTTCACAATGATGTTATTGATCTCCAGTCTACCACTGAAGGTATGATTGGCAATGACCCTTGACACTATGCAAGGTAGTCACTGAGGACTATTCGATCTTGTTTGTGCAGAGTAACGACACCGTGAAATTAGGGCCAATCGACGGAAGTAGGTTTAAACTTCATTCCCGATGTTTCATAGAAGAATCTCTATCTACAGTTATTTGTATTCTCTTCTCTTCTACTTACGCCTCACCTGAGGGTATTTATATGGATCGGGGAGTATTGTATATGATATTTACCGATGTTATGGGGATGATGTGGTTTGAGCTTCATAACCAATATTGAGAGGCCAAACTAGCGGATCAAGTAGTATCGTATCCAAAGTTTATGGGTAATGTCGAAGAATATCATATCCGATGTTATGAGCAATGTTGAGAAATATCGTATCCAATGTTATGGGTATGTTGTGGCCGATGTTGAGAGGCCGAACTAACGAACCGAAACCGAGCAGTATCATAATCGATGTTATGGGCGATACTGTGGCTTAAGTATCGTGATCAATGTTGAGAGAGGCCAAACTAGTAGTGATGCTATCATAAGCATCGTGACCCATGTTGACCGATATTATGAGGGATGCTATAGCCTAAGCATCGTGACTGATGATTACCGATGTTATGGGGTTTGCTGTAACCTAATTATCGTACCCGCAGCTATGAGAAATGATGCAGCTTAAGTATTGTGATCGATTTTGAGAGGCCGAACCAATGAGATCGTGGTTCGAGGTTCGCAAAAAGAGATCTAATTAATTATAATTGATGATGATAGTAAGGTTTGAGAGGGTCTCTACTTGCCATATGTATGACTGTAATACAACAATGAATCCAAGTGTAATCATGGCCCGAAAATAAAAGTGATTGATTGAGAAATAAACTGATGCGTAAACTTAATTTGTGTTAGTTGTACCTAATATTTACTTTGATAAATATATTATACCTCTAAAAATAATGTAGTGATGTGTATGATTGTGAAAAATTTTGTTTGTGTAATCACTTTTTAATGTTTATTTCTTATTATATTGCTCATCTAGACTCTTAGTTTTGCCTACTGAGTCCGTTCTAACAAACTATTATATGAAATATGACAAGTACATCACGACACAAAGGGAACATAGAAGAGAAGCCAAACCAAAAAGAAGATAAACTAGAAATGATTGAGATCTAATTAGTATACTTAAGACTGAATTTAAAAAATCTTAGTAAGCTATCATTTTTGATGTAAATCTATATAATGTGAAATTCCAAATTATACTGTATTTTAGATGAACAAAGAAATTTTTTGTGTATTAATTTTTAGAAGTTGGAGAATTTTATCTCTAATATCTCGATTATTCATAACCTGAGTATGATGATATTGAAGCGCAGATTACAGACGGTTGAGATGTTACATTAAAAATGAAACAAAATAAACTTAACAAGCCACTATAATTTTATGCAGACCTAAGTACAAAAGTTTTTAACCAAAATATAATTATAACTAAATAATAAAAATCTATCAATAATTTACCCATACACTTTAATTAACTAAAAAAAGAAATAGTAATACCAAAATGCAAACTCAAGCATTTAAATAAGTTGCCATACAATAATTATTAGGTCAAGAAACTTTATTTATTAAAAAAATAACACAAAAATGCAGAAAAGAAACATTCAGCCTGATTAATGCATGTATTTCATACATTATACTTTATGAATTCGATAAATCTCAGATC
Organism: Apostasia ramifera; assembly: GCA_019297695.1. Classification (NCBI taxonomy): domain Eukaryota; kingdom Viridiplantae; phylum Streptophyta; class Magnoliopsida; order Asparagales; family Orchidaceae; genus Apostasia; species Apostasia ramifera. Next base: position 62,195 of record JAEMOT010002139.1, read on the forward strand.
AGTTTTTACATAGATAGTAGCATAGTATTATTTAAAGTAGATCTAAAATTTATGCTATAATATTCACCTAATTATGAATTATTCTTTAGCTCAAATTTTTGCAGTTCTTACCCGCGTTTATTACTTTGAACTAATGCCAGTAGGTTGACACTGCAAAGCCACCAAAAAAAAAGATTTGATAATATTACATCAATTAACCACTGAGATTTGTCCACGTAAAATTGTTTGTCTATAAAATAAGGCAAAAAATAATCAGATCATGTACACTAGAATGAGTATGAACAGTAAAAATTGAAAACAATCCATTATAATCCTCTTAACCAAGATATTTTTTTATAAATGTGGCATAAACATAACATTACACTAACATAAAATACAAAAAAGTACAAAAATCTACTGACATCTCCTTTGAAGAGAAAAAAATCAATAAAAAAATGACATACCTTCATGCTTCTCTCTTCGAGTAAAGATCATCCAATATAGTATAGTGTGTCTAGAAATCAGTTGTACTATTTAGATTAAGTCGTATGTGTGTAAGCTTAAAAAAAAAGAATGAAAGTAAAATGTTTACAATCTGCCAAGATGATATGTTGAATCTATCTGCAACGATTAGATGTCAAGCTATCAAGCAACTAAAGAATTATTAGAGGAAATTCGAATAAGTTGTGCAGAAATCATACCAGCATGCTTTGGCATAGTAACTTCGGAGTCTCTTTCGCATAGCCCTTCCATGAGCCGCATTCAAACATAAGAGTGGGACTAGCTATAATTACAATAATGGGCTAGACAAAAAAATGGGATATATACATGTCACAAATTTTCTTATATACGCAGATTCTCTTCACAAAATTTATACATTAGAATAATTAGTTTTTATGAAGAGTTGAAATATAATATATGAAAATTTGTGACATGCATAAAAAATCCCAAAAAAAATTATAGTTGAACACAATAGCCACGCAAACATTCCAGCGACGTCAATAAAAGAACAATGGATAAGCGCCCTCTAAATATTTCTTGGATTTATAAAAACTCTAATATATGCACATACAGATACATTAATCATATCATAAGCCAATCAAGTTAAGAAAAAACTGGGTCAGAATTAAGAACATGGACCAACAGAAGGTGACTCCCTGAGGGGAAGCTGCAGATGGATTGACAGGAGCTCTTCCAGCAACAGCCGGTGGTACAGCTCGGCCAGTAGGGGAGCTCTGCTGCTGGTTTGTTGGCAGAGGATTCTCTGGCCTACTTTGTGGAGGTGGAGTAAGGGGAACCCTTGTGCTGCTGCCAAGATTGCGACCTATTTCATTTGATGACAATAGATTCTATTAGGGTGTGGGTGTCTGCATACAACATCACAGCATGTCATATAATTCGCACGCTTGATATTTAAAGAAGTAAATGCACAATTTTTAATGATAAAAAGAATCAACAACACCTAACTCTAGACATCAGATGTTGTAAAAATATAAAATTATTCATGAATTATATCCTACAAGCTTAACCTAGTGTGCAATTAGTAATAAAAAATTTAACATAGTAACAAAGCAAGAGATCCAAAGATATGGAGAATGGTCTAAAAGCCAGTCACAAGAAACAATAGAGGATGAAGTTTTTGATTTTTGAAGTAAATCAGGACAAATATTTAAAATGCGAACATAACATGAAAGAACCTGGAAGCAAAGAGGTTTGACATCTTACAATCAGAACGTGACCATCCAAGTTTCAAGTTTTCTCTATCAAAGACCATATCATATCCAGTCATAAAGTTTTCTGCATGGTTTATTGCCAGTTCAGAACAAACAGTGAGAGGACACATACGAGTCTCAAAGGAGAAGCTAAAGATAGTGAGAATAAGGTACTCACGGCCGATTGTCCCTAGACTTTCTGCAGATGATTGTAGAGCTAGACAAAATCCAACTAGTTTATCTTCCTGTAAAATAAAAAGAGCATAATTCTTTAAGTTAATCAGTGGCCAACTTTCCAAATTATTGTTTCATTAAAAAGTGTAAGATGAATTGAATGATTCCAATGACATAGAACTCAGAAATCCATGAGCATGTGTTGACATGGTTCTATATTACTTTTTTGTAAATAAATGCATAGATAATGCATTACAGATTCAGACAATAAAGGCTTTTTCGTTGTTATTCTAGGCAGAATTTCATAGCTAAGAACGCATTAACATATGGTTAAGCTGAAAAGAAAATCTGATAGATGCGTTCAGAACTGAATACTTAAAAGTACTGTAAGCAATCCAAGCAGGTCAAATCAGCTGAATTGTGCCAAGCCTGCCCCGCATAAATGCTTGTGAAAAATAACAAACTTGCACGTTGCATCAGAATAATGACCTTAAAGCAATACCAGTGCTTCCATGCGGTAATGCCACAGGAACTAGACTGCTTAGCAGTTAGTGCAACAGAACATTTAACCGTCAACCAGGAGGCAGATTTTTAAACATGAAGAATCACATTTAGCAGAGTGTTTACAATTCTCAATATGAGAACTATATCAATATAGCCAAGGGATGACGTTACTGCTCATTTTATGAAAAATTAATGACACTGTATTTCACTTGAAGGAAAATCTCCATCGTGCACCTTGTCATGTATTGGAAAAATAGGATTGACTGCTTCAAAACTCTTTTTCACGGAGAATGTTAGAATAACAGCTGGCACCTCAGGCACCTCCAGTGAACTGTTTTTGGTCAAGAAAAGCAATCAATGAGAAACTATGATTATAAGAAGCATCGATAGAAGCTTATCCAAACTATATTATGGAAACTAAAGTTTTTCAACTTTTGGTAGAATTCACTCAGGAATATAGCCAGATAAAATTACACAATGGCTGATCATTCCAGTTTAGTTCCTTGCTGTTTCATATAAATTCAAACTCCCGACCTTCTCTTGCATTAGCCCATTCACAAATGATTTTAGCCTAATTTCCCCTATGTTTTAGGCATTTGGCTTTCCAGGTTTACGGGGCATCAATTATATTATTACAATTCCACTAAAAAAATGATTTTTAATACCTTTCTCATCATTCTATTGCCACAGAGCAGAGCTCAAGTTTAATGAGACAATGAAATAATCAGCAAGAGACTAACTTGGCGTTATAGCAGTATTCCCATGGAGATCCTTCATAATCAAACCTTGAAGCATTAATTTGCTGATCAAACTAATATCAGAACTGTCATTAGCTTTCAGAGAACTCAAAAAAATCTGAAAAATAGGATCCAAAAAAAATGCAGTACCTCTAGCATGACTCGATGATATACTTCATCCGGTAGAAATGTAAATGAGGAGCCACTATCAACTATTGCTTGGAAGTTAGTTTTGTCAGGACACTGAGTTCCAATACAGAAGTTTTCTACCCCGACAATATAGGTAAAGCTGAACCAGAAAGACTATCATGAATACTATAAAACTTCCATAATGGAAGCTCATTATAGTATTTCCAGAGTGAGATTACAGAACAAACTGATTTATTTTATAACAAGGCAGCTAATCTTGAAACCACATTTTTCAGGGGAAAAACACTTTTCGGAGCTTATTTTGAAACCATATCTTGAACAAATGAAGTTTGGACAAGGATTTCAGAAGCAAATGAAAAGGCTTTTGGATGGACTCTTAGTTTACATTAAACAGATGCATTTGTCCAATAAGTGCAAGGTAAAAATTAATTTTCATTAGATATATGCATTCTTCAACAAGTGCACGGTAAAACAAGTAAATGTATTTTATTTCTATGGAAGAATGCATGGTAAAACAGCTAAATGAATTTTATTTCTAATAGTTCTTAATCTAAATGTAGCATATCCCAATTACTTTGAAATGGGCTTTGTTGTTGTTGTTGTTCTTCTTCTTCTTCTTCTTCTCATTGATGTTGTTGTTGTTATCTATGTGCAAAGCAATTGCTGTAAAACTTGTTTTCTTATATGGTTAATTTATTTGATAACAGTTTTGAGATAAAATACTAATTTTAATTGGCTGAAGTGTACAGTTGATGATGCAGTTTACTTATTAGCAATAGTTTTTTAGTTGGGTAGTGATGCATCCTAAAGTAAAGCAAATCAGCAATACACTGCCACTTCAACTAAATACCACATTCTGAAGACTACCTACAATAATACCTTTCCCCTATAATAATCTTTCCCCTATAATAATGTTACTTTCAACTTACTTAATGTCCTCTTAAAGAAAGTAAATATACATAGTCCTTTTCATCCATTATCCATAACCACCAACAAGAATGTCAAATATACATAATCCATAAAGGACTGCATGTTTTGCAGAAGATAAAAATATGTAAACTTGGCAGAGAAAAGAATTTTATTGATGATAGTGCATTACCAATTGACATACATACGAATAAACGATAACTTTTTCGAGGTGAATCTCAGAATAAAATATGTAGAGAATCAACATCTTAAATGCACAAAAAAGGTCCTGGAAAAAGGGCAATAGGAAATTGGCAATGATTTATCTAAGAAAATGACAAATAACAAAACCATATATCACAAATATTAGAGAAACTTACTATTTCCCATCTAAAGCCACAAATGGGGTAGTATCTTGAGTTAAAACCCCTTGGTCACCAAATAATAGTCTACCAGATTCATCACTTCTAAAGCACACAGAGAAAGAATTTCGAACAAGTCCAGCGCCTGCTAGCATGCTTGGAACAGAAATTTCTCCAAATCCCAAGCCAAGCAGGCCATCTGGAGCAATACCATCCAAATAACCACCACTCTGCTTTCTGCCACACCTGATATAAAAGAAAAATCCTTAGCTCAGAAGATACAGACTACTCCCTACAGTATGTGGTAATACATCCAGAGAGCTTCCACCAACCCTAATATGACTGGTGCTTGTACTGATCTTCCATCATCACTTGACGCCAGATACAATATATCTTCGACTAACAAGCCAGAAGTGGATGTATTTTCAGAATAGTAGTTGACTCTATAAGGGCAGGGTTGCTTTGCGCTCCTGCAGCTAGCACCCAAAGTGCATAGCTCATGACTGCAAGAAAGATGCTTACTAGTTTTTGATTCATCTGGAGTATACATGCCAAGTTCTTTATCCTGCATAATATAAGCCCTAAGTAATGCAGAACACCAGCCAATTACATTATTCATTATAATTGCTGCAGCTAAGTTAATTTTAGCAGAAAAAGCATCCTCATTTATAGAGGCAATGCACTTTGAATTAAAAGGACCAACAGGTGCAGTAACTACATATGCATATGAAGCAACTAGCAAGACAAGCTATGATGATGCTACTTAGTACTTACCTTCTGAAACTGGGATTCATTTATGAAAATATCACAAGGAAAAATCAGTTTAATTGACTCCAATAATCCCCGCCACTTTTCAACTAGGAATTAGAATGAATCTCAATTTTTTTTTGACCTTTTTTAATCCAGAAACATCAAAATACAAGGAAATTGGCAATTAAGCTATAGATTCAAAACTTCTGATTTCCAATGAAAAATTGAATACTTTTTCATGTTTTTGTCCACTATATGGTCTTCTGCAATAGTTCACTAAATTCCTAGATGAATAACATCAATCAATCGTTACTAAGAAATTCATTATCAAACTGCAATTTACAAAAGAATAAAAGCAACATTACAAAGGAGAATCTGGTAGATAATTGATAAGTCTTCTTCATATGAACAATAACATTATTTGCAGTCAAAACACATATATAGCCTACCGAACTACCATGATAGCCAGAGAGAGGAGCACATTGTATGCAATCACAAGGAACCCAGAACAAATCACTCCCAGCATCCAGTGCGACCAGGAAAGAAACATTTGGAGTGCCAATATCAACCCACGTATAATATAACCTGGCATCAGAATGAATAATATAATGTGCTCGATTTTCTATATGCACTACTGTCTTTGCATTACTTAAAGATAAACTTTACCAATGCCAAAGAAAAATAATGGCTCATCAAGTCAAAAATATATCATAAGAAAATGTATAGGCCCATGCTCGGAAGAGTGCTCATCACCAGTAAGATGGTAATGCTATTTCAACTAATGTGAAGAAGAAAACATGAAAAATAAATTTTAAATGAAAGAACAAAACAAATAAGAGTATCAAGTACATATTTCAATAATCAAAACAGACAGATAAAGGAGTCCAGCTTCCCAACAACTAATGTCCATATAATTAACATAATTTGTGTCTCTTTACTAATTAGGAAGCACAATAACAATATTAACAGTAAAGGTAAATATTTTTAACTTTTTTCTTTTTTTTGACGACATGTCTATTAGAATACAAATTACAACATTATTTTTGAGCTATAACCAATAAACTTAAATTTTTTGATTAGTAAGTAATCGGAGATTAAAAATGATATCAGAGCCAAAGGTCTTAAGTTCGAACCCTAGTAAACCCCATTTATCTCTAACATAAGGTAAAAAAAATTACATATGTTGAACTCCACATTCTTATTTCTAGGCCATAACCTACAAGCTTAAATTTTTAAGCTAATTGGTAACTAGAGATTTAACAATGTCTCTATCACATTCATACTTCGTATTTTTACATATAGTAATCTCTTAAAATTTTCATGTTGCTAGTTGACGTTATGCTTCAATAGGTAGATGTTAAACAAACAACAAAGATGACGCTATAAGCAAAGGCCACATTAAATATTGAGTTCAAGGGTGAATGGAAAAAGAAGCTAGAAAATTAGTCTTGCAATAAAGTTGTAGAGTTCTAAGTTCAAAGAAGTAGGCATTCTGTCATGTGGTTGGTTAAATCACAAGTATTTTATTCGTAAGCATGGTTTTTTGTTTAAAAAAAATAACTATTTACAAAGTAAACAAAGTTGCATCAATGTATAATGAATCAAATCAATAATTATTCCATAAGAAACAAGTCCACAATTTTTGTTGCCTTTTCCACAAGGCAGAATATGCTTAATCTTCCCTCCCCCACCATTTTAGAAAGCATGTGCTGAAGCAAAAGCTTATCATTGTTTACACAGGATTTCCAAGTGTATCTCAGTCATTCAAGTGGCACGACACCAAACTAGTTTAACACTATAATGGACCGGCATATTGCTAAACCTAACTTAGACAAGACAAGCTGAGATGAATCCTCAAACCCCATGGCTAGATAGGTGGGTTAAGGGATTCTTTCCATACAACTAACTAACCCATGGGCGGCCAAACCTCTTTCCTAATGGGACCATCCTAATGCACCTTTCCCAGTGGGCCCCCTCATGTATCCTGCTAATCTCTTTCCTAGCATGGTTTGCCCTTAGATTGCCTCTTAAACTCCTTTCCTAATGGAGTTTGTCTTCCAACCATCCTCCAAACCCTTTTCCAGCATAGTATGCTCTCAACCTTTCTACGAACCATGCATCTTGTAATGTTGGACTTCCTTTCTAACTATACCTGTTAATAAGCTCCTTTGCCACGACAACAAAGCTCCTCTAACAAATGGACACCACAATAACAGCAGTTATGAGAATCCCAACCAGGTTAATCTCTAAGGGTCTTGGGAAAGAGTTCTCGAGTTACCTAACAATCCAGCAAATCAATAACACGTGACAATCTTCGAAAGGGCAATGATTGGCAATTATGCAAAAATCTGTCGACATTCCACTATTGCTATTGCCATTGCCATTGCCTACCACAACTATAAATAGAAACCCTCTTCCACGGGGAAAGGACGACGATTTGTCCTAAAAGCTCCAAGATTCTTAGGAGTCCATTAACCTTGTGCAGTCAATAGATCTCTCATTCCCCATACTCCACACATGTAACTGCCTCTGGCAAACCCTCTTTTAAGTTAGAGGGCATTTGGTTCATTGTTATCTGAGTGTTATATTATGTAATCTATATATCATGATATCTAAATATTATTTTTTATAATTAATAATTTTATAAAAATTTATGTATAGATGTCATTCAACCAAACAATTATTTTCTCTAAATAACATGACAATACCAAGATAACATTGAACCAAATGCCCCCTAGTAAAATCAATATGCTTGGCTTAGCCTGTGGATGTAGAAAGGCTCTCCGATAAGTTCAATGCATTCTTTCTATTTGCTTTTTTGGTACTTTCCTGTTCATTCGGTTGTGAGGCATCACTACAAACAGGATCTCTCTCTCCCTCATATTCTCTCGCAAGATCTACCATTTTTTGTTGCAAAGCCAACCATAAAAGCACAAGCATAAACAAGCCAACTTACCAACCAAAATCGTTTCCAAGAGAGAGGGTCTCGCTCCCCTCAGCTGGGTACATATTCGAATACTTCGCCCCTCCAAGCCGCCGCCTCCGCCGGAGAAGGTCGCTCCTTACGAGCACCTCGTAGTACTCCCGGCTACGACGGCTCGGCCACCGGCCAACTTCTCTCGCCGGCGCCGTGGTTGCAGCTGCACGCGCCTCTTCGGAGAAGCGGTGTAGCAGCGGAGCCGAGAAGGTGAGACTGTTGTCTCCAGCGAGAACAATGCGAGCAAAGAGGAAGAATAACAACGGAAGACAAGGCATTGTACGAACTAAGAGTAATAGAGGTGTGGATCCAAGACAAGCGGAGGTAGCGGGGATCGAGCACGAACAATAGAGGAAATCACGAGGACTTGGAGAGCAAGAATGGGGGAAGAAGGGATCTCTGAAGGCTGCAGCTAGGGACTAGGAAGACGAATCTAGGGTTTGGACGCGGAAAAGGCCTAGGGTTTTGAGGGTTTTTGTTACTATGCGGAGCTTTATCTGTCGAAGTTGGTGAGAGAGAAGAAGCGGCGAGCAAAACAGGGGAGCAGGGAAGAGATCCATTTTATGCTCCTGCCAGCTTTGGATCAAATTAAAAAAATATTATGGAAAAAATAAAATATTATGTAAATTACAACTGGATCCAAACTTCTGTATCGAACATTTGTACAGGTCCTTTCGATCTAGAGTAAAATGAGACATTTTTGTTTAGGTTGTTACAAATATATAAAGCAAATAAGAAATATAAATGCTGTCATTTAGGAGATAAAGCATATTTCTACATTTCTCTAGGTTTAAAGTTAGTTTAAAAATTAGGAGGAATTATATTTTGTCTCCCTTAAAAATATTTTTATATTAATTTAACTTGTAAAAATAGATATTAATACCTGTTATACTCAAAAATAAATAATATTTACATGCTACTTTAAAAGACAAATAATTATATCTATTAATCTCTAAAATTTACATTTATCATCTTAAAAGATGCATTAATTATATATTTTTTTAATTTCTTATTTATAATTATAGATTTTAAATATTCTTTTTTGGAGATAACTATTATAAATACTCATTTTGACAATAACTTTATGCCTAATCTTCCAACTGTTAGAACAACATCTGTTGTTTTCGATCATAAAACCAAAAATAGGATAATTTACTAACCAAAACATTAATAAAACAGAACAATAGCTGATTGAGTTCATAAAACAGCAATCAGCAATAGGAGCAGCCAGTTCATAATTGTTTAAATAAAGCTTATAATATGCATTATTGTGTAGCTGATGGAATGTAACATTTAATGATCCAAATATAGAGGTATTGTCCGTTTTGACTTTAGAAAAATCGTGTGATTCGAGTGTTTCTTAGGAGGTCACCCATCTCAGTATCACTCCACCTCAAATATGCTTAATTATGAAATTTTCCATCATTAGCTTTACGATTTTGTCCCTAAAAAATGCCTCTACCATTTGAGATCATGTTATCTACTTATACAGCTTAGGATCTCCCTTCCTTTTTAATATAAGATGATTCATTTCTGTACCCCTTTCACCACTCATTATTTAGCCTAAAAGCTAGCCAGGAGTTAGACTTTATCTCGGTGATTTTTTTTTCTCAGGACATTACCTGACGATCACTCTCAACTCTCTTAAGCCATAGGCGTCACATGGAAGTTAAAGTAAATGATTGGTAGACCAATTTGATTGCAAAGAAGTTGCCTAGCTCATCAACATAAGACCAATTTGATTGCAAAGAAGTTGCCTAGCTCATCAACATAAGTTAAGTAACCTCAAATCTGTAATTAACTTGACTTTGCAAATGAGTATAAATGAAGTTACACAAAATGACCATAGTAGGCCCAGTTCAACAAACCTGATAAAAATAACCCTACTAAGCTTGTGCGATACTTAACACTATTTTGATAGTACTTCTACACTTTTGATGACATCATAGCACTAAAATAGTCACTCCATTAATAAAATAATATTAATATTAATAAATTTTAATATAATATATTCACTTTTTTTATATCTTTATCATTCTCAATATAATCCTTCAAGAATATTTAAATAAATATCTACTTGTCCTCATTTAAAATTTAATTTAATGCATAAAATGTGTCACAAAACAAATTTTCATGTAGCACAATTTAGCGTTATTTAATACAAAATATTACTTTATTAATATTTTAAATTCTTTATAAATTTTAACAACTTTATTTCATATTTAATATAAATTTTAATTTTAAAAATTAATTTTATTTTACCTCTAATATAAATTTTAATATTAAAAATGAACTGCTGACACATCTTTGACCTCAAACATTTGTTGGGAGGCATGCATCATAACAGACAAAAGATGAACATGGCAAGATGAGCAAAAGGATTGTTGTTGCACCAATAGATATGGCTCCAACGAAAATGAATGATCAAGAATTCATAACAAATAAGGCAAACAAATACCAGGAGCACTCATGCTGAAGAACTGTGACAGCATAACTCACAGCCAACTATATACAATAAGACAACAAAAAATATATGGGGTTCAAGTACCTTTCAAATGATAGAAAGCCACATAAACGCTTGTCATCCTAATCAGGGATTACAATAGAAAACCTGTGCAATATCCTCCTATTTGTTTGACCACTGGAACTCGATTTCGAGGTTCCGAGGGGGACCACTCTTGCTTACAGGAAGCAATGTATACTCCCCAGCCACAGATCCAAGCATTACAACTCGATCGATCTGGATTGTGACTTTCCCAAATGAGCTCTGGAAATTCAGAATCAAAATCAGTATTCAATAGTTCTATGGAAGAATAGGCATGAAATACTATTACCTTTCCAATTTTGCTCTTATTCTTGCAGGATATGTGAAGCTTTTGTCCCTTTGGTGGACTCTCGAAAGCCCAGGCAAAGGCTTCATCCCACTCCGGGGTCGGGCCAGTTGACAAAATCTGGAGACCATATAAACTATCATATCAATATAATGCACGATATAGTTACAGTTATGGTTGTTTAAGATTTATGTTTCAAGAAATATCAATAAAGAAGTGTACCCAGGCATTACTATGGATTTCCACAGCTGAAGATATAACGACATCATACACAAAGTAAATATAGGAATGAGCGAAATCGACAGTCTTTACATTTCTTTTTCACTATATGAAAATTTAGTACGAGTAGTTGCTTCATAGCTATGGATGAGAACGATCCGAGTTCAAGTCGAATCAGGTATGCCTCAAGCTAAGCTCGTCTCGTCTCAATTCGATTCGAGTTCAAGTTGGCTAGTTTCAACTTTGAGTTGGCTCGATTAAGAGGCTTAATCGAGCCAACTCAATCCCTCTAATGGCTCGATTTGGGAAATTTGTGCAATTCGATCAATTTTGGATCAAGATTGGCACACCTAAAGTACTCTTTTGCTGGAAGGAAATTCCAGATCAGATTAGAGTCAACTTTGAGTTTTTGATTGAATTAAACTGTGATTCGGACTTGGTTGAATTTGGGTAAAATTGACCAATTTTTCTTGATGGAAAGACGTCAATGGGACTGAATTGAAGGTTTCACGTCAGAATTGGGTTATCTTAACCTGATTTGACTCGAGAAGAGCTTCCTCAGCGCAAACAGAGCGCACTCAAGCGCATTGTGAAGAGGATTTGTTGGCGGGATCTCAGAGGACCAGCGATTTGGTGAATGGCTGGTGATAGCCATCGGCAACGTGAGGGAGTTTTGCGAAGTCCATCTTTGACGAGAAGGCTGGCAATGTCGGTGAGGAGAATTCGCAATGATTGTCCGAGGAGAGAAAAATTAACTCCAAAAATTCAATCTTGCAAAGCGATGGCAATTTCACCAAATTGATATGCCGGAAAGCTTCGACTGGCCTTTAGGATTAAGAATGCAATCTTTGTTGCATTGCTCGACCAATCTTCACATTGAAGAGCACAGCAGAGCGTGATCACCAGCAGCGATTCAGCGACCAATCATGTTGCAAAAGGTTGGTTCATTGTCGTGAAGATGTGGTGAAGCTATCCATGGCTTCTGATTACAAGCTGATGCTTTAATTTGGCTAATCTATCTACCGTAAGAGGAGCTTGCCATGGGAAAAGTGGAGGTGCTATCGAGTACCTAGCCTTTGTTTTTTTTTTTTTTTTGATGAATACGGAAGCTAATAGAAGCTTCAATTTCGAAGGCTTTCCGTATCATCTATTTGAATGCTCTGGTGGCCTTGAATAAGGACTAGGGAATTATTTTTGTTGGATTATAGCCAGTTGAAGGATGGCCGAGGAGTTCTCTTTAGCCACCATAGCTACAGGTGATGAACCTGCTTACCATTACCGGGGACTGTATATTGGTTTTCCCGTCAAATAATCTATGTGATTATCAACGAGAATTGAAATTTCATTCTAATAACGATGAAACGCTAGACTTAATCATTATAATTTTGCAAGCAATCTGCACTCCACTATAGAATGACAACACATCAAGGAGGTCACCAGACAGAATTTCATTGCTGGAGATGTGCGTGATGTTCGAGAGGAGTAGCAGATCATCGAACACATTTCTCAAAGAGTCAGGAGCTCTAGCGGACCTCACTCACAATAGTACTCCAAATATTTTATTGGATTCAAGATCCCGGTGAGGTATTGCTACACTTCACCGGAAAGCTAAAGGAAGACATCTCATTTCTCTCCCTCTCCTATTTCTTCACTATTCTCTTCTATTCATGGGAGGAGAACAACTTGTAGATAGGGCAATAAAGGAATCAAGCATTCGATGAACAATTCGATATTCAGTTTCATAAGAGCTTGTTTATGTTCGATTTATCAATCAATATTAACAAACAAGCCTAAACATAATTTTAAAAGTTCAATTAGTAAATGAACAAGTTTGAACATAATAGTGTTCGGTTCATTAATCTTCGTGAATTATTCATATGAAGCTCATGAATATGCTCAATTATAAAGGTTGATATGAGATTCTTTTAGAGTTCAATTAATGGCACTTCTAGAGATTATAATATATCTTGTTTATTAATAAGAAAAAATTTATGAATCATGATGAATTTGTTCATGACACATGAATATCCTTAATATATAAGAGCTTGTTTCTATTTGTCTTGTTCGTGAACATAGATATACATACATACATACATACATACATATATATAAGCTTATCTGCGAACAAATTAGTGAGCTCACTCGTAAACCACATGAAAAGCTCAAGCTCGATTAAGTGAACATGAACTTGAACAGACCACTAATCAGTTCATTTATAGCCTACTTGTAGAACAACTTTCTAACAGTTGGATTTAGTTGTTACAGCTGTTAGAAATATGTTAGAAGAAAGTTAGGGTAGTCTGGAGTTTGTTTGAGGTGTTCTTGAAGGTGGTTAAGGCAGCTGGCTAGAGCTTTCCTTTGTTGCAAAGAGCTGCCAGTTTAGGAAAGAAGAGGAGGAAAATTGCATGGTGAAGTCTCCCTTTTGCTCTTTCTTTCAAATAGGTCCTTTTGGACCTATTTCACCTCTTTATCTATTTTTATTTTTTCCTAACTAGGCCTTCTTTATTTAACATCTATTTTGGATTTTTTTATTTGAGACTCATTTTCAAGCCAAATTAGTTAAATAGGCCCAATATTTTTTTCCTTTTTTTTAATTGAGCCTTTAACGAGTTAAACATAAAAAAATTCTGAAAATTTTGATGCCAACACCCAAATCGAAGATATATTAGTTCATTTTCAAATCAATTATCCCAACTATTCGGGGACACTTATTAGTTCTTTTTACTAATCAGGCTTGTCCCGGTGCTGATCTTAGTGTACTAAAATCTTTAATTGCATAAGTATTAATAGCAGAACAAAGTTGAAAGAAGGAACTTATTCAATGGGATATACAACTATATAGATGTGTTGTTAGGATCATCTTACCTTGGTTTGACGAGGAGGATTACTGCCAAGTGTGAGCTTGCAATATACGCTTGGATTCCCGACTGATTGTCTCAAGTTGTTCCCACGCTTTATTATGACAGTGAGTGTACCAGGCAAACACTGTAGAAGAAGTTCAGCCTTCTCCTGAAACCGTGGTGGACCTGATTGAATCAAGTATTGCAGCAAGGGAATCGCCTCAGATGCAGCAACTGATTGAGCTTTAAAAACTTCAATTGGGCAGGCTGACCAGGCTTGTCTGAGGAGAAAAAGTGATTCCAATGCTGCTTCCTGAGTTGCTTCCGAGCCAGTCTTTAGGGATGTAACTAGATGTGGAATACAAAGTGTAGCTGGCTCAGTGGCTCTTAAGCGAGGAAAATTGCTAAGGAGGGCATTCAGTGCCTTCAAATATTCCTCATTAACACTTCCATTAGCCCATAAGTCCTTTTCAATAGCGGCTGCACAATATACAAAACATTACGCATTGCTAATTATAGCTAATGTACAAAGCAAGCAAAAGGAATATGTCAAGAGTAAACAGTGCAATACAATAGTACATACAAAAAAACTAGTTTATCTTACAAGAGCTAACGAATAGCACACTGATGATAGGACAACTAAAGCAGAAAAAAGAACTAAAGCCTCCATATTCAACTCCCAACTTCTACCACATTGACCATTAACTATTCATGCTATTAAAAATATAATATAATTACTTGGTCCTATTTGTTTGCATGGGTTAACATTAACCGGGATTAAAAATATTTTTATAGGTTACATTATATACAAAATTTAACATTAAACTAATAATATTTCAAATCATGACTAAATAAAGCAGTATGTAATTATGTTGAGATTGTAGCTCAAAAAGTCAAATGATAATGTTCATATGCAAATTAACATGAAATTTATCTGTCTAAGAATTATAATCGATAATGCATAGATAAAGTACCAATGACATTCTCACGTTAGACACTTCTGAGTGCCAATAACTTGGATTCATAAAAAAATAAATAAATATGTTATGAGTGCTAGAGTCAAAGGAAGAAAGTAAACCTTGTCTAACAAAGATAGTAAAGCATCGTTCTCAAAAACCTTGAAATTCTTGATTACAAGCTTCGACTACAATACAGAAAAGCAAAATTACAAAAAACACTTCTAGGTTCTTTATAATTGTAAGATAGACAACTAGAGATTTTACAAAAAATGTCAAATAATTCATGATTGCCATAAGCCAAGCAACTATGTAAGATTAGGATTATGTGACTTAAGTGACTCACTGAAGAGTTACAGAAGTTTTCATCTAAAACTATTTAAATGGAAACAGAAACCTCACATTATTCTTTTTTTACTTCTCCAATGACAGATTTCGAAGTCCGGATCACTTCTGTTTCATATTAATAATACTGTTGGACATAACTTCTTAACAAAGATCTTATAATGCTCTTCATAGTGAACCTCAAATAACACTAAGGCAGAGTCTCCCTTAAGTAAGTAATATCAACCACCCAAAAACTCTATGCCACAACCCCTTTTATAACTGAAGAGGAGTAACAGGCTTTCCAGCAAGATCTCACAAAAAAGTCTTTTCACGCTGCTAATTCGATCGCCCATAAATTTAGTCTGTGCTCCACAACTGTTTCCAAGTCTATGTGGTCACATCCCTATAATCAACTGAGATTCCCTACTCCATTATAAGCACATGTTCAGTTCAAGTTGAGGAAATATCTTCCTAGTAAATCACAATGAACAAACAAACTAGACCCTCCTTGGAATTCAGAGAAATTTCCACAGTTAGGTGCCATGCTTTGAAGTACGCTTCTTCAGAGGCTTCTTCAAAAGCGGTTTTTGTAAGACAATCATGTTCTAGATGGTGATTCCCTATGCCTGCGGTTCGCTTCTCATTAAAATCTAAACACTAGTTTCAACCAATGCTTGTTAAAAACATCGAGACCAAAGTTTGCTTCTCAGTAGAAGCCAAAATTCGGTTTACTGAAATTCTGTTTATGACCCTTCTTCGTTCGAGTTTACCAAATCTAAGTCTGATCTTTGAACTTAGTCAATGTTTTCAAAGATTTATTGTCAAACTCCATGATCGATGTTTCAACCTTTGACGAAGTCTTCGTCAAAGCTATCTTTGATGGTGAACATTCGAAAAAGATATTTTTGACAAACCCTTCTCAACTTGCTCTTCATCCTCACAGAGAGAGATTCTTAACAAACTTTCCCTCCCAACTTGTGAGATGATACAAAGTGCCCTCCATACCATCTTCGTTGTCGACACCAATAGTTATTGCTGAGGATGGTCACAGTGACATCGTGGCAAGTTTTTTTTTATATCTAGTTTAGTGCATGTTTTATGTTACCTTTCAAGCATGTATTTTGTAAGCGAATGGCTATTTTGATGTATTTTGGATACATGCCATGTATTTAAGTTTTGGGTCTTTGGTGAGTAACATGTGGTCTTTTCTTGAGTCGTTATGGGTTAAAAGAGGTTGACTCATCCTTCCTTGGTAGTGGCTGACTTCCCCCTTTGGAACCTCACCATTGGATAGGTTGGTAGCTACTCAAGGGTAGAGATTAATTAATCCTCTCATATAATTGCTTAATGGAAGGAGGATTAGGGTAGCCACCTAGTTATTCAAAACAAAGAGAGATTTATCCTTGGAAGCCATCGATCACTCTTCCTCCGCCATCGATCGTTGTGCATCGTCGTCGCCAAGAAAGTTGTTGTCGTCACTGTCGTTGAACTATGAATCTTACATAGCCTTTCAAGGCAACTATTGGTTGGAAGGATTTCATGATAGATTTCATGTCGATCTCATCATGGATCAAGAGATTTGAGTTCTCTAATTATTCGTGCTTTTTTCTACTATTTTCCTCTATTTTCATATCAACCTTACATCATTTCAGTTCATTGTTATATTTCTCGTTACTATTTCGTTTCTACTCATGAGCATGTGTTCATTTGTGTGATTATTCTATGTTGAATTCATTTAGATGCCAATTATTTGAGATTGCTTTCCATTCAATCCGATTCAACCTTGATGTTTAAGCTTTACCATGATTTAAACTAAAATTCTTCAAATTTGAAGTAAAACATATAAAAAAAATATATATATATTTCATGCTTGGCTAACCCCATCTCAAGGTGAATAACACTTGAGCTATCACAATGCAAGATATATATTGCCCAAATTCTTCGATTAGTCTCTTAATCCATAGCATTTCTTTGCCCCCTTTTGTTGATGCAATTAGCTCGGCTTCGATTGTTGAAAGTGTTACGCACTTCTGCAATTTGGAAGAGTAACCAAAAATCCTAAAGTCTAGATCTCTAGTTATATTTGCATTAAAGCAGCCAACAATCTTTGGTTGCCCCCTTCCTGAACACAATTTCATCTTCAAGGCTTCTTGGAGATATCAAAGGATCTACTTTTTCTTTTTATGGATTGTAAAGGAACTTGCTGGTGACTGCAACAATGTCAGCTATGTCTAGCCTTGTACACACCATGACATATATCAAACTTCCAACCACCAACGAATAGGGGATCTTTAAAATTGCCTCCCTTTCATATGTAGAAGGACATTGTTTGATGGACAATTAAAACTGATTCACCAAAGGGATAGCAATGGGCTTTGCATTGTCCAAGTTGAATATCCAAAGGACTTTCTCAATGTAAAACTACTATAAGAACCAAAACTTTCTTGTCTTCCATTCCCTTTGTATCTACATGCCAAGGGATTTCTTTGCCAGACACAAGTCCTTTAAATCAAAGACTTTGTTGAGCTCACTCTTCATTTTCTTAATTTCTTCAATGTTATGCCTGATGACCAGAATGTCATTGATGTACAACAACAAAGCAATGAAATCTCTATTACCATTATTCTCACATAGATATAATAGTCTAAGGCAGTTCACAGGTATGTATATTCAACCATAAATGAGTTGAACTTCTTATATCATTATTAGGGAGTTTGCTTCAAGTAGAACAAGCTCTTCCTCAACCGACAGACATAATTAGCCTTTCCTTTCACTTCGAAGCCTTGGGGCTGCATCATGCAAATCTCCACCTCTAAATCTCCATGAAGGAAAGTTTTCACATCCAGTAGTTCAACCTCAAAAGAGGTTTGCTACAAGACTGACAACTGATGGGGACACAGATCAGCATTGAATTAGACAGCCAGAATAACACCATGTACTGAATCAAAATTCAAATTTAATTTTAATTAGAGCTATTTGAGATTTCCATATTAGCTTTATTTAAATTAGATTTGATTGAGTAGATTTGAGAGATTTAAAGACTGGTCATATTGAAGCTGATTTTATTTTATTATAATAGAATTAGTTTCACATTTTCTTTCATTTATTTGATATTTTATTTTTTGCCTTTAATATTGTATTTTTAAATTTTTTATGGGATCTCTTTATATAAAGAGGTCGCATTACATGATAATAGAAGTAACATTTGATGAATAAAATTATGTTTGAGCTTTCTTAAAGCCAAGATCTAGGTTAAATGGTCAATATTCTGGTGAAGAAAAAGTAGGGTTAGCCTTTGATGAGAATCCACAAATTAGCCTAGTTATCCACCTTCAAAAAAAGAATCTCCTCCATTTGTTGCTCTCTCTCTCTCTGGATCATCTCTAAGCGCCTTCAGCACTTTGCGCACTCGCCCACCTCCGAAGCTCGCCCACTTCCAAAGCTCGTTGCCTCCTTGTTCCCTGCCTCTAACACACGCCCACCTCAGCTGCACGCTGCCTCGTTGACCAGCATGGGGTGACTCAACACTTTCTTCGTCGCTCAGCTTGTTACTTCTTTGGAGAAACATGCCATTCAAGCATGCGATTCGAACCATCTGTCTCACCTGCATCGCTACTACTTGAACTTATCATCTACTATTTGAATCTCCTTAGCTAAGATATAATTTCTTTTCTGAATTAAATTAATCTGATTATTTGATTTCAATATAAAATTATTCTTTTGATTTGGATTATTCATTTGGCTCTAATTGTGCAATCCGAGATTTATTTGAATAATAATTACTGTTGGATTTAAGTGTGAGACATTTGTCCTAAATTCCTATACCCCGAATCCGATTTATTGAATTTAAATTGACGTTTTAATCTAATATGATAAATCATATTTATCATATAATCCAGTTTAATTTTAATTTTAAAATATTTTTAATTTACGAGATTTAAGAATCTTATTTATTATATAATTTATTTAGAAAGAATTTTTTGGTCTGGCATCAACAACGCCAATCGTGACATCTTCACAATGGCAAGCAATTTAGCCTACGATAATAAACTATACTCTCCCAACTAGTGTCCGGTTTATCCTCTTTGTTATGTCATTTTGAGACAAACTCTTAAACACAATTTTCTTGTACTAAATTCCTGAGTTCAATATTGCTTGTCGAAGACTCTTGTACGTTCTCAATTTCAAGGAAAACACATACTTTAGAGACATTCATGTCTTTCTTTCTATTGACAACAAAAATTCTTTGTAACTTACAGAAAAAATTCACATTTTGACTTTAAGAGGTACACACATTGAA
The DNA here is from genome assembly GCA_019297695.1 of Apostasia ramifera. Taxonomy (NCBI): domain Eukaryota; kingdom Viridiplantae; phylum Streptophyta; class Magnoliopsida; order Asparagales; family Orchidaceae; genus Apostasia; species Apostasia ramifera. Next base: position 81,919 of record JAEMOT010002139.1, read on the forward strand.
GTAATCTCCGATGAAGGTGATAAAGAGGCTCCATCAAAAGACCTTTGTCTCACATTGCATATATCAAAATATACCTTCTCCAAGGGTTTCATTCTCTTCAAGGAAGCTTCATGGACTTCCAAGCCGTTCAATTATATGGCCTAGCCTTTTGTGCCGCACTTTATTTTCTACTTCCTCTATAATAACTCCAACCAGAGATTCACAATAGATCTTGTCTTCATCTTTATAGACTTTACTCCTTTTTTTTGTAATAAGAACACCCCTTGCAAGCTTCCATTGACCATTACTGAAGGTACTAATGTATCCTTCTTTGTTTACTTTCTGGCTTGCCATGTGGAATGATGCTCTAGATTCTATCACCCATACCATGCATTGGTAGGCCAAACACTCATGGTTTTTTTTTATGCCCGATATTACCATGAGCTAGTCTTTGATGACATTGGCAGTGATAGTAGAAAAGACATTATGGGTCATCCATCTTTTTTCTTCAAGTCCCTCTATAGCTTATGGTAGTTTCTCAGGTGACTTAGCTTATTACAATAGTAGCATCTGAAATCTTTCTTTGAGAAACCTAACTTCCTCAGAACTTCTCTTTCATAAGGCTTTCCTCTATTCTAGCTTCTCCTAATCTTTTTTGGCAACTAGAGCCTCACTACTTGAAGAACCTGGATACATTCTTCGAGTATCTTCATTCAGCAAACTAGAAGGAACAGGGTTCATGAAAGAACTCCATTCAGTGTTGCACTGCTAGGGGGGACCACGAGGGTTTCCTAACTCTTTGGCAACGAAGTGAGGATAAGATGTGCTTGCATTTTGTCATCAAATTGGCACATTTTCAATGTCATAAGTTGATTTACGATGCTTTACATCTTATGAGATGATTCAAGATAGAATTTTTTTTTCTAAAAACTTCATATTCACAAGCTTCTAATCAGGGATGTTATATTGCCTATTATCTTCTTCTCATGTAAGCCCAACTTCTTCCAAAAGAATGGTCTACCTTAAAAAAGACCATGGGAATTCTTTTCCTTGTCTAAGAGATGAAATACACCTTTGTTTATGTCTCTACCATTTCTCTAGTTCCAAGTTTGTCAATTTCTTTGTGATACCATAGTGGTAAGTGCAATGTCTTGCATCTTAGTAACTCTCACATTCTTTTTTTCTGGATGTAGCTCTTCCCATCCAAACTTACCATCCTAGTTAGCATCTCAGAGTCCTTCATTTTCACAATTGTATAATGCTGAAGCTTTGATACCACTTGTTAGAATTGAAGGAAGACTACAAACCTTGTAAACAAAATCCCATCTAACAAACATTATCAAACACCGTTATAAAAAATCTTTGTATTTTTTATTACAAGCTTCAACTACATTCACTTTTTTTCTACTTCTCTAACGACAGTGACAGCAAAACTCAAAAACCAGATCACCTTTACTTCAAATCAACATCGTTGGACTTAGCCTCTCAATGAAGATCTCCTGATGCTCTTCACAGTGAACTTCTAACTTCATTTAGGTAGACCTTAAGCAACATCAAACCAATATTGTAAAAATCGGACCGGACCGACCGGTTTGACCGGTCGGACCATGAACTGGTCTCTAGTCCGGTCCGGTTCTATGTTAAAACTAAAGAAGGATTGAACTACTTAAACCGAATTGAACCAGTCAAATCAGGTGAACCGATTGAACCGGTTAAATGCCGGTTCAACCGAAAAATTTATATTTTGTCTTTGTTGGTTGATGTTTGTAAGCAAATTAATAAATATTTTAGATAAAAAATTTATGTTAGATTCTTGTTTATGAAAAAAAAAATTTAAAAATAATTACTTTTTTTTTATTTAAATATGGATATATATTAATTAATTTTATGCTAAATATATATAATATATAGTATTTAATTTTTGTTTGTCATATTAGAAATTATATATATATTTATGTTCATCAATCTTTATTAGTTTACTGAATATATGTTAATTAATTTTTATTGGTCATATTGGATATTAATTATTTAATTATATTTATATAACAAATATTTTATATTATATATATTCTATATTTTTAATATTAAATGTGTATATAATTATATTATTTCGTTATATTAATATCAGTAACTGGACCGACCGGTTAGACCGGTTTGACCAGTCCGACCATGAATCAATTGTTGTTCTAATTCGATTATTGATTCGATTTTTACAACATTGTATCAAACACCTCAACTCCATGCCACTACCACTTTTATAGTTGAAGAAGGATAAGGATTTTTTGAACATGGTCACTCAAGAATGTCCTTGAATGTCGCTATTAATGCACGCACTCCCACCTAGCTATTTGGTTGCAAGCAGATGTGATCCATACTCCATAAGTGTTTGCAAGTCTATATGGTTGCTATTCTATAGCCAACTAAGATTTTCTGTCCTTCTAGAAGCACATGCTCAATTTAATGTTAGGAAATATCTTCTTAGTGAATAGACAAACTAGCAACTCCTTAGAATTTAAAGGCATCATTATGAAGTTAAGCGCCAACCTTTGAAGAGTGCTTCTTTAAACTCAAAGACTTCTTCAAAAAGATTTACCAGAAAAGCCCGTTTTGAATGGTGCTTCTTTTCACTCAAGGTATGCTTCTCATCAGAAGCCAAACTCCAGTTTCAGCCAATTTTTGTTCAAAACACTAAGCTCAAGGTTTGCTTCTTAGCAGAAGCCAAAACCCGGTTTGCTAAAACTTCATTTCTAGTCCTTCGTTCGAAGGTGCCAAACCTCAAGCTGATCCTTGGATTCAATTGATGTTTCCAAGAGTCCTTTGTCAAACCTGATGATTGGGTTTTCAACCTTCGACAAAGTCTTTGGCAAAGCTTTCTCTGATGACGAACTTCTTTGAATAAGCTATCTTTAACAAACCATCTTCCACTTCGCCTTTATCCTCATAAAGAGGGGTCCCCGACAATGAGTACTTCAATTAAAAAAGTATATCATAAAATATAATCAATGAACATCTTTTATACACCACTTTTAAACTTGAAGTATCTAGCAATTCCAAGTTCACTGGAAATTAGCTATTCATGTACTACCTTTACATGTCACACTATATCAGAGACAAATTAAATTAGTCCAAATTCAGCATGGGACAGCTACCAAAAATATTCCACAATAAAGTAATACTTCAAGGAGATTCATTACGTAAAAGCAGCAGGAAAAAACTTTCATTCCTTAATCATTTCTGAAATTTGTGTAATACTTCAAGGAGATTCACCATTCATCGTAAAATCATGTTCTCTAAAGCTTCATAAACTTAAGGCCAATTATTATAACTGGGGGTAAAATTCTGTATGTTGTCGGTCTTAAGATCGCCAGTGAAAAGAAAATGCAGGTTTAGTTAAACTACTAGATAGATATTATATAGAGTTAGTTCACTTAAAAGCAATACACTTAATGGCAAATTAAAGGAAAGCTAATAAAACTGTGATTGAGCGTTAAGTTTCTCATGGAAAAGGAATTGCTACCAAAACGGAGAAATCCCAAAATCTCACCAGTTATGGATCTAACTGATTCACTTGAAGCATACTCCTGGATGGTATGATTAGAGAAAAGAAGTTTAATAAACATTGCAGCCTGAACAGACGTATCTGAATGACCCAGGCTGATAACATCTAGTATGACTTGAACACCACCTGCTTCTGCAACAGCTCTTTTATTAGATCGGCTGTACATTACAAGGTTCTGCAGAGCACAGATAGCTACCACTTTCATTTCTTCAGTTGGCTGTTCTTCTAGAAGATTTACTAGTGCTCGACAAGCAGATACTGCATCTGTTGTGCGCGCAAGACCCTCATTCTGGAAAAGATCACCAAGAGCAAGAGCTGCAAGCAACCTTCCCTGCTGTGATTGTGTCTGAGGATCAAGAAGATACATGGATAACGGAGAGATAGCAGATTTTGCAGCTTTTGTTTCTCTTATCTTCACATTATTCAACAGTGTTTCCAACAATCTTGCAGCAGTTTCCTCACACTGATGAGTTTTGAGAAGCTCCAATAGTGCTTCAATAGCACCAGTTTCAACCATTGCTTCGGCGCTAGTTGAATCATCACTTTCCAGAACAAGCAAGGCATTCAATGCGCCAATGACTGTACTTTCTGTTCCAGATCGCAGCAATTGAACTAAAACAGCAACGGGAACTTCCAAGAAAAATTCAGAACTATATTGAAGAATGCTAGATAAAACAGAAGCTGCAGATTCCCATGAGGCATGAGGTAAAGGAGGATTAGCTTGCAATATAACTTTGGACAACTCATATACACCACCCTCTTTTGCAATTGCATTTGGCCAAGCAAGTGAAATGTTAACAAGAGCTTTTATAGCTCTTTGTTGTAAGATATGCACGCCTGAACCAAGAATTTGAATGAGGGGACCAACCGCCTGCTCAGTGATTGGATCCTTCTGAAGGTGCTCCTCCAATAATAGATAGGACAGCAGTTCTGCAGCTAACTGCTGTACTGCTTGAGTTGGAGAATCCAGCAAAGCAATTACTGGTTCAACAGCTTGATGGGGAGCAAGGTTATAATTAGCGCGACATTGAGGTTGCTCTAAAATATTTACAAGAACTTGCAGTACACAATGTTGTCCATCAGGACCAATCTCTGGCCTAACCAACAGTGAGAAAAGAGGGTCCACAAGTTTTCCAGCAGAGGAACCCTTTGCAACGTCAGCATTATTGGTCAGAATTCGAAGCAATTCTGCAAATTCAGCACAAAGATAATCAGGTGCTTCATGTAAGATGCTAAGAATGCTTTCAATGGTTCCAGCCTTTACCATCTCCACTTTATAAGATGGTCTGTCTCTTCCTAACTTCACCAATGCTCTGGATACTGCTCCATGAAGCATATAATTTTGGCCACACAGAAGATTCACTAGAGGGACAACAGCACCGTGTGCAGCAACTAATTCAGCGAGTTGCTCGTCATCCAAAAGCTTATCCAATGCACGTACTGCAGAATGCTGAGCAGGGCTGAAATCAGTGAAAAGTAATGCAACCAGTGGCTCCACACATCGAGCAGCAGCCATTGTGGATCGAACCCTCGTATTTATAAATAGGACACCACATAGCTCTGCAGCATTGCCCTTCAGCTCCACAGAGCAGCTGGAAGAGAGAATCCGGCAGAGAACATCCACAGCATTCATCTCGGCTTCTCCAACAGCTAGAGCCCTAGACGGATTGTCACCGAGCAGTTTAACAAGTGCAGCAATTGAAGCATGCTGTTCCCGTTCAAGACCTGTATTAAGTATCTCCACAAGTGGTTGAACAGCTTGTCGTGCTGAATCTCCATTCCTGATATGATCAGAAGAAAACAAGTTTTCTAATGCTTTTGCTGCACTGTACCTGGAATTTCTCCCTCCCAGACGTAAGACTGCCACTAGCTGGTTAACAGAACCAAATGCAGATTCGTGCCGTCTGATCTCAGCACAGCTGAATAGCATTCCCAGTAGGTCTGTGGCAGCCTCTTCCGTTGCATCTTGTGGTCCAAGTGAAAGATATTTTGAAATTGCCTCAAGGGCTCCAGCTTCGACCATCACAAGCTTGTTAGGTGAGCAATCAATTGCAAGTTGAGTCAAAAGGCCCAATGCAAGGGAAGGTGCACCTGGTCGATCTGGCATTGGTTTGAGCAAATCTACAAGTGCAGGAATAGCTTTCCTAGAAGTAGCTCCAGCCCTAATGTCATCAACTCTGAACAGCCTCTCAAGTGCAATTTGCTCTGGATTTTGTACCAGAAAGAACTCCTCTGACAATTTTAGGAGGTCAAACGTATCTGTATCAGCACAACCAAGTAATGAAATGAGCCCACCTGCAGCTCCAGAATTTGCAACAGCCAACAGAGTACCCCTGCTACCATTACAAACCAAACTAGCCAGAGCCTGTGCGGCGAAATATCTGTTTGCCAACTCCTCTGATCTCAACAAATTTGCTAGAACTGGAATAGAATGCATTGTGGTGTTCAAGCGAATGATATCTCTGTCTTCAAAGAGTAGCGCAAGCAGTAAAGCACAAACCCATGCAATATAATCTTCTTTTGAATCACTCTGTAGAAAGAAGTTGAGAAGTTGGAAGTTTCAATTCACAAAAATATTGACCTCAAAGAAATTCAAATTCAGTTTCCATACATACAAACATACACACACACACTCAAGATCACAGTTTGCATTGTATAGTTAATACCCACAATTTGGTGAAAAACGTACCTGAGCAGCTAAATAATATTGCGACATCTTCTCTGTAAGAAATTCAACAGCTCCAGCCTCCATAATGATTGCCTTGCTTTTCTTATCATGGCAAGCCAACAAGCAAAGTAGCCAGATGGCAATTATATGATTAGAAATTATGGCAGTACTGAATTCACTTTCAGAAATTTTCTGTTGTTCTTTAGGATATCTACAAATGCTTATGTCTAAACCTCCATGATCAGAAAGTGAGCTGGTATGCCGGACCATAACAACTAATGAATGAACCAGATTAGTGCATAAATTCGACTCATTTAGAGAGTCAACTACTTTCTGACTGTTCTCTTGTGCAGCACAAATAAGAAGAGCAGCTCCTCCCACTTTGACCTTAAGGAAATTGGAACCAATCACTCGTCGTGCAATTGATGGCATGCAACCATCTGTTTTTGAAACCATAGAACCTAATATATTAGGCTGATCACGACATAATCTAGACAAAATTTCTATAGCTTTATCTTGTAGCGATGTAGATCCATCTGCAGCACACGAGACCAAAGGGATCATGGTGTGGGGATATTCAGCAAGAATGGACCAGAAAGGTTTCACATGCACAGAAGGTTCTTTTACACCAAAAAGCAAAGAAAGTGCATCAAGAACCTCCGATGCAGCTGTGGATTCAACATTGGAAGATTCCATAAGGGAAACAAGAGAAAGAACTGTCCCAGCCCTGTTTATACTGTCGTATAATGCATGACCAGCAGAACAACGCAGGACTCTTGCAATGGCTGCAGCAGCATTTGTTCTTCCATCAATGGTGCCATCTCGTAGAACTCGAGTTACAGGGAAAATAATCTCCTCAGGACTAGCCTGTGATGAAATTTCAGTATCTAGCAGAAGGTTAGCCAAAGCACACGTTGCCTGTTCAGCCACATCTAGATTGGAGGATCTAGAAAGAAGAACCACTTGAGAAAATAAATCTTGAGAGAGAGAAGCAACTTCCTTATTTTGCTTCACTGAGAGGAAAATGGAGGATAGACAACGACAAGCCTCTACAACGACGTTTTCAGAGACCATATTGAGCAGATCCTTGACAGATAGAAGGGCATCCACAGCAACATGGCTCTCTCTCAAGTCTTTGCGACAATGAAAAAGTCCTGCCAGTGAACATGCAGATTTGGATTGAGTCTCTTCCTTCGGAGAATTCAAAATTTTTATCATTGTCTCAATAGCATCATTTGCAGCACTGCCTTCATGTAAGATATCAGTAAGTGGCGCCACAACAAGCAAACTTCTCAAAGCATCAAGAACATAGACTTTAGACTCTGGTTGATCACTTGTTAGTAAAGCAGAGAGTTGGCTAATAGTCCCTGAATCAGACTTGTGGATGAGATGATTCAATGTTCTTGCAGCAATTTCTTTCCCATTTTCACTTCCATTTTTCAACAAATATAGCAAACCTGGAACAGCATCAGCACTTTGGATACATGCTCTAATGTCTTCGCTGTGGTTACAGAGGTTTCCAAGGATCAAAGCAGAATCCTCCTTAGCCTTTGAAGAGCCTGTTTCTAGAATCTGAACAAGAGGAGGTATGCCTCCAGCAGCAGTAATGGCCCATTTACTTTCATCGTTTTCAGCAGATAAAAGGGATAGAAGAGCAACTGAACACTCCTGTTGTTGTTCTGAAGAGAGGCCAAGTAGTGAGATCAAAAGTTGAACGCCCTCACGACCTTGCAATGAGGACCATAGACTGCTTTCCTGATTACATAGAGAGAGGAGAGACTTGATAAGCTCATTCTGCACTTCACCTGTTGCCATGGTGATCAAACCAACCAGTAAGTGCTTTGCATCAGCATGTTTAAGCATCTTTGAAAGTATCACATTTCCATACAAACTGGCTAAGGCTTCTATTGTACGTTCCTGAACTAGTAATGGGGACTTTGTTTTAAACTGCTTCACCAATATTTTCTCAATTTGAGAAGGATCTGATGCTCTGACAGATTCAGCATTTGTATCATATATCATGAGGGCTGAAGCTAAAGCCCCAAGTGTGTCAGCAATCTGTGCAGGTGAGGTACACGACTCCAAGCTTTCACCCAGGCTAGAAATAACATAGGACAAGCCTCCAGAAATGTTTGCCAATGCACACATTGCATTCTCCTGCAATGCTTGAGCAGCCTCCCCTTGCATAAATTCTTTTGATGGAGCAATAGTAGCATTGATAAGATAAGGGATACCACCGGAGTTAGCTATCTCACGCCTGGCTTCCTTGCACTGGCATGATAGAGATTTTAGAGCTCCTGCAGCCTCAGCTCTAATAGATGCTTCATTACCAGGTCCTAGCAATTTGAGGAGTTGTTTGGTGGTATCTGAAGCAATGACCTGAGAACATACAGATGACTCTTCCATTATCATGCACCCTAGAAGATAGCAAACATTAGATATACTACTTGTTTGTCCATTTGCAAGGATCTTAATGAGTATATCCACTCCACCAGACTCTACTGTTGCTGACCAGAACCCCTCTGTGCTTTTTGATAAATTCTTCAAAGCTCCAGTAAGTAAAGTGTCAATAACACTTGCGTTATTAAGACCTTTCTTGAGTTGCTCCCACAAAACAGGGACAACTCCTTCAGTTGAGAATATCTTCGATCCAACATAGTCCCTTGTACCACCTTGAGAAACAGCATAAATTGTTCTTGCAGATGCCATTTGGCCTTCAGATAAGTTGGATTTGAGAAGGGATAGAAGTGGAGGTATACAACCACCAAGCAGTACTTTCATTCTTAATTCCTCATCATTACATAGAGACTCTAACACAATAGCAGACAAAATCTTAACCCCAAGTGAGCCAGACCGGAGAAGAGAAACAAGTATAGGAACAGCTTGTGAATGAGAGCCCACAGCTCCAAATGCTTTTTCACGTGTTTGAATAAGTTCTAGCAGCTGCTTAAGAGAGTTTTCTTTCTCTTGGGATGTTGAAGTCTGACGTAATTTCTCGATGCACTGTGCTACATTTGACAATGTACCATCTGTATCTTCCATGTGCCCTCGATCCCTGAAAGTAAGAAAGATTCAGAAAGATCCTGACTCTAGACTGCTGGAAGAATCTAAATCCCACCAAGAGTTAATTCGGATACATTAGCAAGAACTTATATGGTAACCATCATTAGCAATTTTTGAGATGTGGATGAATTCAAAAATCCACTGTTAAAGAGATCATAAACATAACAATCCTAACCTGCTTTCTCATCCTGTATAAGTTACATTTAGATCATAAGATGTACACAAATTTCCTAATCATGGATGCTGCAGAAGAACAAGTATTATGCTGGACATCATACTAGAGCCTATCATGAAAGGAAAGATTGCAGTCCAAAGCTCCTATACAATAGCTAGCCTTATGCTACTTAAAATTATCTCAAATGTCAAGAATGCAAATGAAGCCGGACAAAGATGCATATAATATGTAATTTTTAAAGCCTAGCAAATTTAGATAGTAAATTATTTTAATTATATGAAAAATATTTTCTAGAACAACCACCACTAAGTCTTCATTCCACTAAGTGGGGTTGGCTACATGAATCCTTTATGTCATTGCACTCTATGAAATAACAATTCCTCATTTAGCTCAAAATATGTAAGATCATTCATTATAATTTTTTGTCATATTTTTTCTTCTTCCTCCTTTTATATAAAGATTCAATAATCCAATTTTCCTTACTAGAACTTCTATCGATCTACAATTTATATGTCCAAATAATCTAACTAATTGTCTCTGAGCTTATACTCAAATGAGGATACATCAACCTTTTTACATATATACTCATTTCTTATCTTATCTTTTCGCATATACACACTCATCCACTTTGCATTCTTATTTTTGCGACATTTATTTTATTTGTATGCTTTTTCTTTATAAACCAGCATTCAATACTATATAATATTATTGGTATTATAACTATTTTATAAAATTTATCTTTAAGTTTAAGCGGAATGAAAACTATTTTCTAAAATATATGATAAATAAATTTTTAAATCCCACTAAGTTATTTTGAAATTCAAATTAAATTGAATTTTATGATAAATAAAAATTTATCAAATTAGAATAAGGTTTGTCAAAAAAAGTTCAAAAGATCAAATCCAGTATTCAAGATTAAATGGTAATTCACAAATTCTCATAGAAATTTATGATCATACACGGGGTTAAACCAAATAATCTAAAAGAGTAGTAATGGTTTAAATTAAAATCAATTAATCATTAAATATAAGATTTGATCAGAAATTTACCACAATATGGGAATTCAGGAGATCTTAATTGGACAAGTAAGGTGAGCTCGCACAAAGGGTGGCGCACAGGCAGGATGTGGGCAAGGACAATTACTCAAACATAAAGGTCATAAAAGTCTGCAACATCGAAGGAGTCAATGACACTGGTCTGGAGGCAAAGATCGCATGTGGAGGCTAGCGAGCGACCACATGCTCATGGGGGTCGTGCAAGAAGGTCCATGCAGGCCTCCCAGCCGATGAGGCTATTGCTCACGCAAGTTGCCTAAAAGCTTATGTGTGGGATCGCTGGTGCATGGGTTCGCATGTGTGCGGCAATCCGTGTAGGTCACACTTAAGGCACAAATGGTGGGATGGTGCGGCCTTGAACACGTGGGTGATCGGTTAGCAGCCAATAGGTCGACGAGCGATGCAGGGTGAAGCAATGCAGAGGAGCACGAACTTGGTGAGTAAAGGGGTTGAAGGATAAGGAAGTCGAAGCTTAGGAAAGAAGTTTTTCACTCAAAATAAAAGATAACTAAGCTATTTTAAGATTCTCAACTAAGGCTAACCCTCACCCTTTTCTTCATGAGAGTATCAACCCATTAATTAGGATCTAAGCACTTAGAGATAAGTTGCATTTCATTCACCACCTTAAAAGGAGTATTATTAGAGTAGGTAGTCCTTTTATATAGAAGCCTCATAGCATTGAAATAAGAAAATACAAAATAAATATCGAAAATAAAAAATACCAATTATAATAATATTAATATAAAAAATAACTAACCAAAAAAATATAGTAAATCTCTAATCTTCCCAAATCAACATGTAATCATAAATCAAATCAATCAAATAAATAGAAGATCATGAATCAACTTAAAGTGGCTCTTGATAATCAAATCAAAAAATACAATCTCATCTCAGCCATTGGATGCGACACCTGCTTGATATGAATTGGAGGTGTACTTATCATGTACCTGATCTGAGTCAAATCGGTTTCACTATACGTGAAACCGAATTCGACCCATGCACTCATGGGCTCGACTTAGACCCAAGCCATTGGATTCGGGTCGGGTCCAGGTTCGGTTCAAGTCCAATGAATAATTTTTAATTCGAAAGAAATAAATCTCTTAATAAATATAATAATAATAATATTTTAATTTAGAATATTTTTTAACAAAAATAAATATTTGATAAAACCGAAGATTGTGAAAAAGAGAAATCTAGATTGGGGCAATAGAACACATGTATAATTAAAAATTTAATCATGTACTTTGAAAAAATAAGTCTTTTATATTATTCTTGCAATCATAGCAATTGAAACAACTTAAAAAAAAGGAATGAGAAAAAATCATACAAAACAATAAAATAAAAACATGAAAATAATGATGGGAATATATTAGAATGGAATTATAAAGAAATTAAATTAGTGTGATAAACATTGAGATTATATGTTTTACCGCTCATCTAAATCGGATCAGTTCGGTTCTACTAGAACTATATATTAGACTTAAAAACAGAACCATATAACCGGTTCTAAATATTTTAAGAACTAGAACCGGCCTAAATCAAATTAGACCCAACTCAAATTCACCGGTTCAATTACATTTGGTTTTGGGTCGATTTTCAATTCTTCGGGTATTGTTGCACACCCATACATATGAGTAAGGTGGATGGTGTCCCCACCAATGAAATAATTTTTCTAACACATGTCATGATCAAACCGTTAAAAAAGATTGAGGAAACTTCGCAAAACATCTGACATGTCAACCAATAAAGGTAGACCTAGCTAGTACAAAAGTTCTTGTAGAATATAGGGGTGGTTATCGGACCAGACCGGACCGGCTCTACCGAACCGGACCGGCTCTACCGAACCGGACCTAGAATCGATCCGGTCTAGTTCCAACCGGTTAGCTTAGCTTGGATTTGGTCCGAGTCCGGTCCGGATCCATATATTTGGGTCGGGTCGGGTCAATCGGGAAAATTAATTTAAAAATATATATTTTTATGTATTTTATAAAAAAAATTATATTTTGTAATATTTCTGAAAAAAATTAACATAAAAAATTCTAAAAAATGTTATTAATATTAACAAAAATATTTTAAAAAAATAATTACAGTTCGTACAAATATTTCACATTACAAAAAAATTATTCATCATAATCACAAAAAATTCTTTCACGAAATTATACTGTTGATTTTGTGACTCAGTAGCAAACCAATTTTGTAGACAGATAAGCATGCAAACAGTTGCAGAAGATAAACTACTTCTATAGTCTCCTATTATTCTTTCTGTGATGGAAAAGACTGATTCAAAGCTACAGTGGAAGCTTGGGCTGCTAGAACATCTCGTGTCAAAGCAGATGGAACGGGATATTGCTTTGATGAGCTTTTCCACCACTTCAATAAGCTCATATCATCATCAAATTTCTCTCTGAGATGTAAATAGAACTGCAACTTGTTCAAATTGGCAGGTGGTTGACTCTGTATTGTGGATTCGCCAAAAGTTGCTTTTCCTTTCTCTGTAGTAAGAGATCTTTTTGCCGCCGTCGACCTAAAAACATTGAAAATGTTAGACTTTTTTGTGTTCTTGTTTATACCTCCACACGTCGCACGTCCCTGCTCGCAACCTGCTCACTGTAATAAAGAGAAAATAATTCTTGGAGAGTTGAAAAAACTGAGGAGCTGATGGAATAAATTTAGCAACACTTTTCTCCGAGGATCTCTTGTATTACTCCCCAAGAAATCAGAATATTCCGCGTAAAAAATTTCAATAGTTTCGGTTCCCTGACGAGGATCAAGCATAGCAGCTATTGAATATAAATATGAATTTTTTTTCTAGTATTTGCTAAATTTTAGTTCCAAGTTAGCAATGAAAGTTTTAAGAATTGGATGTGATCTGCACTCTAAAAATTTTTGAAACATTTGAAAAACCTAACGTAAAAAAATAGGTGAAGTCGGATAATAACCTGAAAAGCTTTCAGCTCCTTAAAAATAAACAATAATTCAAAAATCTTTTTTAAAAAAATTCAATCATAAAAACATAATTAAAGATCATGATTAAGTGTATATGAATTATAAAAAACAGTTAGCAAATCTTCGTATGATAAAAATGATTCGAATAAACGATGAAGTGAATTTCATCTAGTTTCTATAGGTAATGAAAATTTTACAAATTTTTTTTCGAAACTTACGCAAAAAGTTTCCATTCACGCCTAACGTTTGAATTTAAACAAATTCATTTTGCAGCATGCTTAAATTTATCGATAATTAAATGTTCAGAATTAAAAGAACTAGAAACATATAAGTTTATGATATGATATGCACATCTAACATGAAAAAGAGAACTATAAGATGATTTTAAAAATTACTGTAAAAATTTTATTGCAGAATTATTATTTGAGGCATTATCCAAAGCAATAGAAAAAATTTATTCTCATACTATAGATTTTACAAATATTACGAATGTAAGAAAAAATTGTTAAACCTGTATGGGCCTCATCTAATACATCTAAAAATAATATCCGTTTCTGCATTCCCCACTGTTCATCGATCCAATAACAAGTAACAACTAGGTAACTCGCGCCACTAATGCTAGTCCAAATATCGGATGTTAAACTAATCCTACAACTACTGTTACTGAGGTGTTGAATAAGAGATTTCCTATATTCTTCATCCATTTACATACAATCCTTTTTAAGTGTATACCTAGAAATACGGTTATATTGAGGTTGTAAATATTGAATAATATATTCTAAAAATTCCTCCTTTTCACATATTGTAAATGGTTCGGTTCGTACAATAAATCGAACTAAACCTCTACGTGCCTTATCATTTCTAAAAGACCATGGCATAATTCCACTCTGAGGATTCAGTTGTGTTTGAGTTGGCTCTACAGTAGTAGGTTGACAAGTTCTTTTATCAAACTTATGAAATCTAACTAAGTGCTTATTAAATGTACCAATTCCACCACCGGTACCACCCTATTTGTATGAGTATTAATTTTTACAAATTTTACCAATAGCAACATAATCGGGTCTCTCCGAGTTGCTATTAGGTTTAATTTGTAATTCAAAAAATTCTTATATCTTACTACGTTTCGTCTGAGATTTGTTAGAGACACTGGAAGATTGAGTTGATGGGCCAGTGCCGATGCCAACATCTCCACTTGCCTCAGGATCATATTCAACAAATAGGTCGAGATCAAGTTCTGAAGTTTCGTTAAAATTCTCACCAAGTGCAGGAAGACGATCGAATTCTGGAACGTAATTCGGATCCATATTCCGTTGGGGACTTAAGGAAGGAACACTAAAGAATCGACATTGGGAAGCCATTAAAATGTATTTACAAAATTTTTGACAAAGCAGATGAGCAGAAAAATTTAATGAAAATTGTAGGAATTCTCTTCACAAATTTTTCTATTTATAAAGAGTTCAATACATGTTAAAAAGTCTAAAATGACCTTAAAACGGTCATTTTAAGTTTAAAATGGTCATTTGATCGTTGCTGGGAGCACAAACGATCAACTGACCGTTCCATTATAATAATTTTTTTTTTTATTTATCCACTGCAGTTTAATGCTGCCAGCTGCAGTGCTTGGGAGCAACACACGCGCGGCGCACGCGGGCGCTGCCCCAAGCATATATATATATATATATATATATATATATTTTGGAACCGGACCGGTTCCGTTCAACGAAACCTGTTTGGTTTCGAACCGGATAACCGGTTCTGCACTTGCAGAACCAATCCGGACCGGTTCTGGACCGGTTCCGGGTCGAACCGGTCCAATAAGCAGCTCTAGTAGAATAGGAAACTTCTATATGAAAAATCTTAATCATAAGACAAGTTGCATAGCCAATATATTAGTGACAAATGTTGCATTCTTTAGCACATTAAATCATGCAACATAATTACTAAATATGACTATTCACTTTTGTAGCTAATTTTGTTGCAACAAATATCCAAACAGTTTCACCAGTACATACGTTCTAAGAAACGCTTTACAAATGGGTGGCCCAACATAGCTTCTAGTTTCTTTAGATGATGCATAGGTATCAAGTCAAAAAGTTTGACCCTAGAGATGGTTCAAGAATGTCATTACTCATTATACATCTTGACACGTCCTAGAAAGACTAAAATTTTGTAAATATATGAATTAATCTTTAGGGTGGCAATTTTATGCCGAAATTAAAACTTGCTCGAAAATTTGTTCAATTCGAAATCAATTCAAGTCATTTCAAGTCAAGCTTCGGGCCTACATTTAAACTAGAAGGTTTTCCAAGTCAAATTTGTGTTTGTTTGACTCGCTCAAAAAAAAACTTGAGATGATTGGAACATAATAAAAATTTTCTTAAGTATAAAGCATAGTGTAACTAAATCTATTATGTTGTTTAAGGCTCCCTCTTTCTTTGTTTCAACTCCCAAGTTAGAATCAAATGGGGACTTGGACTAAAGAATAATTTTCTTTTTAATTTGTGTATTTTTGCTCCCTCCTTACTACCTACCTTTTCATGTTTCCTTATTGTTGGTTCCACCATGTAAGATATATTTGTTTTTGATGTTTAGCAAATTATTTAAGTTAATTAGTTACTAATGAAATTGGTTTGTGATTTAGTCACACAAGTTAATTCGCTCTTATTATTTGTGATCAAGACAAGACATTGATTGATGCTCAATTGGCGTGGAAATACTCGAAGATCAAGTGAAGATTTGAAGTAACGAAAGATTGAAGCAAAGTCTTATTGTTATATCTTTGTATTTTCATTTTATTGTAAGAAAAAATGTCGTAATGGTTAATATTGATTAGTAGAGTAGAGTTGGATGAGTGACAATGCACTTGAAACTCGTTTGGGTTGAGTCAAAACGATTCTGAGTTGATGTTGATTGAGTTCTGTTGGGACTAACCCAAAATTGATCTTGGAAACTGTCGATGTTTGGTTGACCAAGAGGTCGACCAAAGGTTTCTTGATCAACCAATGACAATGCGCAGTTTTTCCTGATCGATCATAATGTTTGGGTCGATCAAATGATCGAGCA
Organism: Apostasia ramifera; assembly: GCA_019297695.1. Classification (NCBI taxonomy): domain Eukaryota; kingdom Viridiplantae; phylum Streptophyta; class Magnoliopsida; order Asparagales; family Orchidaceae; genus Apostasia; species Apostasia ramifera. The sequence goes on from JAEMOT010002139.1 coordinate 98,427, forward strand.
AACTATACCTAATTTTGACCATTGGAGTCTCAAAGGCTAGTGGCTTGCTCAACTAATTATAGTTTGATTGTTGTTTCACTAGCCATTGAGAGGTTTATTATAAAAAGGAATGAGCTATTTTTGTCCCTTCTTCTAGCCACTTTGAATACATTTGCCTCTAACAATCTCATTCATTCTCATTGATTTTCAAGTGATTAATAAGCTTTCAAAGGAGAATGACTTAGATGAATGGAATGCAGTTTGGATCTCAAGTACTCAAGCTCTTTATCCACTCTTCTTTTACTCTTCAAAATTCAACCTTAAGGAAGAAGAGTGAGTATTTTCTTATTTCATACTTATATTTCCCATGTTATTTAGATTAGCCCTCACTTATTTGTGAGGGGGCCCTCTAACCAAGGGTTAGAGGAGGAATTTGGTGTGAGCCATCACTTGGAAGGGAGGAAGGCCTCCAGTGGGTTTCTAGAGATACGAGCTTTTTCGCCTAAATCAAGGAGTGTGGTACTGGATTTTTTCCGATCGGGGTTGGTGAAGTAGGCTCGAAATTGAGTAGAATCACATTACATTGTGTGTTCTTTTATTTCTTGTACTTCTTTCTTATTGTTTCTGCTATATTATTTGCTATTGTTTAATTATTACACTAACTTTTATAATTAAGTAAATTAAATTTAAATTTTTATTATGTTCTATTCATTCCCCTCTAGATTCACACCAAGATCTTACATTTATGACAAGAAAATATGCATTATTGGATTTAGATTAAACACTGCACTGACCAAGAGAGCTAAGCAAGGCATGATGCCTTGATGCTTGGCTCGAGCCTAGATCTATCATCACACCTTCTCTGTGCAAATGTGATGGGGTGATTGCCTTGCACCATTTGACTGGAATCAAATGCTCCTCAGTTTAATCATTGCAACAGCAATTCAGAAGAAATAGCGAGAATCCAATTTCACTACTTGTAGCCACCACCAATCATTCGCATTTCTCAGCACTTATGCTTTCCGCTCTTCCGCTTTTCCACTCCTTTTCAACTGTCAAAAGTTTTGATTATGCTCTTTTTAGGTTGAAGAGATGAGAGCAGAATCAAAACTTCTGTCAAACATTGAGTTATTGAGATTTTACAAAAAAAAAACACTAAAAGAGGTAAAGAGAAGTGAAAAAATTTATTATAAAGGTTGAAGTCAAAAAATCGATCTTCGCAACTGGAAGTTGTCACTTTGCTATTACTGCATCTGATGGCAAAGAACAAGTGTCGAAGTTTGACAGCAAGAAGGTAGAGGAGCCTTCAGAGTACATTATCAAAACAAAATATCTAGACTGTTGCATGAATTTGCAGGTAAGACAACAAAGAAATCTTGACAATGCAGTAAAATGTTGCATAAATGAGAACGATATAGAGATGTCGGAAAACATAAGAAAGATATAGTTAAAAAATAGGGATATATGATTGTAGTGTATGTTTAAAAAATAAAAAAATAGAGATGAACCCTTGATGGGGAAAATGGAAATAAAGATGCAGCCTCATTTACATAAAGTGGACATGACATGACACAAGCCACAAAATAATAACTATAATTTATAATGAAGGATTTATAAAGCAAACACAAAATAATAGGTCAAGGCTAATAAATATGGCGATGTATAAGATGACCTTTTCCAATCTGTGCTCCCCTTGTGCATCATTATTGGACTAAAAAGAACCCTTCTATCCTTTTTTTTGGATAAGAACCCTTCCATCCTTTAAAAGCCAAGAAATAGCTCCTACAGCACTCATTGAACCAAGCCATACTGTTTGAAAGGATAAGCAAAAATTTCATAGCCCTCCAAACAATAGCTTCTGGTTCTTTGAATTTAATAGAACCTAAAGCTTGATTTTCCACATTTGACAAGATTTAAGCACTGTAGATAAAAAATGACTATTTTGAGTCCTAGCATGGGTAAAGGCAACTTATGAAGTCATAGTAAAAATTCAATGGATATATATTTACATAGAAAATAACGCAGATTCAAGCCAATGATAATTAATTATAAAAGCCTAAAACAAAACAATTGCTTCACCTTGCACTCAGTTTTAATACAGAATGCGGTGTCGGAGGCTCCGATTCCTGAACTTTACCATCAGCACTTCGCTCCTATAACATGATAGTATACATAAGAAGAGTACAGGGCAGTGATACAAAAATAACGTATAATAGTTTCCAAAGAGATGTGAATAGGGATATCATTGTGTTGACAAGCTAATAAAGAACAATTAAGCAATCATATAGATACCTCAAAAATCAAGGATATGCTTCACCAAGCAAGCATATAAGATGGAAATGGCTATTTTAAAAGGAAAAATATACATGTTGCAAGATATACAAAGTAAACAATACCCTCAATCTTGAACAAGAAAATAAACAAATAACCATAAATATCTGTGAATACTTAAATTGGACATCTAAAATGCCCTGACTCCAATATTTCAAAGATTCAAAATAAGACATAATTTACTTGCTTAGTCATTCACGGTTTGCACTCAATAATGCAAGCAATCGATATTTAATTGGTGAGTATTCTTCACTTTGTAAAAACAATAGGTAAATTTCTTCTAATTGGAAGAGTTATTCAGTAGAAAATGCATCTATACCTAATTGGTAGTTCATATAAAAGCAAGTACTTGTACCATGAATCAGCACGTGTTTGGTATCATTTTATCCATGAATGTACAGTTTACCTAGCTTCATATTAGGATAATTAGGACGTTTACTGAACTTTTGTTACACCTTGATATCTATATCTCACATAAAGGACTTGTAACTAAAAAAAGGTTCTATTAGAAATGTTATCCAAGCTCTGTAGAACATTGTAATGAGAGCTTTTCTAATTCTTCAAGCACTAAAGAGGTAGACATGTAGCCATCCAAAGGAAAAGAAAGTGAATAACAGGCACCCATATGCCATTAGTTTGAGATGTCTTAACAAATTACCATAAAAGTGAAAAGTTACAAATGATTTTTCCAGGTAGTAACCCATCAATAACAAACAACAACAACCAAGCCTTAATTCTACTAGGTGAAGTCCGACTACATAAATATTTTATTTTTATTGCGCTCTATCAATTAACAAATCCTTATCTAGGTTTAAGTGAATAAGATCACTCTTTATAATTTCTTATTATGTCTTCTTTGGTCTCCCTCTTTCTCTTTGCATGTAGGCAAAATTCAATAACTCAATTTTTCTAACTAGAGCTTTAATCAGCTTACGATTTCTATGTTCAAACTATGTAAGCCGACTTTCTCTAGGTTAATCCTCAATTGACGCAACACCAATTTTTTCACGGATATACTCATTTCTCATTCTATCCTTTCGTATATATCCACACATCCAACAGCATCCTCATTTTTTCAAAATATTTATTTTATTTATATATTTTCTCTTTACAGGCTAACATTCAGCAACACATATCATCACTGATCTTACTACAGTTTTATAAAATTTACCCTTAAGTCTGGATGAAATTTTTCTATCACACAACACACCAGATGCATTTCTCCATTTTATTCATTCTGCTTGGATCCTGCTAATAATATTCTTATCTATTTCTTCTATAAAAAGTATTTTTTGATATTTATCCTTGATTACTTGAGTAAGTCTTTAATTTTTTTATCACTTATCTTGGTCATTTTATATATTTATTTTTCTTCTTTTTTAGTATCTAACTTTTTATATAAAATCTCAATAGCCATATTTTTTACATTACCAATAGCTTTTTTAGATTCTCATCGAGCCAATTTATATTTCTCCCGCTTATCTTTATTCTTATTTTTACACCAATTTTTATAATAAATTTTTCTCCTTAATTTTTTTTATACATTATTTTTCTACCACTAAGTATCGTTATTATTTGAAATCATTCTTTTGAATTCTCCCAGCACATCCTTGACCACCTTACGAATGCAGTTAGCAACAGTCAGCCACATAAGATTAGTTTTTTCGTTAATATTCCACTGCCCAAGTTCTAGAATCTTCTTCTTAAATATACATCGGTCCTCATTTTTTAGATTCCACCATCAAGTCCGAGAATAGAATTTCGGCTTATTATTCCTTATTCAATACTTTATCTCGAAATCTAAAATCATTAATCGATATTGGATAGTCAAGCATTCCCTTGAAATGAATTTACAATTTTTACAATCCAAATAATTTCTTATAAGAAAATAATCAATCTGAATTCTTGAAGGTCCATTCTTATAAGTGATAATATATTTGTCTCTCTTCTTGAATAAAGTATTAGTAATTACAAGAGCATATGCTAGGAAAAACTCTAAAATAAAAATCAAATAATGGCCATAACAATGTAGCAAAAAGATTATCATAGAGATTACCAATTATTCATGTAGGGCACCGAGTTCAGTAAGATCAATTGTATTTTTACAACTTTTATAGGCTGTTAAAAGTAACTCATCCATCTATCTTTGATATTTTCTTTCATAAAAAGTACTTTTTAATCTTCATCCTTAATACATTTTATTTGAGTTAAGTTTTTAGTTTTTCTATCACTATCTTGATCATCCTATATATTTGTCTTTCTTCTTCTTTAGTATCTAACTTCTTATATAAATTCTCAATGGCCATATTTTTTGCATTGTCAATAGCTTTCTTAGATTCTCGTCGAATCACTTTATATTTTTCTCACTAATCCTTATTCTTATTTTTAAACCAATCTTTATAACAAATATTCTTCTCCTTAATTTTTTCTTATACATCATCTTTCCACCACCAAGTATTTTTATTATTTGAAATCATTCTTTTAAATTCTCCCAGCACATCCTTCGTCACCTTCTGATTGCAGTTAGCAACTGTCAGCCACACAAAATCAGTTTCTCCGTTAATATTCCACTGCTCAAGTTCTAGAACCTTCTTCTTAAATATACATTTGTTCTCATTTTTTAAATTCCACCATCAAGTTCGAGGTTAAGGTTTTGGCGTATTATTCCTTCTCCAATACTTTATTTTAAAATCTAAAACCATTAATCAATGTTGGGTAGTTAAACATTCACTTGGAATGACTTTACGATCTTTATAATCCAAATGTTCTCGTTTTCTTACAAGAAAAGAATCAATCTGAGTTCTTGAAGATCCATTCTTATAAGTGATAATATGTCCATCTCTCTTCTTGAATAAAGTATTAGCAATTATAAGATCATATGCTAAGAAAAACTTTAAAATAAAAATCAAATAATGGCCATAATAAAGGAATAAAAAGATTATCATAGAGATTACCAGTATATCTTCAAACTTGACAACAAATCTATATAGTTCCTTGTGGGAGATTATCATAATAAAGACTCATTGAAACCTAGCCAATATGCATAATTTGTCCATCTAGTCCGCAACCCACCCCCAGAGATATAGATTATATAAACTAATGGCTTGTTTGTTTGTAAGGTTTAATTTAACAAGGTTAAAATTAAAATTGAATAGAGATATTTTTTTATTAAAAGTTGTGAATGATGTAAAAGAAATGTTGGGATATGTGAAGGATGTAATATAAAATTAGTCATTATGTTGGGATATGTGAAGGATGTGATATAAATTAGTTATTATTTTGATAATGTGTGTAGGATGTGAAATAAAATTAATTTTTAATATTAAATTTTATGTGTGATGTGATATACCTATTTAAAATTAAACCAAGTTAATTTTTAACTGTCAAACAAGCAGGGCCTAAGAGTTTGAAATGTCAAATGGCTGATTCCAAATCTGGCATTGCCCCATAAACGAGTAGCTGCAAGTCAAATGAAAAAAATCTGAACCAAGATATTGTAGTTACAGATGAAAGCCTATGGAACTTATCGACACACTACAACTCATGCGCTCACAAAAAGCATATATCTAAGTTCTGTAGGTAAAGGTCCCATGGCATTGATCATGTTCTTTTCAAAACAAAAGAAACTGAGATAACAGTAGAAACAACCAAGAGGACAGATTTATGAATTAAGTTTTATTTTCATCCCTTCTTCAAATATCTTCTCCAATAGCCCTACATAATAAACAACTAAAAAGGAATTCGAGATAATGTTTTGTAAGCAGTAAGATAAATAAAACCATAACGTCCAATGCTAGAACATAAGGACAAAATAATCAGAAAATTGATTAAGCACATTTCTAGAAAATGTGAAAAGCAATAAAAAGGAAATAGGAGACAAATAATTGTAGCTCAAAAACAATTGCACAAAACCACTACTAGAGATCATAAAAGGCCAGAGCATACCAGATCCACAGCTCCATGGCTTCCACCATTGGTGCTAGTGTACCTCCAAGTGATTGTGGCAGCCAGCTTGTCTCACCTCTTAGTTCCCCACCTCAACAACGAAGATCCTCTCTATCCAGAATCCTCGCTGGCTGCCACCTGCACCCAGCAGGAGATACAAATCCTTATCACATATCCAACAAACCTGCCGCAGCCAAACCCTGTCCAAAATCAAAAGATATAGATATACAAACAAACTCGCAGAAAGACAACGTCCTGCAGTCAATAGCTACTCAAAAAATTGCTTTTGAATTTAAAAACTAAAAGTCTACACAAAAGAAACTCTAGATTTGGCAACGATCACTCTGCAAATTCGACAATACAAACATAATCCGGGTGGAACCTAATAAGAGCAAATCGATCCACATTCACTCACAGCCCCACCTGAAAAACATCAGATCCAGATCACAATAGTAGCAATAACCTAGTTTCATCCAATCTAAAGAATTGGCATTAACATATTCCACCTAATCCAAACTGATCCAAAGCTCCAGTTTCCATTATAAAACAAATAGATCGCATCGAGAAGAGCAACGAAGCCAACCGCATTCACATCAAATTACTAGCAGATGATTAGATCAATCACTCCTTTGGCTCGAATGCTATCTTTGTCGAGAAAAGTAGGAAAAGCATACAAAAAATACGGGAAATGGATCTGAGAGGACTGAAGAAAACTCGCCTCGACTGAACCCAGGGGAATCCGGCACAAGCCAAGGTAGTAAATCTTCCCGAGAAGAGGCTGAGGAGGACCGGAAGCTGCACCACTCTCTCTCTCCCCTCGATCTCTCGATCAGTCGATCGAAGTTCCCTAGTCCCAATCAGAGCCAGCTGCGGGAGTGGACTGCCGAGCGGAGAGCCTCCGGATATTTCGCCCCCACGGCTTTCAGTTTTCCGAATATTTTTGTGTTAAAGTTCGTGATTTCGTAGTATATAAGTAGGTAATTTATGATATTTTAACCTGTATTTAATTTTTAAAGATATTATAATATTATTGTATTACTGTCATGACTGAAGCGGTACTCCACCGACAGTTGGTGGAGCCTGTTGAAGCCGCGGCCAGCGGCTGCAAGTAGCGGCTCAAAGCCGAGCCGCAGACAGAGGAAATTACACTTGGGTTTTGACACAGGGATATCTTTTCAGTCCCCAAGAAATTTCTCAAATTGTTCATCTAGGTTTTCTCATCAGATTGTATAAAGCATAAATTGCATTTAGATCTCTGAAATATTAGAATTTTTTGTATATTTATTTATAATTTTTGAATCATAGTATTTAGTGCCTCTGATCTCAAGATTTTGTATATTAGTTTACAAATTTTAAATCATAATATTTAGGTTTTAAGTGTGATGATCTATTACAATTTAGTTCTCTATATTTTTATATTTTGCAAGCATAATCTTATCATGATTCTAAATATAATTCATCAAAATAATTATACAATAAAATGTCAGTAATATTTAAAAATTCAACTAGTACGATTGAATTTGAAAATATATATAAAAATCATATTTAACTGACATAACATTACTATTACTTTTCCATTTATAAATATTTTTAATTATTTATATGAATGCAGTATTTTAATCTTAATACATGCATATGTGAAACTAAAAGCCTTTTACTCCTAGTCCACCTTGAGCCATTTTAGGGTTAACTGCTCTTAGAATCTCAACCATGACCCAGGCCTCGTTTCAAGATTTTTTTTAAGTAAGAGAAAAAAATTAATTTATTTTATTAAAGTAATATAAAAAAAAAATTATTTTAATATTATAAAATGTATAATATGTGAAATAAAGTTGATTTTAAGATTTATATTTGTGATGAATGTGCAATAATAAAGTTAATTTTTATAGTTGAAATTTATATTAGACTAAAAAAATGTTTTGATTAATAATCGAACGAGACCTTTAAGTTACCATGCTTTTGGACAGTGTAAATCAATAGCATGTAGGAGCCAACACTATAGCATTGATCAGCAGCCACCGGAGCTCAACCAAAAAGAATAATATCAGGCTCAATACAAATAATGAGGGATACTTTTTGCGTGCACTTAACAATACTGCATGCACCACTGAAGTCCTCTTCTTCTTAATCACCTTAACATGTTTAGCCATGTTGGTTCTTCTCTTAAGAATTGTAATTTTTGTATTTTGATAATTGACATTAATTATTTAAGTTAGTAGTTATGAATTTATATTTGAAATTATGTTTCAAGTTATTTTTACGACATCAAGCATAAATTATGTCTCGAGGATAGTGAAGTTAATGCATATATAGATATCATCTGAAAGTAACCCATGAAGTTTTAAAAGAAAAACACATTCAAGAGAAGAATCAGAAGAATTTTTTACTTTCTATTTAATTTATTTTGAGTAGAAAAGAACGTAATATCAATTTTTGTTTGAGATTCTAATCAATGTGAGTTCTTGAGCATTAGGATTGTGTTTTGAGATCAGTTTGGTTTAATTTTGAGTAGATTTGATTTTTGTTTTACTTGTTTATGATTTAGGCTCCGTTTGTTTTGAAGTTAAAAATTAACCTGATTTAATTTTAACCTGGCATATCACATCACACATAAAATTTAATATTAAAAATTAACTTTATTTCACATCATACACACATTACTAAAATAATAACTAACTTATATCACATCTCTCACATATCCCAATATAATAACTAACTTTATATCACATCCCTTATATATTCCAATATAATAATTAATTTTATTTCACATCATTCACAATTTTTAATAAAAAAATATCTCTATCCAAATTTAATTTTAATTTTGTTAAATTTAATCTTACAAACAAACAGACTTAATGATATTATTTAGGTGTTTTGTGGTAGACCAATGTCTTAAGCATGCACTATTTTTAGTGATCGATTAGTCGTGATGATCGACCAATGGTAGAATAATATCTTTTTTTTTATTGACCAGTAGCAGAAGTTATCATTTTTGGTCGTTAACTAGTTCTAGTCAACCAGGAGCTAAAACTTTGGCAACAGCGCGCGTGCTCCTTGCTATTTTAAAATTTGAGCCAATTGGTTAACCAGTTGCAGTTTTGAATAATTTTAACATTCGTTTTTAATTCTATTCTTGACCCTTTTGTCTTATTCTTTGGAGATTTTGAACCTATTTAAAGGCCAACAATGTGGGCAGCCCTGATACATTTCTTTTTCTTAAATATTTGCTCAAAATTTTTTAAATTAGTTTGTTTAAGTTATGTTTAAGGAACAAGGGAGAATATTCTTGTAGTTATGTTTAAGGAACAAGGGAGATTCTTCACTATTTTTCATTTTTCACAACAAAATTGATTAGGCGATATTGTAACTTTCTCTTATTTCTTTCATTTATTCTTCTCGGATTATCTTTTTTCTTTTATTTTTAGGAGAATAGAGTAAAAGTGAGATTGTGCGTGACTTCTAAACGATCTAGATCTAAAAAGTAAGATTATTGTGTAGTAGTGTAAAGGACTTTCTTTATTGCCTCAAAGTAAAAGGAAATTGTGATTAGCAGATTAGGTTGAGTTGCTTTTGAGCTGTGGATATAGATAAAGAGACGTATTGAATCATGTATATTGTGTCTCTCTTCTTTTTTATTACTTCTATAATTTATTTCTTACTTATTATTACTAACCTATTTTTTCTTATATGAATAGTCATTTAAATTATCGAATCACCTATTTAACCCTCCTCAAGACGTTCACTTCGATCTTACAAGTCACTAGTAAAATTTCGATCAGATGTCCTGACCATTTTGCATAATTTGAGTCAATAATACATGAGTTAACATATATACCAGCACTTGAGCTTGGTGGATGCCTTTGTTTTTTTTTTTTTTTTTGTGAATAAAAGGATAAAATTTTTACTCATTATTATTCCTCCTTGAAAGGAGATCATTAGAGATAGGTGAATTCATAAGTAGTGGAAGAAAATCATTCCAGATTACTTGATTGTTGCTAATTAAAGAAAATATATTATTAGAATGTTGAGTAATGATAAATCTAATATATGAGTCAATAAATGCCAATTAATCAGCATTATATATATATATATATAAACTTACTGAAATGAGATAATTTTGATATTTACTTAACAATAACAAATGTAGTTATATTACGTTGAATTGATTTGAGCAAATGTCAAGTTGTCAAGATGACAAAAAATAATTAATGGAAAAAAGGAGGGTGCTTGTGATTGATTGCTATAGGACAAAACTTCATCCTAAGGCAGATGATTAATAATTTTATAAAGTCCCTGATTGCCAAATAAGTATAATTTTAATCTATTGATTTTTTTTAATAGATCAAAAATTTAATATATTGATATATATTTAATTATAGTAAAATAATTATATTAATGATGTGATAATTTGTGAATAAATTATTGAGAAGAGTAACTACTTTGAACACTTTAGTTTAATTATACAAAATGATAGTTAAATAGATAGTGATATCATTAGCATGATTCAAGCAAGATGAAACAAGTGAAAAAATACTTCTGGTGTATTATATAATAGTAAAATTTTACTTAAATTTAAAAGTAAATTTTATAAAATAGTAGTAAAACTCGCAATAATATATGATACTAAATACTGGCCTATAAATAAGAAATATATAAATGAAATAAGTGTTGTCAAAATGAAGAAGCTAAGATGGACGAATGAGCATATACAAAAAAATAGGATAATAAATAAGTATATTTATAAGAAAATTAGAGCAATATTAAGTAAAGCTAAACTCAAAGAGAGACGACTAATTAGATAAAATATTAGATACATAAATTGTAGGCCGATTGAAATTTTTATGATGAAAATTAAATTATTAGATTTTGCTTACGTAAAGGAGGAAGAGAGAGGCTAAAAAAAGATATGACAAGAAATTGTGATGAATAATTTTATATATCTAAATAAAGATTAGCTAATTGATAAAGAGCAATGAAAATAAAAAATTCATGTAATCAGTCTCACTTAATAGGGTAAAAACTTTATTGTTGTTAATTTTTTTAATCATGATACTTTTCCTTTGTGTAATTATATATAATTTAATTAAAAGTAACTTTTATGATTAGTGATTATTATAGGCCATGATCCTTTTTTAGATTTTTTAATAGAATTAATTTTCATCGCCACGGATTACTGAAAAACTTTCTATTATAATTTAACAAAAAAATTAAAGATAAATTTAAAATAAAAAAAAAATAATTCAGCGACATAATATTGAGGTTTAAAAGTCATACATTCAAATGTAATGAGAATAAAAAAAATGTAATGAAACAAAATATATGCATGAGTTTTATTTGTGATCAATCCATCAATTGCATAATATATTGCACAATTAATTTAATTTGACATAAAATATTACATATCTATAAATTTACTAAAATTTCTTGTCTTTTACCAATGTGCAAACTAAATGATGATTAAAATATAAAATTTAAGAATTCATGTTAAAAGTGTAGGAAATGTATGAGGGACCTAAGGATGATAAAACATAATATATATATATATATATATAATTTTATATATTAATGTGAAAGAACATTAGTAATAAGATACCTATAAGTAATTTACATCTTTACGTAGACGGTAGACCTTGAGTTAATACATATTCATAAAAATAAAAATATATCATTTGTATTTTTTTTGCCCAAACTTTTTTTTATATTGGTGACAGATTTCAGCATGTTTGACCATCAATTTATTATTTTAGTGTGTTAATATTTTCACAAAAATTTAATGAATAATTATATTAGAATTTTTTTCATCACTCTTGCTCAAATTCTATTAATTAAAAATTATTATTTTTTATTTTTATTTTTAATCATTAAATTACTATAGACAAGATGATTTAAATTGTTGAATAAGCAAAGACATTTAAAACTAATTAAGATTTCGATTGAAAAATAAAGAAATAACCAAAATTCAGATCATTTTTGGCTAAGAATGAGGTTAAATCGATAATAAATATACAAATTTAGCTCAAATTGAGATTGGATTGAATATTTTTTATTCATAGTTTTTATCGAATCAAAATCGAATAAAATATTTTCAATTTAATCTTGAATTGACATCGAATTAGCTCGAAATCAGATTGTTAATAGCCTTATCTTCTCCATACATACATTTGGCCTGTTTTGTCTAAGCGTATAGCACTGAAATAGCATGATTTAAGATATATTACTCAAATATATAAAGATCTATATGTAATTCATACCAAAGCTTCATTTTTTTTTTATTTCACTTGTTGACTGTGCAATTTTCTCCACTTTATTTAAAAAATATGATAATATTGTAATTTAAACTTGAAATCTTCTGAATCTCAAACAAGCTTCTTTCTCACTAGAATAGAAATATCGCAAAAACTCTGTTGTTCTTAGAGAGACAAAAAACTCTCATTCTAGTTGAACCTCAAAATAAGCCTTACTTCTAAATTTAACATCTACAATTTAAGACGAAAAAAAATCATCCAGGTGTGTACCCAACATCGTGATGCTGCCTGCCATACCGCAATAATGATTCAATGAAGAGCTAAAGTTTAGGTTAAACAAGATGACGTTCGGTTCAATATTATCATAATAATATATCATGTTACTTAGAAAACATAATTGTTTGATTTGATAGCATATATATGCTGATAACTTCATAAATAATTATGAAATTATCACTCAAAATAAAACATCTAGATTACATCATATAATATTAAGATAATATTGAGCTAAATACTTCTGAAAATCATTGCGCATAGCATAGCACGCTTTTATCAAAGCATGATTCTTGTAGCTAATGAATGCAAAGTTAGGAGATTTTTTGTTTAATGCTATTATAATGTTATGTTATTTGAAAAAATTAGTTTAATGATATATTTTAATAATATTATAAAAAATTATATGACAGTCACTCTGAAATGACATGTAAATATCATAAAAATTCCTAATTGTAATAGAGTGAGGTGATAATGAATTTACTTTCTATTATAACTTTTTAATATAATATTATTGAATCAAACAAATAACTTAAAAAATGTAGACATTAGAATAATATTATTCAAATATATAGATAGTGCAAATCAAGCACTCTCTACATATTTAAAGCACAAATCAAACTAAATATCAATATATTTAGCATAGTGTTTCAATTAATATGACCCAAGTATGGTCAACATATATTATTGACACACAAAATAGGCCTTCTAAGATCAAATAGTTAGAATATAAAATACGAATAAGTTACCTAAGAAAATGATATAGAGATAATAGTTTTTACGTGGAAAGTGAAATATTTGTGGGAAAAAAATCATAATACAAAGTTATTAGTTTAAGTCCCCTAAGGCATACATAATGATATTATTACAAAATGAAAAATATAAAAAAGACATCAAAAGAATTAATCCTTAGGAATCTTTGGAGTTAAGGACCTATTAAAGTGAGAGTCAAATAGTTAGAACCAATAAAGACTAAGGAAAGTACCCTTCTCCGAAGGCTTCAAGAGTGGGATCTTTTACCCATCTCATCTCCACTTTTTATAGCTTAGAAAAAAGAATAAAATGATGGTGTACAACATGCTTATTAGTATAATTTTTGAATAAATTTGAGAAAATTTAGTCAGCATTGTTACTTTTATGAAAATTTGGAGTACTTTTTTTTTGTATAGTGAATTCAAAGAAATTCTATATTAGTACTTATTATTAGCCTATTAGTGTTCCTGATTAATAAATTTATTTAGATTCCTGTTAAATAGGTCTGCCCAATCTCCTATTCAGCGATATTCTTCATCAGTATTTATGTCAAAAGGTGACAATATTGGAAGATAAAAAGTATATTTTTACTTACTATTTCAGTTTCCTAGTTTCGGTAAGCTTTTTAAGGTGTGTAGTAAATTAACGAGGAGAATAACTTCTTATACGAGCTTTATATGTGGCATCTCAAGAACCATAGCTTGCAAGCCGGCCATCATGATATATTCCCTTTCCCAGCTGTGAATAAGAGAGCAAATGTGGAGTTAATTCCATAAAAAAAAAAAGATGAAGCAAATATAGAGTTAAAATGAAGATGAGCACTCTTCGATAATCATAGAAATAAAAATAAAAATAAAAAACAACTCTTCGATATCTTCAACTATACTCTTGCTTTCCGTTTGAAGTTCTGTTATCAATACCTTAGGGTAAATTGCATCCAGATCCCTGAGGTTGGATGATATTGCAAATTAATTTCAACTTTTAAAAAAATATCAATTTTAATCCTTATATAGTTATAAAGTGCTGCAATTTTACTCCCCTCGTAGAATTGGGCCTTTTTTACTGCTTTTTACCATAAAAATATATAATTTAATTTTTAATTTAAATAATTTATACATTTTAAAGGATTAATATACTCTTCTTTCATCATAATCAATCCTTTAAAATTTTAGTAAAAATTTTAAATTCAACTTCTCTCATTTTTTTATTTTCCCCCATTTAAAAATTTTAAAATTTAAAATTTAAAATTTAAAAATTTAAAAATTAAAAATTATTATTAATTTTTTAAAGTTATATTATAAAAATCAAAAAATGATAATTGAGCATAATTTTATTACATATAAGGATAAAAAAACTAGCAATTATATTTTAATTAAGAACAACCGGCAATTCTTTTACAATTTTGGAAAAATATATCAAAATTTTTAAAAAATTAAATCCAATTTTTCAACCTCAAGAGCCCACTGCAATTTACTCTTACTTTTAAATTTACTATAAATTTTAATAACTTTATTTCATATTTAATACAAATTTTAACATTAAAAATTAAATTTATTTCATATTCGTGTCAAATTTCAATCTTAAATAAACTTTATTTCATATTTTACACATCTTCTCATATTAAAATAATTTTTTTTCTATAAACTTTATAAAATAAAAAATTTTCTCTCTTTTTTTATTTAAAATTAATACTCAACCAAACAAGATATATTTGTATAAGTTGTAATATTTCATTCATGATGAATCTTTTAGTCGTCATCATAAACATTTTTCTGCTTCTCAAACTTTCAACTAAAAAATCACTGTACTATTTTTATATTCAAATTTTCAATTACTCTTATATGTTAGATTTTGTATACAGATTTAACCGCCAACAAACTCAAATCAAATTTAATTCGGCCTCAGGTGAAAATTTCTTCCTTGCTTAAAATTTGGTGGTTAGGTTGTCTCTCGAGTTGAAATTTGTTTAACGATCATGGAGGTGGCTTGTCATATTCATTGCTTTTTAGCAGAGTTGGGCATCATATATAAGTTATTTTCATTATAATTATCAGCCCATACATTATATAAATATTGTGTAAATTCTTGTTAAATGAAACCATATGATATTAAAGGTTTATAATATTTAAGAAATGTAATTCTATAAATTACTTTTTTATTAATTTCTTAAGTATATTTTGTTTAAAATTTAAAATTTGTTTGAACCTCATTTGCATGTTATTTGATTCAGAATCGAGTTAATTTTTTTATGATTCGAAATTAGTTCGCTCAAAATAAAATTAATTCTCGATTCATGATCAAATATATACATAAAAATATATATATATATAATGATAATTAACATAAAAACGTATATATTACTCAAACTCAATCAAGTTAAAGCCTGCACTAATCAGTCCAATCAGATCTAATGTTCTGCTTCTAACAACTCGCTTTGCAAATTTTAGACCAGATTTAGTCAGAAAGTGCCTCATGCATAGCTGATTGAAAAAGCCCATCCTAATTTGATGTGACTCGTGGCTGTCATCGAACCAAGTTTGAGTGAATCAGTGCTAGCTCGAATTTAAAATTATCAATTTCAACTTAGCCCAAACTCGAAATTATTTGACTCAAGCTAACTCAAAATTTATATATAATATAAAATAATAACATATAATTACATAATAAAAATTTATATCATCAAATATAAATAAAAATTTAATCTTAAATTTTATATTTATTTATTTTAATAAAAAATATTATTATAAGGATTAATAAAATTATATAATATTATTTAAAGAAAATCAAATTAAGTTTTATTGGATCGAATCAGTGACAATTTGGATCCGACCTATTAAATATATAAATAGAGCTGGTCGGATTTTGGATTAATTTTGAATAAAAAAATGTTTTCTTTAATAGAATAATCGAATTGAAATTAAAATCAAATCAGGTTATGATCCAACTCATTGATAGGCCCATAAAACTCCTCTAACTCAAAAAATCTACCTCACACTCACATCTTAAACTTAGTTAATATACAGTAATCGAATGATAATTTAGTTGTAAATAATTGATTTCTTCAGGTTTAAGAATTTCTTTATATTTAGTAACTCTTTTTTGATAGAATTCATAAATAAATTTGCTAAAAATTTGCTAAAAATTTGCTCTACAGCTATGAGTAACATGAAAGAATGGAGAGATGATAAAAAAAAAAAAAAAACGAAACAATGGAAAGCAATTTTTAAAAATCAATAAATATAAAACTTCTACTTAATTTGTGCAAGCTTAATTGTATTTATAAATGCCTTTTTTTTTGCCAAACCAAACACAATTTAAATTTTTTGTTTAACGAAAAATTAAATAAACATATAAAAGGATATTAATCAGATGACGTCATAATGAATATGTAGACGTCATAATGAATATGTAGCAGTCATAAATTTCATTCTCTATTTGAAGCAAAATAATACAGTACTCATAAAAATAACACTGATATGACAAAGCAAAAACTATTCTGCCTGAAATTCCCATTACACAAACATAGAAAGCTCAAATTAAGGGATTTTATTCAAATTAGTACAACAACTTTGCTTCACATACTAAAATTTTTATCCATAAAAATTGCCATTTTAATTATTTACTAAAGTTTTGATTAAAAAAAAAAACTCCACAATACTGGAGCATGTATAATTTTGATGACCTGAAGTTTTATTCCAAGGAAATGAACGTGGCATGATATTGAAGAAATGACATCAATTTATTGCATTAATGTCGAGTTCAAGTGGAATACAAGCATTCAGAGTGCGATTTATTACACAATAAGTTATTTTAATTGAATACGAGCAACTATGCAAGTATTCAATTAGTTTTTATTGTATTTGAAGAGAATACACGCAATTTGACTTTGATCATGTCCATATCAGTGTAGTTTAACACAATACTCTGATTAAGAAATTAATATTTATTATATCGATGTATTTTAGCCGAATACAAGCATTTGGTAATATATTATGGACATCTGATTGAGTTGTAATATAATACACGTAATTACACATCTTTTTGACTAGATATCGATCTATTTTAAGCGAATAGTCATTTTTAAAGATTGATTTATGACATGTCAATGTAGCAATCGTTTGATTTAATAATATTTATAAATAATTTTTAGCTAAATTTATAGAATTATTAATCAAAAGATGACATCTACATGTCATGATATTTAGATTATATGACATAACATCAAGATAACAATGAACTTCCTAAAACTGAGTAGAAGTCAAAATCGAACTTTTTTCCGGCCAAAAGTAGGGTTACGATTTTGTTTCACACACTTTCATGATGAACTCGTAAAAACAACAAAACTTATTTACTATGTATGCTTAAATCAAAAAATACTTCACAAAGCTTGAACCTGTATGATTTTGATGATCAGTAGTTAGATCATAGATGTCGAGTAAGGAGAAGTTTCACTGAGAGCTAGAAGTATGAATCTAAACCAAATTAAATGGCATATCCTAATTATACTGCATAAACAATCCCTACTCTTCCTATTAATAATGTGTTTTCAACTATTATGAGTGCAAAATATTGAGTCATTTATCAGTTAAATAACATCAAAAAAGCTAAATAGGAAGAAAAAACAAAAGCAATCAACACAAATTTACCAACAAATAAACTCCACTTTCCATTTTCCATTTGAAACAAAATAATGAAATATCTATCAAAAAGCATTGGCATAACAAAACAAATACTATTCTGCATGAATTGAATCTCAGAAGTAAACTCAATGAGTCAAATCAGGAGATTTTCTTCAAATTGGCACTGCAATTTTGTTTTATATAAGATTATAATGACACCTATAAATAAGCACATTTCATTTTTGTATTAGGTTTTAATAAAAATATACTTCAAAAAACTGGAGCTATATGATTTTGATGACCAGAAGTTTTATTCAAAGGTAACAGATGTGGCATAAGATCGAAGTTTTATTAAGAGCTTATACTAATTATCTAACGCTGAATAAAATGATCCCAATACTGCCTATTAATAGTTTATATGCAAGTAACAAGCCATTGGGAGTCCAAATTTTGTCATTTATTAACATCAAAGAATCTAAATTGAAAAAAAAAATTCAAAAGCCTTCAGGCTCTACTTCAAAGACAAATAAAATTCACATTCCATTTGAAGCAAAATAGTGGAATATCTGTTGAACCCTTATCGATTTTGATGATAACAAATACGTTAATAATATACTCTATTAATTTTTTAAATATTAGTACATATTATACGTAAATTTTTCAGGTTTAAAGAAGGTTGATTGTCGATATGATTTTGACCCAAGATTGATGAAATGAAGCCAAGAATAAAAAAAAATGAAGTTGATCAAGATCGTCGAGGAAGAAGCATCACTCTAACATTTAGACTATCATATAAGTACAAGAAATTTTTAACTCATTTATCCAGAGAAAATTAACATAAATATAATTAAATTTATTTCGTGATTTTTTTGGATTTTATTTTCTTTATTTTTAGAATGAATTGAGCTTTTTTTAAAAATTTTGAATTACATGAGTTAATTTTTTGATAATGTGTTTTCTTCGATCTTCAAATATTTAAAATTTTTGATTGAATTTAATTTGATCAATAATTTTACTATTTAACTTGTTGCTTTGATTTGAATCGATAAAATTTATTTTTAAAAAATATATATACTATTTATAATAAATGAATAAATAAATAAATAATAAAATTAAATAATTATTTATAAAAATAAATTAATTGAATTTCATGACATTTATTTCTAATCGATTTTGGATGTTTTCAACTCATTCAAAACTCGATATTTTGAATTACTAGATATTTTTAATTCCACTAATATTTTTTAATTCGCACTTCCTTCTTTTGCTCTTTAAAATCAGCCATAAAATATATTAAGTAGCTGATTTTATTTTTAATTAATTTATAAAAAGTTGTGATGCCCAAATTACTAATTTACTCCTCATTTCATCTATAAATAAAGGAGATTTTGAGTTAATATCTCTTTTTGGCCAACTAAAACTCCAAACTCTCTTATTTTCCAACTGAAAACTCTCTCCCCTAGCTTAAAGTTTCTGTTCACAATGTTGAAAATCGATTCTAGGGAGTTCTTGGATCTTCGGAGGCGTTATATACGAGTAATTCTTTTATTTTCTCCAAATTAATTTTTCTTGAAGATTTGTGGATTTGTATACTACTCATTCGAGCTCCAAATAGTTTAAAATTTTTACTACATCTTTTTGGGAGCATTTATTTTATTTTAAAATTTTCCTGAAATTTTTTGGAGAACGAATGTTTCTCTATAAATTTATATTCGTTTCTCTGTAATTTAATTTTCATAAATCGTACTAAATTCAAAAAATTCTACAAGTTTTACAGTAAATTATATAGCTAAAACTGCACCAATATAAAAAATTTTAGGTGATTTTAATTTGTATTATTTTTATAAAAAAGTTTTTGAAGTTTATGTCTTTAAAGATTTTAAATGTATTAAAGATTTTAAATGGATGTAAAAAATATATTTTTAAATGGTTTCACAAATGAGAAAGTTTTTGTAGAACAACTACCGGGGTTCATTGATTCGGATTCTCCGAATCATGTATATCGCCTAAAAAAAGCCTTGTATAGTCTAAAACAAGCCTCTAGGGTTTGGTATGAAAGACTAAGTCAATTCTTAATAGAAAATAATTTTGAAAAAGGTGAAATAGACACAACACTTTTTATTAAACGAACTAAGGATAATTTTATAATTGTTCAAATATATATCGATGATATTCTCTTTGGGTCAACTGACGAACGTCTTTGTAAAGATTTTACTGAGAAAATGCAAGTCGAATTTGAAATGAGCTTATTGGGTGAGTTAAGCTTCTTTCTTGGATTACAAGTTAAACAACAGAAAGATAATATATTTATTAATCAAGAAAAATCTACCAGAGAACTGTTGAACAAATTCAGCTTTAGTAACTTAAAACCTAGTGAAACTCTTATGGGTTCTACTATAAAATTAGATAAAGACGAATCATGTAAAGATTTTGATAAAAAATTATATTGAAGTATGATTGGATCTCTTCTGTATCTGATAGCATATAGACCAGACATTATGTATAGTATGTGTATGTGTGCTCGATTTCAAGCAAAACCGAAAGAATCACACTACATAGCAGTAAAGCGTATTTTTTATTATTTAATCGGTACAACCAACTATGCGTTATGGTACCCTAAGGTTGTTAGTGACCCAATTTTGATGAGGGTATTCGGACTCCGATTTTGCTAGATGCAAAATTAATAGAAAAAGTATGTTCGGTACTTGTCAATTTTTCGGTCACTCACTCATATCTTGGTCCAGTCGTAAGCAAAATGCGATGGCATTATTAATGGTTGAAGCAGAATATATAGTTGCTGGAAGTTATTGTTCACAATTATCGTGGCTAAAACACTAATTAAAAGATTACAGAATGATTGTAGATTATATTCCACTTCGATGTGACAATACAAGTGCTATAAATCTTACAAAAAATTCAATTCAACATTCACGTACTAAACACATAGAGATAAAATATCACTTTATCCGTTCACATGTCGAGGATGGGGATATCTCTTCAGAGTTTGTGTCCACTGATAATCAATTAGCTGATATTTTCACAAAACCCCTGCCTACTCAACAATTCTACAATGTTTTACGAGAGTTGGGGATGTGTAAAATTCAAAATACCTAATTTTCAACATGAGTTAAATTTTTAGACAAAATTTAAAATTTTGTAATTATTTTTTTATATTATTTTTAAATATTTTATTATTTTTTTTCTCTTATATTCTTTCCTATTTAAACACACCACACTTCATTCATTTTTCATATTCCAAACCTTCTATCCTTTTTCTTCCTTCTCAACTACTATGGCAAGAAAATCTAAGCCTCGAAAGAAAAAAATTTCTTATTATAGTCCATCTTCTCAAGAGCCTAACCCGCCAACTCCTGAAGAAGAAAGCAATGAAGATTTGTCAAAGTATTCCTTCTTCCCTCCAGTTGAACCTAATGCTCCATACACTCTTTCTATTCCAAACCTATCTAACTAAGCGTATTAAATAGAAGAATAAGGCGACACTAGATCAGGAGCAAGTAGTTAAAACGCATACTATGTATATCGAGCTTAAAAATAAATTTCAAGTTATTTTGCCTCTCTACATGAGTTTGCATAGTCATCTACATTTTTAATCTATGCTTTTCTTTGTCCTATGTTTGATTGTTTCACTTTTTCTTCTCTTTCTTCTATTGCTAAATCGCTAGAAAGAAGAAGCTATATTAAGTTATCTTTTAAGTCAAGTGTTTCGTAATACTCCCACTTTGATGATGCCCAAAGGGGAGAAATAATAATGCTTTATGTGCATGTTTTAAATATTATTGTGATGTTAATGTTATTATGATGTTCAATGTTAAAAATAACTTTTTCGAGTTTTAATATTTTTGTGATATTTATCTTCGCTGTTAAATGTAACATTGTGTAGCTCTAACATATTATGATATTATATGTAATATTTTTTTATCACTAGAACGCATAAATGCAACATAAAGATGTGATGGTAATTGAAGCAATATAATATTTTATGAAGACATCAATTACAATACATATTATGACGACTTTAAGAGTTAAAATGAAAAATCAAAATAAAGCTTATGTTGAGGGGGAACTAAATCATAAAATCTAAAAGAATGGATGCACCTCAACTAAAGAATTTGTCATCATCAAATGGGGGAGATTGTTCAATCCTTATCGACTTTGATGATAACAAATACGCTAATAATATACTCTATTAATTTTTTAAATATTAGTACATATTGTACTTAAACTTTTCAGGTTCAAAGAAGGTTGATTGTTGATATGATTTTGACCCAAAATTGATGAAATGAAGCCAAGAATAAAAAGAAAAATGAAGTTGATCAAGATCGTCGAGAAAGAAGCATCACTCTAACATTTTAGACTATCATATAAGTTCAAGAAATTTTTAACTCATTTATCTGGAGAAAATTAACATAAATATAATTAAATTTATTTCGTGATTTTTTCGGATTTTATTTTCTTTATTTTTAGAATGAATTGAGCTTTTTTGAAAAATTTCAAATTACATGAGTTATTTTTTTTATAACGTGTTTTCTTCGATCTTCAAATATTTAAAATTTTTGATTGAATTTAATTTGATCAATAATTTTACTATTTAACGTGTCGCTTTGATTTGAATCGATAAAATCTATTTTCAAAATATATATATATACTATTTATAATAAATGAATAAATAAATAATAAATAAAATTAAATAATTATTTATAAAATAAATTAATTGAATTTCATGACATTTATTTTTAATCGATTTTGGATGCTTTCAACTCATTCAAAACACGATATTTTGAATTACTAGATATTTTTAATTCCACTAATATTTTTTAATTCTCACTTCTTTCTTTTGCTTCTTTAATAATTTAAATTATCTAAACTCTATGAGATAACTAAAATTTGTAGGTTATTTAATTAAAGTTTGGGCTTACTCACTGCCCAAATTTAATTAACATAACCAAGGATCCAAATAACTTAATTATAGCAGTGGAACGAAATTGGGTTAGTACATAAGGTAAATTTAATTTACCTAACAGAAAATGCTCGATGATCAGAAATATTTTAATTTGTCTATCCCACTATAATTAAGTTAGTTAATCAATAAATTTACTTCTGTAATTTTATTTACTACACCTAACTTACTAATATTTATTTTTCTATACTACTAACATTTACTTTCCTGTACTACTAACATTTACTTATGCAATACTAATATTTACTTTTTGTATTTTTTTAGTAATATTTACTTACTGTATTTTTTTTTCTTTTTGCACACTAACTTTTACTTCTCTGTAATATATTTTTTTTTCTTCTGATTTTTTGTTAACTTTTTATTTTTATGTACATATATATATACTTAAACAATATATATCTATTTATATATACATATAATATATTATTATTATTTAAAAAAAATATACTTATATTCACACGTGAACGTCTTATATATTAGTAAATTAAATTTTCATATATATTTACATTTATACTAAGTATAAGTATATATATTATCTATACATATATATATATTACTTTTGCTTGTTATTTTGCAGGTGCCACTTTAAAATTGCTCAATTGCTCTTGCTCAAAAGATTTGCTTGAACGCTCTTACTTAAAAATAATAAAATCCTCACAATAATAGGTAGCTTTAAAAGTACTTAAATTTTTTTAAAATTCTAATTACACCCAATTCACCCTTTTCTTGGGTGTGCAAGTGAACCAACAATATCTACCAAAATAGCATTGATATAACGAAGCAAAAGCTATTCTGCATAAAATTCAAATCACAGAAATAAGTAAAACTCAGCAGAAGTCAAAATCAGGAGATTTTCTCAAAATTGCTGCTACAAATTTGTTTCACATACTACTGTTATGAGTATGCCTATAAAAAATCATTCATTTCATTTATTTACTTGACTCCAATAATAATAAAATAACTTCACAAAGCTGGAGCCTGTCTGATTCTGATGATCTGAAGTTTCATTCAAAGGTAATGGATATGGCATTAGAACGAAGTTCTATTGAGCTAAAACCGTGCATCTAAGACCAAATTAAAAAGTATATTCGAAGCTACCTAAAATGATCCCTAATCATACCCATTGATAGTTTACCCTCTAGCAATTCAACCATTGGCAATGCAAATTGGGTCGTTTATCAATTAAATAACATTAGAGAAATATAATCTTAATATTATGTCATATTAATTAAAAATAATAATTATTTAATTTAATAATATACATAAATAATTTTATTTAAAATTATAAAATTATCACTCAAAAAATAATATCAAAATATTAAAATATTTAAATAATATAATATAATATTAAAATAATATTAAATCAAATGCCCTCAAGTAAAAAGCCAAAGTAGTTAGCACAACTTCACTGAGAAATATATTTCAGTTTCCATTTGAAGCAAAAATGTGGAATACCCATCAAAATTAATAGTATAAATGTAAAATCTACTCCACAATATTCGCATCTATAATAGTATAAATGTAAAATCTACTCCACAATGTTCAAATCATAGATACAAGTAAAACTGAGTAGAAAAAAAGGTAATACTCTACAGGAGTCAAAATCAGGAGATTTTCTCCAAATTGGTGCCACAAATTTGTTTCATCAATTAAAATTATGATGATCCATAAAAACAGTCATTTCATTTATTTGCTAGGTTTTAATAAAAAAAATACTTCACAAAACTGGAGCTACATGATTTTTATGACCAGAAATTTTACTCAAAGGTAATGGATGCAGCGTATGATCGAAGAAGAGAGACTGCCTGCTCTACCACAGCTCGGTTCCTTGCCTTCACCACCCACTCTGAGACAAATTCTTCAGCTTCGCTACCAAGAACACCTTGTTCAAGTGAATCAGCTGCTTCTGAATACTTGCTCTCGGCTAAATAGCTCTCCACTTTGCTAATTAGTGACTCAATGCCGTCACTTGATGCATCTTCTCTTATCTAGAAAGTGGTGGTAAAAATAAATTTTGATTGTTTTCCATCTATGTACCCTACAAAGGTACCATGTGAAAAGCAAACATGACAAAACGAAGAGGTAATTACATAAATAACATGAATAATAAGAATATTAGATGTTAAGACACATCAATCTTATAACTTGCACACAGCACAAATATAATATCCTATATAACTTCAACTAAAGACGCTGAGACCGCTCCATTCAAGTAAATTGCGTTTTACACCACTATGAATCTTCTTATTTGGCATTTTGCACCCCTAGAAATAAACACACATTTTACACCCTCATAATTTTGAAAACTTGCACCCAGGGAGTGTAGTTACAGGCTGCAACTTGCTAAATTTTAAGTTTCTAAGGGTGTCAAGTATGAGTTTTTATTTTCAGGAGTGAAAAGCACAAAATTAATGATTTTAAGGGTGCAAATTACAATTCATCCATTTCATCCAGGAAACCAGCTGTTCCATCCTTATTACATTTGGTCTGGTATCATTCTCATGGAAAATATATGAAAATGTCTACCAAATAATGTAATATACTAATATTGTGCTTATTGTAGTTATAAATGTATTAATTATTTTTTCTACAAAATGAATCATCTACATTATTAAGAAGGCTAAGATACAGGTCAATTATACCTTTATGGAGGACGCAATGTATGCGACAGCATGGGTCAGAAGTCCACCACCACCAGCTGGAACGAGGCCAAAATGGCGCAAAGTTCCTTTTAAACGATGGAACTGTAATTAAGAAAAGTTAGGAATAAGCCACACATGAGCAGGGGGAAAAAAGCCAGAGCAAAGATAAATTTGAGATCTGATGAAAAAATTTCAGGGAATACTTCTGCGGCAAAGGAACTGATTTTACAAGCATGAGTACATTATGAGCATCATTCAGAGATGGATGTGAGAAAAGTAACAAGTATAATATTTATATCCTAGGAAGAGTGCAATGGGTACTATATATTGAAGATAAAACCATATAAAAGAGACTTACGTTGTATGAGCATATACAATCAAGAATGAAAAGAAGTAGGCCTTAATAAGACTCAAGAAAGTTGGAACTAATATCTCAGAAATAATTGGTTAACAAAATAAAATTGACTAAAAAGTTGGGTAAGGTATCTAGACAACATAGGTGACTAAACTAGGGTAGAGGAGTTAAGAAGTCTATCCAATATGTACCAAGTGGCCATGCATGTCAGCATTCTTTTTTTCTGAGTAAATGGCGATTAGGTCTCTGAGGTCTTGGAGTTTTTGAACATCATTTTGAATCATACAATTTAAGTCCTTGAGGTCTTAAAAGTTTTGCATGCTAGTGCACAAATTTTAAATCATAACACATAAGTTCTTGATGTTGGCAATCTATTGCAGTTTGGACTCTCTACATCTTAACATTTTGCATGCTATTAAATTCAATATAATACTGCAAATAACAGAAATACTACATAGGAATTAATAATCAATCTCAGGGAACTAAGT
The DNA here is from genome assembly GCA_019297695.1 of Apostasia ramifera. Lineage (NCBI taxonomy): Eukaryota > Viridiplantae > Streptophyta > Magnoliopsida > Asparagales > Orchidaceae > Apostasia > Apostasia ramifera. The sequence continues at coordinate 125,035 of JAEMOT010002139.1, forward strand.
GTTGTGATTTTATAGTGTACAAAAACCCAATAACCACAAAGACCTAAATACTATGATTCAAAATCTATGGACCAATGTGCAAAAACCCTAAGACCTCAAAAACCTATATGCAATTTACCTTCTTGTATATCCAACATAGATTTTAACAAGTTCTGCTGCAAATTTGCTGATGAGTTTTAAAAGAAATACATCAATGCCAACACTTTGAGGAATGCAATTAGATGCCATGGTCGAAATGGATCATCAAAATGAAGGCATTCGGTACAATACATTTCGACATTAATCCTTCAATGCTTCAACATCCTAGGACTCAAGAATTTTCTTCCTTTATTATAGAACACATAAATAACAGTCGCAAGTTTCACATGCAAAACTTATCCATTTCCCTTTTTACCCAATAAAAATGGAAAACAGAAAAAGATCCACGTCCGTCCACCATAGCAGACATGTTGATATAACTGTGAATAATTGCATTGACATTGATTCTTGTTCTTAAGATACCAGGAAGATGCATCAAATTTTGCGACTCATTAGCAAGACAGTATCTCTCCAAAATATTAAGGAGGTGACATAGTATGGAATAAAGATCAATATAGTATGGTCTACATAGCATAGCATATCATAATATGCAGCTAAAATTAATCAAACTCACCATCTGTGTCAATTGCAATGGAGTATCTATTCCTTGGTTTATTGTGTCAGCTGGGATGGATGAAAGTGCTAAACCCAGAAGAGATTCTCGATCGATACCTTCAAGAGACCTATATAATGCATCTACCTCTGGGCGAAAAGGCAATCCATTAGACAGAGCATCTTCCAAGGCAAGTGTCCCCTAAGACCGGATATAAAGATTAAGGGCATTTCCAAATGAAAAGAAAAAGAATGCAATAGTACAAGATAAAAACAGCAATAGTCCACAGAACATGGATAGAACGGTGAAGGAAACTGGACAAAATCAGGAGCCAGCTTACTAAAGCAAGTTTATGAACTGCATGAGTCTGCCGTGCTTCTTCCGATCTTGCATAAAATGCCATGCATAAAGCATTTATCTTCAACAAAAGCAAGCATGCATGATGATTAAAGCAAGCATAGACAATAAAACATGTACAATGTTAAAAAGCATGTCAGCTTGATGACTGCAACAAAAAAAAGCGACATGCCAAAAGGTGACTGTTGACATGTGGAAGCTCAAAGAATGGCACATACGTTAAGGTTTGCTTCGGCAATTTTCTCTAATTGGGATGACTTCTCCTTTGCGATAGCAGCTGCTAACTCTGCTTTAGCCAAGTCTTGGACCTTTGCAAGGTGAACCACACCTTCCTCATCCTGCCAACAGTAATAATTATCAAAATCTCTGTTGTGATTATGATGTTGCCAACAAACAGTAATTATTCAGTACTATATGAAGGCTTGAATCCCTCACCTTACGTTGCAATTCCTCCCGAAGCTTCTGCTCAGATAGTTCTTGGTTTAACTTGAGTGTAGCTGCAGCTTTTGCCTTCTCCTTAATCAGCTCCTAAGACATTGTAAAGGACTTATAAATGGTTTCATTAATTGCATACCCACAAGAACATAAGCATGCATGCAAATACAAAAATACATCCATATGTGCATAAAAGCATGTAGACATGCAGAAATAGACAAACATAGAACTCACATGTCATGCATACATTTATGCAGATAAAAAGCCGATACAAAGCCATATCACGCAAACAGTTCATAACATAGCTAGATTAAACCAAGAAACTTTTTGTTAATAAATAAAGAGATAAATCAAATGTCACATATAACCCATAAAACCAAGTTGCAATTAAAGGTGTGCTATGTCATGCATATATTTATGCACATACAAAGCCACATTCATCCAAGCATTTTATAACAGCTAGTTTAGCAAACCAAGAAAAATTTTGTTAATAAAATAACGAGATAAACAAACGTCACTTGTAACCCAGAAACCAAGTTACAATAAAAGGTGTGCTAAGGTTGTGTAACATCCCGATCGCCAGTAGCCTGAACCCTTTCATCTTTGTGTTCAGGTTACTGACAATCGGAACGTTAAGGTTAAAATTTTTCAACTTCTAAAAATTAATCTACTATAATTTTTTTTTGTTTGTCTAAAATACACCACAATTTTGCAATTTCACATTATACAAATTTACATCAAAATGACAGCTCACTATGATTTTCTAAATTCACAATCTCAAGTAAACTAATTAGATCTCTAGCATTTCTGATCTAATTTCTTTCTGGTTTGATTCCTCTTCCATGTTCCCTTTCTGTCGTGGTATACCTGCCATGTTTCATACAAGAGTCCGTTAGAACGGACTCAATAGGTAAAACCAAGAGTCTGAATGAGCAATATAACAAGAAATAAATATTAAAAATGAGTACGTAAATAAAACTTTGCACAATCACACACATCACTCTACATCATTGTAGAAACATATTCACATTTATAATCAATCACTTCCACTATCGGGCCCAGTTTACACCTGGACTCAACTCATTACAACCAAACATGTCAAGTAGAAACCCTCTCAAATCTTACTATCATCTTCAACGATAGTTAATCAGATCGCATTTGCGGACCTCTGACCTCAATCCCACTGATTCAGCATTTCTCAACCTCAACCATGATGTTTAGGCTACAACATTCCCCATATCTGCCTCAACATCGGTCACGATGTTTAAGGTACAACATTAACAACATCAGTAAACATCGGTCACAGTGCTTAAGCTATAACATTATCCATAACATCGGATCCTATCATTTCCCATAACATCGGATCCTATCATTTCCCATAACATCGAAAACGATGCTTATGCTACAGCATCTCCAAAATATTAGATATAATAATCCTATTATTTCCCATAACATCGATAACGATGATTAGGCTAGAGCATTTCTATAACATTAGATACAATAATCCTATCATTTCTCATAACATCGATTACGATGATTAGGCTACAGCATCTCTATAACATTAGATACAATAATCCTATCATTTCCTATAACATTGATAACGATGATTAGGCTACAACATTCCCATAATATCGGATACAATAATTCTATCATTTTCCATAACATCAATCACGATGCTTAGGCTACAGCATCTCCATAACATCGGATACAATAATACTATCATTTCCCATAACATCGATAACGATGATTAGGCTACAACATCTCCATAACATCGGATACAATAATCCTATCATTTCCCATAACATCGATAACGATGATTAGGCTACAGCATCTTCATAACATCGGATACAATAATCCTATCATTTCCCATAACCTCGATCACGATGCCTAGGCTACAATATCTCCCATAACATCAGACACGAGACTTAAGCTAAGTATCATCCATAACATCAGATACAATAATCCTCGATCCCGCTTATAAATACCCTCGGGCGAGGCGCAAGTAGAAGAAAAGTACATATCAGTAGATAGATTCTTATACGAAACATCGAGGACAAAGCTTAAACTCCCACTTCAGTCATCTCGCCCTGATTTCTCGGTATATCGTCACTCTGCCCAAACAAAATCAAATAGTTCTCAGCAATTACCTAAAAATGTCAAATCATTGTCAATCATACCCTCAGCGGTAGATTGAAGATCAGTAACATTATTATAAATAGTCCTCAGCGATCATCACTTTGAATCATCAATGCTCAATTTGGGCACGCGTATATCACGAGAAATCAGTGTCTTAACCAGCTGTTGCACTTAAACTTTCTAATTCAATTCACCTTTCAAACAAGTCCTCTAGACTTGACATTCTTCGTCACCAACCCAATATATAACTCAACAACACTACTTGGCATAATAACTCACAATTACTCATTTAGCAATTCATTATTGCTTAACAATCCAACACAATCGTAAATCCATTTAATCATATCAATTAGAGAATCACAATAATCATGAAAACATGAGAATGTTTTACTATTCTAGCCAAAAACAGGGACAATCAATGGTAATTTCAGCCAGTTAGAACATCTGAACAGATTATCTATCATAGAGGCAATATACTCTTAGATTTCTGTTTGAATTTACAGAAATAGATTCAAGAGCTCATTAACCCATCATTAAGTCAAATTCATAGAAATACAACTAAAGAATTTGTAATAGACTTCATCATCTACATCATATTCAAATTTTAAACAAACAGGCATGATTTTCCTATCTTATGAACCAAGCAAAGTGACACTCTTATTTTGTCCTTCAAAATTCACCAATCCAGCATGCATGCAACCACCAAGACCACCTTCTTTTTCTTTCTCTTCTCTTCCTTCTTCCCCTTTTTTTCTCTGTTTCTCCTACACGTTGCCATGCCATTAAACACATGACATTTAAACTTTCAATTCCCTTACACGTGGCTTGAAGATCATGCCACTTGGCATGGTCGAATGCAACTCAAAATCAACTCTTTAGGATATGGTTAACCGACCTAGCATACAATTGAAACCTGAATTCTGCATTGAATCTCAGCTGTACACGTGACATTTGAAGGCTCACTCTACCTATCATCGTGCATGAGGTTCAACTGTTCTGATCATCGTTCGCGATATTTAGCTAATCAAACCGCTTTTACAGATCTCTAACATCATACACGATGTGTGAGCAACCGCACCTCCCAATAGCAACTCAGCCAAGTATTAACCAAATTATTTTAGCCCTATTATTGAATTTAAAAGGAAAAATATGTCTAAGTCCCTCCATTAATAAAACATTTCATAAAAATTTATTCAAATTTAAATAAAATCTTCAAAGAACCTAAACATAAATTATCTTATATGAACAAAACTTGTACCACGCTACAAGTCTAATTTTAGCTCGTTATAGGTTGGAAAGGAAGGCAGATATGTAGAGCACGTACGAGCACACGAGCGCACCACCCATGTAGACACTCACACAGACACACACGCGCACATGCGCAGTGATACAAAAACAAACACAAGAACACACAGACACACCCACCCACGCGCACATGCACACACTCACAAGGACAAATAGATTGGTCAGTTATAAAATCTCAATGCATGATTAACCATAGACATAATTTGCATAAGACAACTATGGAAGTCAATTAAGTAAAACTAGATGAATTAATCATAACCAACGTGAATACTTTTCAAATGTAAAAGATGCAATAAGTATATGTAAAGAAAGGAGAAATCCAACATGCATAAAAGAAAAGGCACTCGAACTCTAACAACCTTGTCCAAAATTGCAGCCTCTTCTGCATACATGAGCTCCCTTGCCCTTGCATCCTTAAGTTCTTTCTCATACCTCTCCTGGAATCAGATTTTTAAAAAATAAATGCAATTTCAAAGCCAAATATGAGACTTACCAAAAAAATTAATGGAGTTTCTTAACTAGCCCCAAGTATCTAAATAATGACCACAAGAATAAACCAAGTAAAACAGCAAAATTTTCAACACAATTTTTTCACTCTCACTTGCAAAGATAAAGGGGGACATCTTCCAGAATGTGGAAAAAAGAAACAAAACAGTAATAAAGCAAGTCATATTGATCACTTGAAATTTGTCCATTTGCAAATACAAGTAATGCCATATCACTAATGCAATAAAAGTCAATTCCAGCACTGGTTTCTCTCAGCAACATACCTTCAGCCTCCTTTTCTCTTCAGTAAAAACATTAGCATCTGACTCAGCCTGCTTTCTCTCAGCGGCATGAATTGCTTCTATTAAGTCAAGCACTAACATTCCATCATTGGTCCTTTTCTTATCATCAAAGTGTGTTACGAATGCCTTCATTTACACAAGCCAAATGAACAAACAATTAAGAAACAAAAAAAGGAACAGGAAAAGTTGGAACTTAAGCAGCAAGTAATAGAATGGTAAAAGTTCTTGCCCTGAAATAACCTCTTTATCATGAAAGGACCTTTCAGTGCCATGAATGTCCTCAGCTCTTCCACTGTCTTTCGAACTTTCTTTGTTGACTGGTAGAGAATAAGATTCTACAAGGGATTTTCCCACCCTTCTTTCACTATCTTGAGAATCCTAAGACAGTATAGTAGAAAAAGACACAAAATATGTTCTACTTAATCATATTTTGCTAACTTATGCTATATGTTTCATCTTTGAAAAAGAAGAATAGTAGTATATAGCATGCTCAATTGATGGGACAGGATGAAATTTTCTAGGGGCACTAAATCAATGATGGCACTTCTGCACCTTGAGTAATGGAAAGAGAATGATATGGTCCAGATACCTTTACTTTCATTTATTTAACTTTTAAATACAGAATAATAATTATTGTTTATGAAAGATTTATAAGTACTGTTTAAAGAAATGTCTCGAGGACCATAATTTTTTTTTGAAAATCGAGGAACATATTGTTAGGAAGTTTATGAGATCATTCACTGCAGTTTGTGAGGAGGGAAGACAATTTCAGCAAGTAATTTCATGTTAACCAAACACTTTATGTTTCAGGGGCTCATACTTGCTGATTTGCCTGAAAGCAAGGAGCAAAACGTTGATGGACATGAACCTGCACCACAATTTGAACTCTAGATACCACCTCACCCCAAAACACAATGTTAACATTACAGAAAAAAAGAAAAGAATGATATACTGGCAAAATGAAAGTACTAGCATATAAGTATTGTTTAGGGAAAAATCCTGAGGAATATGTTGTTTAGGAAGTTTGTGAGATCATCCACAACTGTTTGTGAAGGAGGGAAGACAATTTCAGCAAGTAATTTTTATGTTAGCTGAAAACTTTATCCTTCACAGGGGCTCATACTTAGTGATTTGCAAGGAAGCAAGAATATAAGTGTGCAGGGACATAAACCTGCACTACAATTTGAACTCTAGTACCACTTCACCTCAAAACATAATACTAACATTACAGAAAAAATAGAAAAGTAATAATATACTAGCAAAACAGAAGTACTAGCCTATATCAACTGAAGATCAATATTACCTGCTCCTTATGGGTCAAGACTTCCAGACAAGAATCAGACATATTGGATACAGGCTCTTTTAAATGATCAGCACTGTACATGGAATCATCCTTTTGCTCAATGAAACCTTCAGTTTTCTCGCTTTCCTCTTGTCCTGGTTCTATATATGTAGTAACACTGTCCTTCCTCAGATTTCCTTCAGATAAGGATTTTGAATCAATTGTTTTCTCACTTGGAACTAATGTAACATTCTCAACCAAATGTGATGGTTCCTCTTCTTTGTTAGGGGTCAGTTCCTTGACTATGTTTTTTGCTTCTGATGCAACTTCAGTATTGATACTTAAATCATCAGAATTATTGTTTGTTTTTTTCTCAGTAACATCTAAGTTCGGTTTCACTTGGATCTCATAAATTGGAATCTCTTTGTCAATTGACTGCTTAGAATCCACAGTAGGTTTGACATTGTCTAGATTTCTTGATTTAAGAGAACTATCATCTTTAACATGAGGCTTTGAATAGTCAGTTAGGTAAAATGCCCATATAGAAGCTCCAGCTACTACACTTCCAAAGACAAGTAATGGTAACTTGCTGGCTGATTTAGAAGTCCCATCTCCATGAGCAGGTCTCGGAGTTGAGTTTTTTTGAGCTGTACTCGAGAACTCACTCCTTGGTGAAAGAAAAAAGGACTGTTTCAACAAAAAAGAAGTTAGTTATGCTACCTATACGATAGGAAGTTGCAAGTGCTTTCTACATCAAGAAAAGAAAATAATATAAGTACATGTTAAGAAAAATCTAAATATCTAGGATACAGATAAGTCATGTTTAATGTTGATAATGAAGAAAAGAATCATATTATATTCTCTATCTAAAAATGAAATGATTGACTGATTGCATCACCAAAACTGCCTCGTGGTCAAGTGATACTTATCTATTTTACATCTATACTTTCTCTTAAGAGCCTGTTGGCTTGCATGAAATTTGATATTAATGTATGAAGCATGACCTTGGTTGTACAAATGTGAGGTTGTGGAATTAATCATAAGAATTAGCAGAATATTTCGTTTGGTTTTCAATGTAAAAATCAATTTAAACAATCAATAATATATATCTACATAGATAATGATGCGTCAAACCAGGAAGCAAAGGTATTGCAAATCATGCTTTCCAGATCGCATCATTCAAACCAGCCCAACCCAAACTAATACTCATGATTATCCCAATCAAGCTTTTATAGCTACTAAAGGCTGATTGTTCATGGAATTAAACTGGTAAATGAAAGACAAGATCCTCGAAGTTAAAGAAACATGCCTGCGCCAATATCGATCTGTGTCTCCTCCAAAGGGCTTGACGAGAAGAGAGATTCCAAGCGCATCTGCAATCACTTCGGTTCAAGCTAATAAAAACAACAGCGATAAAAATATTGCGGAACTAACAAATTCCGAAGGTCCCCAAGATTTAGATGGCAGTGGGTTTATACGAATCATTCCAATCCACAAGCAAAGAAGAGAAAAAGGATCCGAAACTAGGGAAAACAAAAGTAAAGGCTGGAACCCAAACCCTCGAAGTGTTACAGAAGAGTTCAGGAGGACAAAAAAGGAATGGGAGGCCGCGAAGAAAGAAAAACAACATCAAGTCATGAAGAAGAAAAGAGGTAGAGGTCTAGACCTGCGAAGCATTGCCGCCAACAAAGAGATCAGAAGAGGAAAGCTGCGAAGCTCCTGCCTCTCTCTTGATCCTTCGTCCTCGTTCTGTCGGCTCCCTCCGCCTCCTTAGCAAGGAATCAAAGTGCACTTTGGCAGAAGATCAAAAAAATAAAAATATAGCATAAAACACAATTTAATTTTATTTATACACTATCTATCCATTCTTAATTAATTATATTATACACATTCAAAAATATTATAAAATTTTACTTATATACATTTTAACTTATTTCTATTATAACGAGTAATCATAATTTTTCAATAATCTAATTATGATTAGATTACAAAAAATCTGAACCGTTCATCATATTATTTTAAGAATATTTAAATATATTTTAAGTAAAAAATCCTAAAATCTTAATATTTAGGTGGCAGCGAAGGAAGGAGACATCCACGACCTGAATTAGTTTTAGGATAAATCAGCGCTTTAGTATAGTATTAAGAAAAAGAAAAATATGTACTATTAAGAATAAAAAATATAATTTTAATGATTTACTAACAGAATATTTTTTTTCAAATAAATTTTGATTAAATTTTAACTCAAATATGTGTATGTAAGATTTTATAATATTTTGAGTGTGCATAGCATAATTAATTAAGAATGGATGGGTAAGGCATAAATAAAACTAAATTATGTGAGTAATTATCTCAATATAAAAATAAAAATAAAAATTTAATAATAATTAAGTTTCTTTAATTTAAATTTAGGTGCTGTTATATGCCTCAATTTTTAAAATAAAAATAAAAATTTACATACATAATCTTAAAATTTACTTATTTTTGATCTTGTTATCTCCTAGCACTTGATAACTCATTCGCATTTATACTAGAAGAGCAACGTTATATAGATCTATAAATTTCAAATTTACAATTTTATTAAAAATACATTTAGATCGGTATTATTTTTATATCATTTTATATTATTTAAATAATATAATTTTTAGATATTATTATTTGAGTAATAATTTTATAATATTTTAAAAATTTATTTACATATATTATTAATCATATAATTATTATTTTTAATTGATATAATATAATATTAAAATAATATTAAATTAATTGCCTTTTTAAATTTTTCATGAAGGACAGAATAGGTTCAAATTTTGAACAATATAATAATATCATTTATTTATTTTTTCAATAGAATCTGCGCATATATATAATATACAGAATCAAAACTCTAATTAAATAATTTCAAAATATTAAAATATCCTAAATCATGGTGCAAAAAAAACTCTAATATGATAATATGAATAATAAAAATAATAATGATAATCAACTATAAAAAATCAAAAACAAAATAAAAACAATCTCACCTAAGATGAATGATATTTTTATTTCAGTCTACGCATAGAACCAAAAAAGAAATTCTCTTTTATAAATATTTTTTAATTCGACTTACATGAATATAATTTCAAAAATACGAATGAAAGCTGAAAAAAAAGTCTAAAATATTAAAAATATCTCATAAATATTAAAAAGGGAGATTCACTGCCCACTGCCAGTGCGTATATATGATTTTTAGTATTTTAATTTTTTTTTGTTAATAATATACTATGATTCAAAATATAATCATTATTTAATTTTAACTTTAAGAAATTATATAACTTAAATACTCCCTTATAAATCACTTAATAAAATACTACTTTATCTCAAATATATTTAATTACAATTCACCAATAATTATATTTTAATTTATATTTTTTAAAAATTTTATTATTTTTATTATATTTTAAGTACAAATCAAAATTTTTAAAAACTTATATAAGTAATTTTTTCATAAATTTATTATATAGATTACAATCAGAAAATTTTTAGACAACCTACTCAACAAGCATTAAGGTAAATTTAACTTATTCTGGTTGGAACCTAATAAAAATTATTTTAGTTTTAATTTTGATCGTGCTAAAGAGAGCAATAATGGCAGGGAATCTCTAATTTGGAGCTTCCACGTATATGGCTAGAATGAAAACATCGAACAAGCTCAGGAAAGGCCAAAACTTGAATGTGGGTTTAATTTTTCCAATCATGAACTAATGTGCTCTTAAGAATGTCATCCAAATACCCAGTTCTTGCAGATAGAAACATACATAAATGGAAGGTTACAGAGCTCAGAGAAGAGCTCAGGAGAAGGAAGCTCATTACAAAGGGCCTCACAACGGTACCGTTGGAGGAACAAGCACTAAACTAAATCAACATCGACTGAGATTCCAATGACAAAAGTGAACAAGGAGGTAAAGCCGCCAGAAAAAGCTCATATCACCCTTGCTGATGACGAGCAAGCACAACAAAATTAAGCAAATATGTCGAAATTAGACAGCAATAGAGATGCTTCAAATGTCAATCTGTTCAGTAGGGTCAGACACAGGTTATCCGAAATCAGGTAATAAAGGAGATGAGAAAATTGACAATGTGCATGTTTTAATTTACTGAACCTACCCGATTTTCCATCGCGAAATCGAGATGAGAGTTCATTTCTAAAATTTCAATTCTCAACAAAGAACGAGTAAAAGAGAGCCGACAGAATTCATCCAATCAGATTCTGACCTCCAAGAGGAACAGGCATCTGTGTCAGCCCAGACTTGCTTCTGAACTGAAATTAAAACTAATGCTGCTGATTCTTTGTCAACCAAAAAAAATAGCAGACTTGAGGAAAGCTTGCATTGCCAATCACAGTTAGAACTAAAAACAGTTAAGCCAGAGGTTTCCATCCATTAAAGACTCCCAGCTGGAAGGTAAGCATCGCTCTTATGTAGATGCCGCTGGGGATGGCTTCAAGGGATCTCCTGAAAAATTATACAAGGATAAGAGATCTATTGATGAATGGGTTAAAAGAATATTTGCTGGAAAATAAAGAAATTGAATCCAAGTGCAATGATGATGTGAATGACATGAGTGAAGCACATTGTGCACATAAGCAGAAAGCTCAATTGATGCTTTAGCCAATTTATGAGTTCTCATTTGGTAACAAGAATGGGGACGCTGGTGACGGAACTGAATACTCAGCCCCAAAAAAGAAAGGGTAAAACTGAAGGCATTGCATGATATTCTTCATAATTCTTTATAGAAGTATAGTTGTTTTGACCATGGCTAACATGTTATATGACACATACACATACATGTGTTTCCATGTATATCAAGATAATATTGTTATAATAGTTAATTACTTTATAATCTTTTGTGGATATATCGTTCTGTAGTTTGTAACATTGTTAATCATTGATAACTTTCATTAATCAATTCTACCTATGATCTTAAAAACTGTTCAATTTAACTTATTCATTATGTTGACTTTAGATTTGACAAAAAATCTTTGCACAGAGAAAAAATAAAATTATTTCAAAAAAATAAAAATAACTTTGAATAGACATGAGGGAAGTTTGATTTAATATTATCTTAGTATTATGTCATATTATTTAAAGAAAATAATTATGTAATTTGATAACATATTCAGATAACCTTCTAAAAAATTATAGAATTATGACTCAAAAAATAATATCTAGTTGTCATAATATTTAGATAATATTACATAATATTCACAAAAACATTGAACCAAATGCCCTATTAATGCGATATGCCTGCAAATAATTATAAAAACAGTAATGAATGACAAAATATAAAAAACTAGATATAAGTAGTAACAATAACCTGCAATGCCACCATTAGAAGAGGTAGCAACAATTTCGCAAGGAATTGATTGTTCACTATTTCCCTTCACATTTAAAGCACCACAAGAGCTACTTTCTGCTATGAAGCACTGATACTTCACAAACCTTAACATATCATTTTTGAATGCATATTGAACATCAATACATTATTTATCTGTATCAAATACAGCAAATGATGTATTAGAGATTTTTTTTAAAAAATATACAAAATTGTATTGAATTGCCCCTAATATAAACCTGATATGGTCAATTAAATAAAAATTAAAAAAAAAAACATCCAAGATAGAGTTCGCTAACCTAAGTTTCTGATTAATATGACAGAGTTATTACATGCATAGTAACTATCTAATCCTTAAAGGAGAACGACAGCCAAAAAATGTGTATCATCTAGCAACGCTAGCTGTCACGGCTAGCCTTTAAAGAAATTCTACAAGGCATTCATCATTCATATCACCAAATATTTTGAAGTGCATTCCAAATAAAAACAAGCAAAAATTCTAGAAATTGTTTCGGCTATTCATTTCATCAACCTTAATGCTATTTGAGTCTGAGTACATGAATGCTATCAATATATTCATAAATATCATTGTTCTATGTTTTAGGAGAAAATGACAAAGCAGATCCATATCATGTGATTACTCAAAAGAGATTTATTTACATCCTAAGGAAATATTTAGAGAAGTTAGGAGGAAATCGGGAAGGTGGAAATACAAAATTTAAAAGCAACTATTGCAATTTGAATTATAATATAGCTTCAAGGTTAGACCTCATTTTTTAAAAAAGTAAGAAACTGAATTAGAAGTTGTCCAAAATGGGTGCACCACATCATGCTGAAATGTAAAAGATAAATGTCTGAGGTAGAGAATGCCAAACACTCAAAAGTAAAGAAAGTGCCACTGCCTTTGGCAACAAGTTATTCTATCATTGATAGTTACTTTACATTACACAAAACATTCAAATCAAAAGGTTTTAATCTTAGTTGAAAGAAAAAGAATCTAAATAAAAATACTATTATTGAGAAGGCTTTCAATATGCAAGTTAGAGATCAATTATAATAATCTGATGCTAGAGACAATCATATTGCTAGATATTGGGTTGATATGCTATGTTTGCATGCCAGGACCTCAATGACAAGTTATGTTCCTCTTAAGATAAAAGTTTATGAATTACACTAGTAAAAAAATTATACATATTGAGAGACAATTACAATTGGTGAAATAGATAATAATGTTATTAGCAGGATTCAAGCAGGATGGGTAAAAAGGAGAAATGCTTTTGGTGTGTTATGCGATAGAAAAATTCGATCCAGAATCAAGGATAAATTTTATAAAACCGCAGTAAGACCAGCGATGATATATGGTGCTGAATACTGGCCTGCAAAGAGAAAACATACAAATAAAATAAATATTGCAGAAATGAGGATGCCAAGGTGAATGTGTGGATATACACGAAAGGATAGAATGAGAAATGAGTATATCCGAAAGAAAGTTAGTGTTGCACCAATTGAGAATAAACTTAGAGAAAGTCAGCTTAGATGATTTGGACATCTAAATCGTAGGACGATTGAAGCTCCAGTTAGAAAAATTGAGTTATTGAATTTGGCCCATGTATAAAGAGGAAGAGGGAGACCAAAGAAGACATGACAAAAAACTATAAGGAGTGATCTTAGTTACTTAGACTTAAATATGAATTTAGTAAATGATAGAACGCAATGAAAACAAAAGATTCATGCAGGCGACCCCACCTAGTGGGATTAAGGCTTGGTTGTTGTTGCTGTTGTTGTTGTTGTTGAGAGACAATTACAATTAATTAAAGACACTTAAAGTTTGAAAAAAATAAAAAATGTAGGTGATGGATAGATTAATCCTGAAAAAAGATCTCTTATTAGTTTATGATAATTTCAAATGGATGTCCTATAGTCTCGTTTAGTTGGTGAAAATTTTAACCATGACTAAAATTTCCTCCAACTAAAAATCTTATTTTATTTAAACAAAATAGAATAATATTTTATATTTCATCCTATAAAAACACTAACATTAAACAATCACTTTATTTCAAATCTAACACAATTTTTAATATAACTAACTCACTCTATTTTACTTCATACACATTATTTCAAAACATTTCATAAAATTTACAAATCATCTCTTTTTTCTTCCAACCAAATAGAGCCTATGTTTTCAAATGATATGAACTTGCGCAACTTATCAGAGGTGTTATCTCAAAGCTTAACTCTAATAATATGATAGAGATAACCAATGCGATAATGTATCAGCTTTTAAATTTGCAGGGGCAATAATAGATCATTTTCAATATATATTTTTTGGACATCTTTTGTCTCACATTCCTTAAATTTGACATGAAACAACATTTGCTCTCTACAAAACAAAATGATATGGCATTTGGGAAGTGTCGTAGGATTACTTGTATAACAAAATATACAAATTTTAAGAAAAATTTTATTACAAATCATTCAATGCAGCTTTCAATATTTAATGCTAGAAGCTAAAACTGCTAGTTATAGTAGAAACTCACTTTGCATAGGTGAAACTGGAAATGTTAGCTATTGCAGAGACTTGTTCACATCTGTTTGTGACACACAAAAACTTTTAATAAATAATGGAACATTTGCAAAACAAAATGATCTTTATTTAGAAACTAATGCATTATGAGCGATCATTTGCACTACATCTATAATAAATTTTGTAATAAAATTGTTTTCAATGTACTTTCTTTCACAATCGACATCCTTCAGAAACATTAAGCACCCATCTAGAACTAATATAAAAGTAATAAAAATTTATTTTTGAGAATTAGTCCATTCATCAGCTACTAATATAACACATTTCAAACTCCATGTGTCTTTAATTAGTTGTTATTATCTCTCAACATATACTCTCCTATAATAGTGTGATTCATCAATTATAATATCTCGGTAGAACATAACTTGTTATTAAGGACTTTACATACGAACGTAGCGTATCAACCTAATAATGTTTCTGTTAATATGAAATGATGTAGATTGTGATGCAAAGGAGCTATCATCAATAGAAAAAGATGCTGCTAAAGACAATGACACTTTCTTTGTGAACTTTTGGCCTTTTGGCACAACTTTTAATTCAATTTTGTTATCATGAATAAATGTGATCTAACTTTTTCTACAAAAAGAGAGGGAGAATGAAGAACATTATAAGTCAAACTACAATTGATAAGTTTAAGGTCCTGTTTGATAAATAAAAATTTTAGCTATGGTTGAAATAACCATGACAAAAAACTTTATTTTATGTAAAAAAGAATAAAATTTATTTTAGATCTTATCCTACACAAACTCCAATATTAAATAATCACTTTATTTCACATTCAACACAATCTTCTATAAATCAATCAATTTTATTTCAAATCCAATATAATTTTTAATATAAATAATTCATTTTATTTTACATCATACACTTTTTTGAAAAAATCAATATTTCAAATTATTATTTTTTCTCCAACCAAGCTAAGCCTAAAAATTTGCATTTCCACTTCTCTTGTTGCCTCTTTTTAACTTTTCTACATATTTTATAAGATCCAACAATCTCATTCGAAATCACACGACTAGTAAAAATTTTTATTGTTTTTGCTAAAACAAACAATCAAATAAATAAATAACCAAAACAATTATTGACTTGCATATGGAATACACTTCAAAACATATGATGATATGAGCAAAGAAGAATGAGAGGAAGGGAGAGTGAAGGAGAAACTCATAGAAATCACTAAATTGAAAGTGGCGAATGACATAGATAGATGAGAGGAAGAGCGTTTTTGCAGGTGCAGCAAGAAGCACAGAATAAGCAATCGCAGAGCAGTGTTTGTAAGTTTTGGAGGAAGAAGGGAAGATGAAAACATTAGAAGTTAAAGGCAGTGTTCTGGTGACAGTCGAAGGTCAATGGCAACAACAATAATTTTAAAGAATGTTTGGGCTGCTACTCTCCTTCAAGACATCCATAGTTGCATAAACTCAATCATACTGATTATTGAATTGAACCATAATGCAAAACATAGCACGAGATAATCAGTATTTTTCTTAAACTAGCTATATCGGGCCTTAACGATCATGTATTAGGACCGAATCAAACTTGTATTGGATGCAAATTTGCATTTTTTTAAAAGAGAAAAAGAACAAATATGCCACTGAGTGTATCAGTTATGTATCAATAGCGCATTGAAGTGTATCAGTATCTAATACATATTGGATAGGTTGTGTAAAATATTGATGCTTTATAGAAATAGAGTTGACTCCTATGACTCTTCATGCACTCTTCAAAAAAACTAATGTCATCCCAAGGATTTACTACATGACACCATCAGAAGAGCAAGTGCTGCAACGATTGCGGCAAGCACAAGTGGATACAAGTGAAGAACATGAGGAGCTAATGTATGAGAGTTTCATAGCATTTTTCATTGTTTTTATTTCTACTTTTTATATTTTGTATGTAGCTCCCATAGATGCAATAACTTCTGATCATGTTCAAAGTTTCAGCTTATACATGTCGACTATATACTGTTTATATTGTTTATGGAGATAATAGAACACTGTATTGTTGGCTCAAGCTTTTAATCTACTCTGTAGGAAGTTATTAGTAAATGGCCAATTTAATCATCCTTTTGTCCACTACAGAAAAAAACAATTATATAGAAGTATTTCTGAAGATGTTAAACTTAATTATAATATTTTTTCAGGAACAGAAAACACTTTTAAAAACAACAAACCCTTAGGCCCTGTTTGGCAATAGGCTAAAAACCATGGCTAAAATTAGCCATGGCTAAAATTAGCCATGGCCAAAATCTTAAATTTATTTTAAAAAAATTTAAAAAATTATTTTATATTTCATCTCACACAAATTCCAACATTAAACAATCACTTTATTTCACATCCAACACAATTCTCAATAAATTAATCAATTTTATTTCACATCCTACACAATTTTTAATAAAACCTACTTACTTTATTTCACATCATACTTATTTTTCAAAAATAGCTAAAAATTTCAACCAAATCTTCTTTTTTTCTTATTACCAAACAGAGCCTTAGTTCCAAAAACTTGGTGTCGGCTAACATACAATACTTTTATTATGCCTATTTCATAAAATAAGATAGAAAAGAACCATAATTTGTTGCAAATACGTACCTCACATGCAGAATAAATAGCTTGATTCAGCCCCATGTTTGGCATAGCTGAGTTAAACCCTAGACTAAATTCACTCATATCCTAAACAAAACCTTACCACTGCACTGCATTCATCGATCAAACCTTGATAGCAATTTTAGCAATTCACTGTCCAACAAGCAGTGAACATCATCATCATGATCGATCACAACCAACACTCCAATTATAGAGACCAATACCAATTTTTAACTGCAAAAATAAAATTTCTAAATAATGACTACTAATCATTAAAAACCATCTAAATCAATGGGAGTACCCAATTAGCTTCAAAATTTAAACTTCTCAGTGTTTCTAAGATTTCCTCAATCCTTGCATGTGAAAATTCTCCCATAGTGAATCTAACAGATACACCATTTACAACAACCAAGCTATAACCGAGCTCCTTCTTCACCCTACGACCCCTTAGCATCTTCCATGCACTTGCAACACCATCCCATCTCCCATTTGAAGCATACAAAGCAGAGAGGAGGACAAATGGAGAGCTCGCAGAGGGTTGGAGCTCGAGTAACTTCTTTGATACCCTTTCACCTATAACAAGATTACCAAAAAGTCGGCAAGAAGAGAGCAAGCTTCCCAAGATAATGGAATCATTACCAAATGGAAACTTATTTGCATAATTTTCAGCTTCCTCTAATTTCCCAGCTCGGCCCAAAAGATCGATAAGACAAGATAAATGCTCAACCTTGGGAGGCATACCATAAACTTTTTCCATGGAATCAAAAAAAGCTTTCCCTTCATCAACTAAGCCAGCATGACTACAAGCCGCAAGGAGCCCAATGTATGTGACAGAATCTGGCTTCACTCCATCAGTCTTCATCTGCTCAAAAACATCAACAGCTATCTTTCCAAAACCATGGTAGCCAAGTGCAATAATAATCGTGTTCCATGAGACCAAATTCCTTTCCGACATGCAACAAAACACATGATTTGCATACGTTATACTGCCACACTTGGCATACATGTTAATTATGGCATTAACAACCCCAACATCTAAGCGTGGCCTTAGTCTGATGAGATGGGCATGTATTTGAGCACCATATTTAACTAGAGAGAGTTCGGCACAAGCAGCAAAAACACTGGCAAATGTGAAGTCATCAGGGCCCACTAAATAGCCATTTTTCATCTTCTTATATACTATCAAAACCTTCTCATGCAATCCAAAAGAAGAACAAGCAGTGATATATGTGTTACAAGTGATAATGTCCTTATCGCTAATAGAATAGAAAGTTTTCTCCACAGCACAAACCGAACCACATTGTGCATACATAGACAAGATCACATTACCAACAAAGGCTGACTTATCAAGTCCCAATTTAATTGTTTGACAATGAAGTACTTGCCCTGATATTAAATCTTCTTTAGCATTGCAAATTCCGATAACAGCAACATAAGAGAATTGATCTGCATGGAATCCTTGTCGTTTCAATAATATGAACAGCTCCAAACCTTTTTGCAATTGCAAGTTCTCTGCAAAACCTGTGATCATGGTATTGTATGAGATGGAATTTGGGTTCAATATGCTGCTAAATATTGATGAAGCGTCATCAATGCAACCACATTTCATGTACATTGACATAAGTGAATTGTAAACAAAAGAGATCTTATCGAAACCAGCTTTGAGTGAATGGGCATGAACCTGCTTTCCCTGACGTAACGCCAAAAGGCTTCCACATGCACTGCTAATACTTGCATACACATATTCATTGGGTCGAAGAGGCATTTGAGAAAAGATGTGCAAAGACATTGAAGGATTTCCAGCCTGATCATACCCAGAAATCAAAGATGACCATGAAACAAGGTTTCTATCTGGCATTCTGTCAAACAATAGATGAGCATCTTGTAGATTACTGCACTTGGCGTACATGTTGATCAGGTGATTACATAGGATAACATCATGATCTGAAACAACCTTGAAGAGAAAGGCATGGAGTGAAGCACCAAGTCTTTGAGATTTACTCTTGGCACACTGCTGCAGAAGTATGCCAAACCTCTCTAAGATCATGGACAGGTACAAGTATGCAGTTACTAGGACGCAAGCAAGAAGATCATGCCCCTGAAAAATAAAGAACACACCTTAAAGCAACTAATTCCGAGGAAAAGGGGGAAAAGTTGGATCTTGAAACAAGAGTCTAAAACCTTAAATAGAAAAATACGAGAGAAACGACAGAAGGCCAAGATAATGAGGTTTGAACCCTGACATCCCTGTGGGCATTTCGAAGGCGACATTTGTTGAAAATCTATGCTTGGGTATTCAATTAGCAACCAAAATCCAAATTAGGTTTTTGGCTGTTTGAAAGTGTTTCTTCAGAGCGCATGGGTGGCCGTCTTCGATTTCATCCACCCTCTCGAGACACGGACCACACCGTGCACACACGCACGCCTGGGCCTCCCGCCCGATGCCCGCAGTCCTTGTAACATTTATATCAAATATTTTTATTTGATATTTTTCTTTAGAGTTTGCATTTATTAGTTCCTTCATCTTATTGTCTAATTTAATCAGATCCAATTAATTCTAAGATAAATTATTTGTTTCAGAGCAGTGAGCGAACGAAATTTTGAGAGGTAAAATAATTTCTATACTACTGTTAATGGAGATATCTGCTCGCAAGAAGTACAAAGAAGATGGAAAAGATGTGACTTGCACTTGTAAATAATTGAAAAAGAAAGCAAATAGAAAAATAATGAAAGAAAACTGAAATACAAATTTAAAGTAATTTAAAAAAATCCTCCTATATTTATCCTTCAACTAAGCTAACAAAATTTCATTATTAGAGAAAAACTTGTCTCTAAGCTCAGAAAGCAAGTACAGCAAAAAAGAAAGAAAAAAAATCATTTATAAAGAAGACTAATGAGAATATGTCTTCCTTTAAATGTCTTTTGATGTCTTATTTATAAGTAATTGTAATGTTAATTAGTAGGGATTAAAGATATATTTTTTGTAACTACTATCACGTTGTAAAGATACTGATATAATAGTAAATTTATGAATAAATTTTACGTATTCTTTATTGCCTATACGATAGGAAGTTGCAAGTGCTTTCTACATCGAGAAAAGAAAATAATATAAGTACATGTTAAGAAAAATCTAAATATCTAGGATACAGATAAGTCATGTTTAATGTTGATAATGAAGAAAAGAATCATATTATATTCTCTATCTAAAAATGAAATGATTGACTGATTGCATCACCAAAACTGCCTCGTGGTCAAGTGATACTTATCTATTTTACATCTATACTTTCTCTTAAGAGCCTGTTGGCTTGCATGAAATTTGATATTAATGTATGAAGCATGACCTTGGTTGTACAAATGTGAGGTTGTGGAATTAATCATAAGAATTAGCAGAATATTTCGTTTGGTTTTCAATGTAAAAATCAATTTAAACAATCAATAATATATATCTACATAGATAATGATGCGTCAAACCAAGAAGCAAAGGTATTGCAAATCATGCTTTCCAGATCGCATCATTCAAACCAGCCCAACCCAAACTAATACTCATGATTATCCCAATCAAGCTTTTATAGCTACTAAAGGCTGATTGTTCATGGAATTAAACTGGTAAATGAAAGACAAGATCCTCGAAGTTAAAGAAACATTCCTGCGCCAATATCGATCTGTGTCTCCTCCAAAGGGCTTGACGAGAAGAGAGATTCCAAGTGCATCTGCAATCACTTCGGTTCAAGCTAATAAAAACAACAGCGATAAAGATATTGCGGAACTAACAAATTCCGAAGGTCCCCAAGATTTAGATGGCAGTGGGTTTATGCTAATCATTCAAATCCACAAGCAAAGAAGAGAAAAAGGATCCGAAACTAGGGAAAACAAAAGTAAAGGCCGGAATCCAAACCCTCGAAGTGTTACAGAAGAGTTCAGGAGGACAAAAAAGGAATGGGAGGCCGCGAAGAAAGAAAAACAACATGAAGTCATGAAGAAGAAAAGAGGTAGAGGTCTAGACCTGCGAAGCATTGCCGCCAACAAAGAGATCCGAAGAGGAAAGCTGCGAAGCTCCTGCCTCTCTCTTGATCCTCCGTCCTCGTTCTCTCGGCTCCCTCCACCTCCTTAGCACTCTGCCTTGTTTGGCATGAACCAAAAAATAGTAAAAAAAATATCTTAATAATATTTTAAATTTATTATAAATTTTAATAATTTTATTTGAGATCCAACACAAATTCTAATTTTAAAAATCAACTTTATTTCACATCCAATATAAATTCTAACATTAATTTTATTTCACATCCTACACACCTTCCAATATTAAAATAGTTTTTTTTCCCATCAACTCTATAAAATAAATTATTTTCTCTTTCCTTACCTAAATTCATCCTCCAACCAAACAAACAAGCTCAGAAAGCAAGTACAGCAAAAAAAAAAAAAATAATTCATTTATAAAAAAGACTAATGAGAATTTATCTTTCTTTAAATAAAGATATATTTATAAGTAATTATAATGTTAATCTGTAGGGATTAAAGATATATTTTTTATAACTACTATCACGTTGTAAAGATACTAATATAATAATAAATTTATAAATAAATTTTACATATTTTTTATTGACTAAGTTTAATAAAAGAAATGATAGGCAAAAATTTCTTAGATATAGAACAAATCAAAATAACATAAATACTTAATTTTTGAGTAATTTAAATACATTAGTCAAGTTTTATTAGAAAAGAGAAATACTTTTTCTTACTGTATTTCATTACAATTTTAGAAGAGACGTTGAATAATTTTTATTTTATTTTATTTTAATGTTATATGCAATTAAAGGCCTTGTTGCTAGAAAATTATGATTTGAATTAAATTGAAAATATAACATAAATATCAAAATAAATATATTGCTCATATATTATATATTATCTTAGTAGTTTGTGGGTATTACTCAAATGCTTTATTTTAACTACATTAAAATCTCAACCAAATGATCTCAAATTTAAATTCAAAATAAAGTTGATGAGAAACAAAAATTTTGAACATAATTGCTCATATGAACTATCAAGAAAAAAATAATTCCATTCATTCTTCGTGGTGTTTCTAAAGGCAAATGGCAT
This sequence comes from Apostasia ramifera, assembly GCA_019297695.1. NCBI lineage: Eukaryota > Viridiplantae > Streptophyta > Magnoliopsida > Asparagales > Orchidaceae > Apostasia > Apostasia ramifera. The sequence goes on from JAEMOT010002139.1 coordinate 147,609, forward strand.
TATGTAATATCTCAAAAATTTAGATTTTAATGTTTATTATAAATTAGAATTGTATGTATAAATTTGGAAAATAAATAATATTTACGGTATTTTGATATAGAAAATATAGAAACAATTTTGGATGATATCTTTGATTTATTTGATCTCCAAAAATGACCAAGAAAGAATGATAAAAGAAATATTGGATCTAAAAAATAATTTTTGTAAGATCTAGTATTTATTTTAAAAAAATATATATTAGAAAATTATTTTCTTGATTTAAATTTAAATTTATTTAAAATCATATAATTTATTTGGATATTTATTGATTTAAAACTCTCATAAGTATATTTATCAAAATTGGAGATATTTAAGGGTATGGTTATGGGTCAAAGAATGATTTGTTATTATTTTTAAAATTTTAAATTTATGAGATTTAATTATCCTTTAATTTTAGCCTTGAAAGAAATACCAGATTTGCCCTTAGAGTTATTAGAGTAAATAATATTTCTGTCCTCTCACACATCGAGTAACCACAGGCCCTAGCCCCCTTCTTGGCTAAAAATGAGAAAAAAGAGAGAGGAGAGGGAGAGAAAGGAGAAGGGAGAAATAGAGTGATAGGAGATGCAGAGTATATTATAGAATAACCGGTTCAGTGAACCGGCTGTTGGGTCTACTGAACCGGATCTGTTGGTTCAGTCACACTTAAGTTGGGCATCCTCTTACGGGAGGTCATGTTTTTGGGTCATTATCTCTGTCTTTCTGCTTCCGCCTCCTTCTCCGTCTTTCTCTTCTCTACGCCCTGCTAATCTCTAATCTGTCCTCTTCCCTTCTGTAATTCTGTCTCCTTTAATATCATAGTGGTTAATTGAGTGATATATTGATTGAATCTCTCTACCATTGCTTGTTCTTCGAGTTTTCCCATTACAGGCTATCAATTGGTATCAGAGCGGTGACGACCTATGGCGCCTGAAACCCGGGCAATGGAAATCAAACAATTGGAAGAAACACTTCGTTCTCTGATTACTGAATCCAGGGAACACTTTGATGGAATTATCCAGAAGCAACAGGAGATGCTCAGGAACCTCGCGGATCGGCAGAACGCTTCGTATAGCACCCTCATGGAAGCGATCCAAACCCTAGATAACAAACACCAAGAAGATCTTAGTGAAATCAGAGAGAAATTAGCAGATGAACGTCCACCTCTTAGATCGGTTCATCAGGCGGGAATTCTGGGAACTCCAAGCCTATCTCCAGCTGCCAATTCAGGTATGCGCAATTCATCTCTCCAAATGGTTACGGTCCCCCAACCGACGATGGACACTATTTTTACTCGCCTACCTAAGATTGAGTTTCCGAAATTCTCTGGTGATAATGTTATGGGATGGGTGTTCCGCTGTGAACAGTTTTTTGAAATCAGTCAAACACCTCAGGAAGGTTAAGCTAGCCTCCATCTACCTAGATGGTGTTGCTCTGGAGTGGCACCAAAAATTTTCCCGTTCAAACCTGCCTCCAATAGGATGGGGCATGTATAAAGAAGCAATTAAGGAGAGATTTGGTGAAACTGCTTATGATGATCCTATGTATGAACTAAATATCTTGAAACAAACAGGGACCGTGCAAGAATATAACAATCAGTTTGATGCACTCTTTACCAGAGTGGCCCTTCAAGAGAATTATGCTGTTAGTTGTTATTTGGGAGGGCTCAAAGAGGAGTTGCTGGGTATGGTGAGGATCATGAAACCCAAGTCGCTCAGAGAAGCATTCAGCTTGGCTAAACTTCAGGAATCAAATTTAATCCAGCAGCAAAAGAAGAACAAAGGTTGGTACAAACCTGGAACCACCCATGGGGCAGGGTTCATAGCTTCAGAAACTGTGGCCAGCAAAACTGCAGCTGGAAGCAACAGTAATCAATCGAAGGAGACTCCACGCAAGGTCATATCCAACTCTACGTTTGATGAAAGAAGAGCCAAGGGATTGTGCTTTTGGTGCAATGAGAAATATACACAAGGTCATAATTATAGAAGAAAACAATTATATCTTATATCCATGACGGAAGACATTGTGTTGAATCCGGAAGCAGGAGAGTATCAAATTGAAGAAATGGTAGAAGAAGAGGTGGAGTTGGAGCCAGAACCCAAGGTTTCTCTCAATGCAATCACTGGAGTACCATCTTTTCAGACTATGACAATAGTGGGCACTATAAAGAAGAAGAGAATATACATTCTGATCGACTCAGGAAGCACCCATAATTTTTTGGATCCTTCTATAGTGGAACTTGATGATTATGAAGTTGAGACAATTCCTGAGCAGCAGGTTGTGGTTGCTAACGGTGGCAAAATATCACTCTGTCAACAGATTAAGAATTTCCAATGGCAGATGCAAGGATCTACATTCACAGCTAATGCTCTTCTTATGCCACTTGAAAGTTACAATATGATATTGGGAGTCCAATGGTTATCTGAATTGGGAATGGTCAACTGAAATTTCAAAAATCTGACAATGAAGTTTACATTAAACAGCAACCCAATTATTTTGTGTGGCACGAGAATTCCATTTTTGCAACTAGTCAATGAGAAGCAATTGGACAAGGCAATACTGAATTCCACCACAGCTATATATCTATGCTTCTGCTACTCCCAGGTACATTCAATTAACCCTTCCCTTAGCTCTCATAATCCTATGAATGCTTTGAACACACAACAACAAGGTGAACTGGATATGTTGTTGGAGTTATATGCTGATATATTTAAGGAGCATAGAGGACTTCCTCCCCACAGAGCCCAAGATCATCAAATTATTTTAAAAGAAGGCACTGATCCCATAAATGTGAAACCGTATAGATACCCAACTTTGCAGAAGGCTGCTATTGAAAGGCTGATTGTGGAAATGAAGGATGCAGGAATTATTAGAGACAGTGCAAGCCCATTCTCATCCCCCATTGTGCTAATTAAAAAGAAGGACGGAAGCTGGAGGTTATGTTTAGACTATAGGGAACTGAACTCAAAGACTATATGTGATCGTTTTCCTATTCCAGTCATGGAAGAACTACTAGATGAGCTTCATGGTTCTACTTATTTCTCCAAGCTGGATTTAAGGTCGGGTTATTGGCAAGTAAGGATGATGGAAGAAGATATCAGAAAGACGGCCTTCCGGACACACGAAGGACACTATGAATTTCTAGTCATGCCCTTTGGGCTTACTAACGCAACAGCAACCTCCCAAAAATTGATGAATTCAATCTTCAAACCATATCTACGAATATTTGTTTTGGTATTTTTTGATGATATACTTGTGTATAGCCGTACATGGGACGACCATTTACATCATTTGCAAACAGTACTTGAAGTGTTAGCCACTCACTCACTCAAGGTCAAGAGAAATAAATGTGATTTTGCGGTACAGAGCATAGAATATTTGGGCCATTGCATCTCATCTAGAGGAGTCTCAACCGATCCTAATAAAATTCGAGCAATAATTGAATGGCCAAAACCTTCATCTATCAGGGAATTGCATGGTTTCTTGGGTCTAGCTGGATACTACCGCAGGTTTATTAAAGACTATGGAAAAATCAGCCGTGGTCTAACGGAGTTACTCAAGAAAGATGCCTTCAAATGGGACTCGCAAGCCGAAGTTTCCTTTTCACAACTAAAACAACAACTGAGTCATCCTCCTGTGTTAGCCTTGCTTGATTTTACTCAACCTTTTGTTGTGGAGACTGATGCATGTGGTACAGGTATAGGGGCGGTGCTCATGCAATCGGGACGCCTAATTGCATTTTTTAGTAAGGGTTTATCAACAAAACATCAGCAATTGCCAGTATATGACAAGGAAATGTTAGCTATAGTGGCTGCTATTCAAAAGTGGAGACCATACCTTCTTTTCAATCATTTCAAGGTTAAAACGGATCATCAAAGCTTAAGGTTCTTACTAGTATAGCGGATCACTACTCCAACCCAACAGAAGTGGCTCTCCAAACTAGCAGGTTATGATTTTGAAATTCTCTATAAAAAGGGACAGGAAAATATAGCTGCAGATGCCCTTTCAAGAAGAACTCAAACAACAAGCATAACGTTGAATGCTGTCTTAGAAGGGATGCCTACCGAATTACTTACCCGGGTGCGTAATAGCTGGAATTCAGATGCCAAGCTGTTAGATATCATCGGGCAACTGCAGAATAAGATCACAGTGAACAAACCATACACTTGGCAAAATAATTTACTGCGGTGGAAAGGGAAACTAGTGATAGGAAGTGATTCCGCCCTTAGACAAAAGCTGATTCAAATGATACACATGGGATCCATAGGAGGCCATTCCGGATTCATTCCCACCTTGCATAAATTAAAGTCCATGTTTCATTGGAAGGGCATGGGGAAGGCAACCAAAAATTTTATTCAGGAGTGTAATGTTTGTCAACAAAATAAGTATGAAACGTCTTCCAAATCAGGACTCTTACAGCCTCTACCAATTCCAGAAAAGGTGTGGACAGATGTTTCAATGGATTTTATAGAAGGCTTACCTAAATCTTATGGCAAGGATACTATTTTTGTAGTGGTAGATCGACTAAGTAAATACGCCCACTTTATGGCTCTAGCTCACCCTTACACGACAGCAACAGTGGCTCAAGCTTACTTAGACAGTGTTTACAAACTCCATGGAATGCCAGAAAAAATAGTGAGCGATAGAGACAAGATTTTCTTAAGCAGGTTTTGGCAAGAACTTTTAAAATTACTCAAGGTACAAGTGCAAATGTCAACGGCATATCACCCCCAAATTGACGGCCAAACTGAAGTGGTGAATAGGTGCTTGGAGACATACTTAAGGTGCATGACCGGTGAAAGGCCCAAGGAATGGCTGAAATGGTTACCTCTTAGTGAATGGTGGTATAACACTAACTACCACTCCTCACTTAAATGCTCTCCTTATGAAGTACTGTACGGACAAAAACCTACCCTTCATGTGCCCTATTTAGCAGGTACAGCTATGGTAGATGCAGTGGATAGATCCCTACAAAGCAGAGAAAATTTTATCAAGCTTTTGAAACACCATCTATTGCAAGCTATGAATAGAATGAAAGTGCAAGCGGACAGGCACAGAAAGGAAAGGGAATTTGAAATTGGTGACTTGGTTTATGTCAAATTACAGCCTTATCGACAAGATTCTGTCAGCCATCGCACGTCACATAAGCTGGCCCCTAAATACTTCGGACCGTTTGAAATCTTAGCCAAGGTTGGAACCGTAGCTTATAAACTCAAGCTTCCTGATGATGCCAAGATCCACCCTGTCTTTCACGTTCCATCCTCAAAAAGAGTATTAGCAACCGTCCTATAGAAGAGGTGTTCCCTTCAGAATTGACTACATTGGGACAACTGAAAGCAGAACCAGTGGCTATTTTAAAGCGACGTACTGTCTTGCGGAAGAGGCGTTTTTTAGAGCAGGTTCTAATTCAATGGAGCAAAACCTGTCCAGAAGATGCAAGTTGGGAGGACCTGGAGACCATATGCAGTCAATACCCTCATTTCCTGCCAATCCTTGAGGACAAGGATCATTTAAGGGAGGGGTAATGATAGGAGATGCAGAGTATATTACAGAATAACCGGTTCAATGAACCGACTGTTGGGTCTACTGAACCGAATCTGTTGGTTCAGTCACACTTAAGTTGGGCATCCTCTTACGGGAGGCCATGTTTTTGGGTCATTATCTCTGTCTTTCTGCTTCCGCCTCCTTCTCCATCTTTTTCTTCTCTACGCTCTGCTAATCTCTAATCTGTCCTCTTCCCTTCTGTAATTCTGTCTCCCTTAATATCATAGTGGTTAATTGAGTGATATATTGATTGAATCTCTCTACCATTGCTTGTTCTTCGAGTTTTCCCATTGCAGGCTATCATAGAGATCCGAGACATCATAATCTTTCTCGACCAATTTGGCAACTATGGAAGAATGATTTCAAAAAATCGGATGAAAAGGCGAGAAGAATAGAAGAAAAAAAAAGAGATATTTTCATGATTCCTTGAGGTAGGAGATTTCTCTAACTATTAAGGTTTAAATTAATCAAAGATAAGAATTTGCATAATTTAATTTATAATAATTTGATAAGGATTGAATAAATTTATTATTTAATTATTTATGAAATTTTATTTTATTGTATTGCTGATATTTTCTTCATATTTATGGTCATAAATTTTGTTTATGAGCTTAAATTATTTTATTAGAGAAATTTGTTTAGATATATATATGATCGTATATTGCTAGAATTTTTCTATTTTGAATCTGAGTATTATAGTATTATTTTGGGATATTAAATAATCTCAAATTTTGATGAACATTGGGTGAGTTAGATCTTAAAGTTACCTACAACTTTCATGAAGAAATTTTTGATTAATTCTGAATAAAAAGTATGATTTCGATGTCATTAGTAAAATCTAACAAAAATTCAGATTTTCTGACCGAATTTAGTTCATAGGGGATTTGGTGTACCAAATGAATTCGGATTGACATAAAAATTTATATGAAGATAGAAGACATATTATATTATAATTTTTATGTAGAATTTTTTTTTTAAAAGATTTATTTTGGATGAGATTTTGTTGGAGAAATTTGACATAAAAATCTGTTTTGAAAGAGTTTATCATCACATGTAAATTAAATGAAGATTTCTTAAGTTAAATGATTACTATTAAATGTGGATTTGGAGATTATTAGATTATTTAATTGTTTATCATATTTATGTAATTTTTTTTATTAATTAGCCTAAAAATATATATATTTTATTGCTAGAAGTCTAAATAATTAAGATTCTTTTAGAAGAATTGTACGTATGAAATCGATTTCAAATACTATGAGACATTGATGATTAATGATTTAATTAATCTCTGATAAATTTGGAGTTTAAAATTTATGCTAAATAGATTTATTGATAGATAATTTGATTCGAATAGTGATAATATTTTTATAATTATAGAGTGATAAAAATGTAAATTTTGGAATTGATTATGATTCAATTCGATTCACTTTAATATGAAACTCAAATATGAGTTATAATTATATGATTAGCTCTAACCATGCTCTCATTAAACTTTAATTAAGGTTTAATAAATTATATATGAAGAGTTAATGATCTTTATTAATTTTGATAAAAATATCTTTAAAGATATTATGATTGCTTTTATTGATGATTGCTGAATTACTATAGAAATTTAATTCAAATTGAAGAAATGACTTAAAATTAAGTTATCGAGATTATAATGTACAAAGTGGATTGTGAAAGTTTGATAATGATATACCATTTTTCCTCGATTGTGATACCTATGGGAGGACAAGTGTACGAACTTGTCGTCATATGAATATATTGACTTACGACTGTAATATCTACGGGAGGACAAGTGTACGGACTTGTCGTCACATTCAAAGATATAATATGATATTTAGGCAAGTATATGAGCTTGCTATGTGACTAAATTTATAATTAAGATTTTAAAAGCGATAATGAATTAAAAATTAAATATGATTTCTGTGGGATTACGCACCTGCCTTAGCTCGAGCATATGATACATAGGCGTGACGACGGCCATTGTCATTTTGGGCCAGGAGTGAAAACTCTCAAAACTGATTGAGGACCTCACATTTTAGTCATTATGGGCCATAGTCTACAGGGCCAGGGGATAACGATCCCCAAATGTATAAAAGGCAGCTGATGCATAGTACGAGAAATCACGGGCCCAAAAAAGTAAAATAAAATTAATTAAAAAAAACTCTCTCGTTAATCATATTTTTATATTTGTTATTTTATCATGTTTATATTATAATTATTAGGAAAACTATGTTGCACTTGTTTATGTTTAGTATTCGTATTATACTAATTATCTATCACATATTTATACTGTCTAATTATTCATAAGAAACTATGATATACATGCTTATTTATTTGATAGTACTTATGTTATAAATTTTTATTTGATATTTTCTGTTATACATCTTAAGTACGCATAATTATCATAGTTCTTGCTATCATGTTATTTATTCATTTGAAATAAGTTCATGAATGTTACTGTGTATGCATGTAATAATTCTCTTAAATCTTAAAATAATAAATTTATGATCATGAAATCTTATTAAATATTTTATGTGGCTTATAGCTAGTTGATATCTCCTATTGAGTCCTGTTGGTGGACTGATGTTATTTTTGGCAATATTTTTATAGAATTAGCATAAGCATAAGAGGCAAGTGTGAGAGACAGTGAGAAGATTATTTTAGATTATTTGTGTTTAAAATTTTATATTTATAAATATAATATAGTAATTGTATATTGAAGATAGATTTATATTAAAATATAGTAAAATTATTTGAGGATAAAAAAAAAATTTAGATAACGGTCGAGGTAAAAGCCGAGATCGTTACTCATTATGTTTAGTATAAAAGTGATGCTTGAATGATGCCTTATTTTTTTTTTTTTGAAGCAATAATAGTTTGAATTTTAATTAAACATAAATGATGAAATTTTATTTAATGAAAAATCAAAAATAATCCATCAATTTTAATTATATTATTTTAAAGAAATTAAGGGACATTGAGTTCAATATCAGTTTGGTGTTATATCATTTAATTTAAATATCATAAAATTTAGATATTATATTTTGAATGATAATTCTATAATTTTGTAAAAAATTATTAATATATGTTATTAAATTTAATAATTATTTTTTTCTAAATAATATAATATAATATTAAAATAATATTAAATCAATTGCCCTCTGGATACAGTACTCTATATATTTATCAAATAATTCAATTACAAAATATATAAGTAATTTCAGATAAATATTTGATCTCAACAAAAATATTTTTAAAATATTATACTATTACATTTTTATGATAAATAAATTACGAGGCCCTTAAGTTATATGGTAATATCAAATTACTTTATGATTTTTAAAACAATAGCGTTTGATTTTGACGCTCCTTAAAATTTTCAATTGATCCTTCTTTTACTTTATAAATTTAAAAACTAATTTAAGTTTTTTTAATTTAAAATTATTAAAATAACTCTTACTTAACGCTCTCTCTCATGCGGTCATATTTGGTTGTAAAATTTATGATGAAATGATCTTTTTATTATATATTTTTAAAAAATATTTAGAAGGTATTTGATTCAATATTATTATCTTGATATTATGTTATATTATTTAGAAAAAATAATTATTTAATTTAATGATATCTATGAAAAATTTTCTATTAGATTATAAAATTATTAGTTAAAAAAAGAGATTTAGATCATATAATATAACATCAAGATAGCAATAAATTAAATGTTCTCTTAATTTAATAATATCATCCAACTTTTTTTTTTTTATCCAGCTTTTTTATTTTGATAATATAATATCATGTCTGTCTAGTTGGAGAAAAAAAAAAAAAAATTTTATAAAATATAAAATAAAATAATTATTTAACGTTAAAATTTATATAAAATAAAATATAAATATTATTCTATTTTTTAAAATAAAATAATATATTTATTTGAGAAATATTTTAGACATAATTAAAATTTCTCCCATCAAATTGAGGCTAGGATCTAAATATTTTTAAAAAATTATAAACTTATTTTGTATTATTTTTTAGTTTCAGAAACCTATATATTATTACATATTTGATCTCGTGTCTAAATATAATTTCTGTGATTGCCAGGCCTTCTTAGCTCACACAACCCCGTGCCTGTGCACTTTGCCGATTGAAGGCTATCAAACTGAAGATTTATCGTAATCTACCCTGGGCATGCATGGTATTAAAATTTTGTTAATTCGCATCAAATTAAAGATGCGACTTTAAATGCAGAAAGGCAGGGAGAGGAGAAGACGAAGGCGCTCGCGAATTGCTCAAAAAAACCCCTCAAATCGCCAAGAACCCTAGCTTTGATTTCTGGCTTGCTTCTCAAACACCAAAATCCTAGATTTCAACAGATCTCGACCTTCGAAATACCGGCGGCGTGACCAAGGTTGGAAATCTTCGGCTGGCTGTTCTTCTGGTACTCTCTTTTTCACTGGTTTTTGATTCTTGGTTCAAGTTTTCTCCGTTTCCTTTCGTAGGAGCTGATTCGACAGAATTGCTTACTTTGGACGGTCAACGGAGAAAATCCTGGCTGTATGTGCTCATTTCGGGATCGAGCTAGGGTTTCGGTTGCCTGGGAGCGCTCGTCTCGGGATTCCTTGTGGACTTAAAAAAGGGCATATGGTGTTCTTTGTATCCTGAGGTGGGATGAATAGCGTTTTCAGTGAGCAGATACTTGCGGACAAGCTCTCCAAGCTCAACAGTACTCAGCAATGCATCGAGAGTATCCTTTTTTACATCGTTTTCAGTTTTCGCTTTTTTTTAATGAATCTCTTGTTACTCGGCCTACAGCTCTGTGTCAACGTTTTCTTAAAAAGTAGACAATATGAATTTAGAAAGAGAAGTATTAGCTAGTGAAATGAGATGTTCATTATATTGAAATTGCTGGAAAAAAAAAGGTTGCTTCTGAAGGCAGAATTAAACTCAGTGGCACTGGCTTGCTTGGGTTTTGAGGGATGGAGTCTAATAGTCTTCAAGATGGCTAGTTAATTTCCCGAGTGAACGAGCACAAATGAGTTGTGCAATTTTTTGTTTGACATACAGGCAAAGTCTCAATTAGTTATTTTGTTCTTTGCATTTGTGGCTGTAGATCCTAACACTGCAGAATACTTAACTTTTCTTCATAATAGCTTTATCGCATTGGTGCATTTTTCACCGCAAAAACGCGGAACAAGTCGTTCAGACATGGGATAAGCAATTTCATATTTCAAAAAAGGAACAAAAGATCCCATTTCTGTATCTTGCCAATGACATCTTGCAGAACAGTAGGCGTAATGGCACCGAGTTTGTGGGTGAATTTTGGAAGGTGCTTCCATCAGCAATTAAAGATGTTTATGAAAATGGGGATGATTATGGCAAAAATGTGGTGTCCAGACTGGTATGTAATCTATACGTGTAAAAGATTATGTTCATTTTGGGTTGAAGAAATGCCTTCAACTTATGTACATGTTATACGGCAGAGCACTCATTTTCACTATATGAAACCTCCTCCTGAAAATTGCAAGAAACTTGTCTGAATTCTAAAAGGTCTATTCTCTAACAAATTCGAGGAAACTAGAATCATAGCAAAAATCATGAGAACATGGTATATTGGCTTTAACTAAGATAAGGAACACAATAAGCATATTTCTCCTTGATATTCAAGCCTACAATTCTACATATTTCAGTCCCACAAATGCATAAAGATTGAATTATGTTTGTTATGGTATTTTGTCACATCCAAATGTTTCATTGAAATTGATCCCTACTAAGCTTCTTTCCCTTTCCATAGGTGACAATATGGGAAGAAAGGAGAGTGTTTGGTTCACGTGCTCGGGGTCTCAAGGATCTGATGCTCGGGTCTGAACCTCCACCACCATTGGAATTGAACAAAAAGCGCCCTCGTTCTGTGAGGATTGTTAGAAGGGATTCTCGGTCTATTAAAATCGTAAGATCCTTCTTTTCCTCCAGTCAATGACACTTAGTATTAGATAATATAGATTCTTATACTGATGACCTCATGAAACAGAAACTTTCTATTGGAGGGACAGCAGAAAAGATTGTGTCTGCATTCCATACTGTGTTAACTGAACTTCCAAATGAAGAGGCGGATCTGAATAAGTGCAAGTCTGCAGTTAGGCGAGTGGGAAAGATGGAGAAAGATGTTGATGCAGCATGTACAGGAGGTATAATTAAGAAAATCAAAGTTTCATATGTATTAATATATTTTATTATTGCGGTTTTTATTAACTGTTCTATTCATTTTCTATATTTATATCCGCTTTTAGTTGGGGACCCTCGCAGGGCAATGTTGGCTGAGGAATTACAGGTAGAGGAGAACGCTTTAAAAGAGTGCATCGAGAAGCTCAAATCAGTGGAAGCAAGCAGATTAACACTAGTATTGCAGTTGAAAGAAGCACTTCAGGAGCAGGCAAGAATTATCACCTTGTTTTGTTCTGATTTTTTATCATCACTGTGCATGAGGATTTATTTTCCTTATTCTGAACATTGTTCAGGAGTCAGGACTGGAGAATGTTTGCACGCAGATACAGGTAATCCCTCTGTTTCCTCTGAAGATCTTCAAAGATGAGTACTTTTGTTTCACTTCTCAAAATGGCATGTCTAACTCTGATTACAGGTTGTAGTAATTGTTTTATTATTATTATTTTTATTATTCGAGTGCATGATGCACAGAATTAGGGCTCATTTGGTTGGTCATAATTTGTAAATTATGGGTTTTTTTTTTACTTAGTTACAAGACAACTGCATTTGCAGTTTGAAGTATGCATGTCCATGGAGAATGATTCATTATTATTATTTTTTCAACTTGTTCACTCAATCAAAATCATGTCACATACTCTTAATTCTTTGTCATTACTTTCATCTGTCAATTACTACTTAGTTCCTTGTCTTTTAAACTTTTCAATCAAATAAGATCAAACAGCTCCAACCTTGTTATTGAAAGGCACAACCTCAACATCACCATCATAATCCCAAAACTCTTTTGGGCTGGCTACATGTTTTGTTTTCATTCTTTCTCTGTCTCCATTTAACTCTATTTGAAGAAATGCTTTCTATGAGCGGTAGATAAGTCAAGATTATTTTTAATTTCTTATCTATTCATTTTTGCCTTTTTCTTCCTATCTTTGCTGGTCCTCTCCTATTTAAGTATATTGCAGATGGCCTCTCTTATATCTTCTATAGGTGTCATCCTTAAACCACCTTAATTTTTGTGTATGCTTTGCATTTTTGGGGTTCATTTTTAAGTATAGCAATCTCAAGCCATGATAGTTGAAGATGGTTGCAGTGGGGCATAAAACCATGCCAGTTGTGACATGAATTTTTCTGATAATAAAAGAAGTTAATGATAATTAATGCATCTATGTAACACTTCTGATATTAGCCTTCTTGAGTTTACTTTTGTTCCAGATTTGTGCATTAACAATCGTTCTGTCTTTAACACGATCCTATCATTGACAGGTTGCCGAAGCACGAATAGAACAAGCTGTCAGCATGCGTAGGAGACTAAACAATGAGGCTCCGACTATCCCCCACAAACCCGAATCAAATGGCATGGTATCCGAACCTTTGAAGAAGTCTGCTGCTGCTATTGCAGCTGAGGTTGCTGACAGGCTTGCAGCATCGACCCATTCCCAACAAATCATGACTTCTGTGCTCTCCACCTTTGCCGCTGAGGAGGCAAAGAATGCCGGCTTGAGCACCATGTCCACAAGCAATTCATCTACCACTCCGAAGAACAATATGAATCTTGAAAAACCCTTGGTTGTCTCTTCCACTCCTCAGTCTCAGTATAATTTGTATCCAGCTCCTGTTCAGCAGTACCTCCAACCTTCAGCTGCTGGTGTGATGATTGGGGTGCCATACACCTTCACAACCCTTCCCCCACCACCACCTCCAGCACCTCAGATCATGAACATGGCGAGACCGCCAGCATTGCAGCCGCTTCCGCCACTGCAGCAGCCACCACCGATAGCAATGGTACAACAATCTGCATTGCAGCAGGCTGCACCAATGGCTATGCACCAGTTGCAACTGCCGATGAATCAGCAGCAAGCTGGGCAATTTGGGCTTATGCAACCAGCGCCCCCGAGTTATAGGCCCTTGCAACCACCCAGTATGGTTTTTTACCATCATCAAACTCAGTGAATTTGATGTTAACAGCTGTTTTGTTCCATGAAGGATGAGTTGCTCCCCCTAAAAGGGTTCTTAATTCATATGTTGCTAAGTGCAATATTAATACTTTCATGCGAGCATCTGATTTCATTGGCTTTCACTTTGTTGATTCACGATGTAATGGCGTATTTATTGTGGACAAAGTATGCAACGAAAGTATTGTATGAAATTCACTTGAGGACCCCAAAGATTTTGAGACACATTTACTGAAGTCATAAGCCTGCGATTCTTCTAATATATGTGTGTGTGTGTGGGCGTTGGTTAATTTTTTTTTTTTTTTTTTTGAGAAATTGTGGCAAGGCCATATATAAAGTGAGAGAAACTATAAAGAGTATTTCATATCACATCCTACTTGAAGATGATACAGAAATCAGAGGGAAAGGATAAACCCTTTCCTCAATCAAAATCGCCTAATATTACTTTGTGTGCTAAGTAGTTAGTAGCACTATTTGTAATCCTGTTTACATATGTAATTTTATAAAGACAAGTACACGATATCAATCTAGCAATACGAATCACATCTATGTCTTGAAAGTCTCTTAGAGCTTCAGCATTTATGGCATTTTGAGATCTTCTAGCTCTAGTTAAGATTCAACTCAATGTGTTCTATATTGCTTGGAGAGTTTCTAGGGAGTCCCCTTCTAGCTAGACACGAGAAGTGGTTTCAGCAGACCCGAGGATGGCTTCCAACCTTATGATCTTTGATAAGATATTCAACTCGTGCAATATCATTGCCTTGAAATGAGTTATCAAAATTGATTTTAATCCATCCAGAAGGGGGATCCAACGGTCAGATGATTGAACATGGAGCCTATTAAAGGCTTTTGGATCCCAGTGACTATTGGATAGATCAAAATCAAACTCAATTAGGCTCAAAATAGTGGAGACGATTATTTTTGGTAAGTGTGAATTGTCCACATATTTTGGCATTTGAGCTCTCTAATAATAGCCGCTTTAATGCTAAGGCGTTCGTTAATTCATAAAGACTATAGATGATCCTCCAACAAAAAGTCTTTATAGATCATCGGCTTCTAGTGAAATTGTGTAGAAATTATTTACTGTTGCAATTGTGTTAAAATCTATGCTTGAAGAGACTCCATTTCTTGACACCCGGAAGTTTAGTTATGAAATTGTTGCTCATTGATTGATAATACATGTAACTGGAGATTTTCTTGTCAGTTCGTCTATTTGTATGCTGCCGATTATCCAAGCTTGCGCGCACACACACATATCATTAAATTCTGTTATTTGATTTAGAAGGGAAAAAGCGAAATTTTGATTCAATAATAACTGTGCTTCATGGATTTGCTTTTTTTCCTCAGTTTAGTGTAAAATCTTTGATTAATAGAGGAAGAATTTGCAGGCGCAAATTATAAACCAGTCTACTCTTGTTAGAACTTCAAAAACGAACTCATCTTTTTTTTTGTATTCATTTCAAATCAATACACATATTCTAATACAAAGCCTCAAATTTATTTTACATTATATACAACTTATGTAACATTGAAGATTAATATTATTTTGACATTTTCACATCTTTCAATAATAAATTTTATTTTATTTTTCACATTATACACAATATAAACATAATTTTTTTCTCATATTATTTTAAAAAAACTTTAAAACAAATTAGGCCAAATTTCTTTAAGAAAACTAAGAAAGCTAGAGTAATCACTGCATAATATCATTTTACTGAATAAAGCTACAAACTTCAAACAAAATTCAATGCTATTATTATGAAAAAAAAATTGTTTGATCAGCTGAGACTATGACAATCACAACAATCCTTAACTCAACTATTTAGGATCAGTTACATTAATCTCTCTTCAAATAAGAGGGGGACAAAGAAAAGTATTAACAATTTTAGCACCTCATGACAAGCCTCAAAAAGAAGTCCCTTAGAAAGAGTGGAAGATGATAGAGGATAGCACAAATAGTAGCGAGATGCCCATAAGAAATCCAGGAAGGTGGATTATTCTTCAATATATCAGCCACAATCTTCTTAGCAAACTCATCTGCTGGAGTTGAACGGGGCATTTGGGAGAAATCGGCTCTAGCCCTGATGGCCGCATCATATGATTTGTAGAGCTTCCAATCAGGCATCTTTTCGTAGTTTGCCAGTGAAGAATTTCCGATATTTGATCTGATAGCTCCCGGCACCACAGTTATAACTTTAATGCCGAATGGCTGTAGTTCTAATCTGCCCTAGTTCAGAATTTATGAAGTTTAAGCGTCAGTGGCTGCAGAATATCATGATCAGATATCTTGGGTTTAAGTCTCGAACTGTTCCAATGAACACAGTCGCGAACAAAAGAAATGGTAGTTTTATGTTGATAAAAACCTAGGAAACAAGGACTGCTCATGTCATTGCTTCCTGATGATCAGCCATAGGATATAGTTGCATTAAACAAATAAAGTATTTGAGATAAAAATTACAACATTCATGAAGGATAGCACACAGTTTATGTGGAAGGGACATTTCCCTCTCCCATAACACATCATCAGAGGTAGTTACATTAGCGAAGAGATCAAGCCCTATCAGCATTTCTATACACACAAAAAACTGTAATCATTAGAACAAAGACAAATCCACAACAATTCCGTGAAGTAGGCTAAATAATATGATTATTTGTCGCATCCCTCCACCTAAACCATGCTACTCCTAATGGCAGTGGAGGTGTGACGAAAAGGCAAGGAAAGAACAAGAATAATTAGAACCTTAATCAAATAAAATCGAAGATCACTACATAATACATGGTTTCCTTCCAACAGCACATCACAGTTTTTTTTTATATATACAAAAGATCATTTGAATATATTAAGTTCAGAACAACATAATAAATAATAAAACAAGAAAAATGCAACTAAGCCTCATCCATCTCCTTGCCCTTGCCCTGTGCTTGTCTTGGTGAATGAGTACTTATAAAAAAAGCATCAGTTCACCGAACAAGAACTGAGTAGACAAAAACTCACATTAAATAATAATTACACAAGTACATTGATCATTTCATAATATTATCATCAAGCAACAAATTGTAAGTAGCAATCAGATTTCTCTTTTGCAGACCTCAGACCTCGGACCTTGAACTTCGATCCCACCGATTCGGTCTTTCTCAACATCGATCACTATGCTTAAGCTACAGCATCCCCCATAACATCGAACATGATACCCTTCAATTCGGTTTCGGTCTTTCTCCACATTGGTCAAAATGCTTAAGCTACAACATCCCCATAACCCCGGATACGATACTACTCAATTCCGCTAGTTCGATTTTCCTCAACATCGGTCACGATGCTTAAACTAAGCATCCCCCATAATCTCGGATACGATACTACTCGATTCTGCTGCTGGTTCGGCCTTCCTCAATATCGGTCACGATGCTTAATCTAAGCTTCCCCCATAACATTGGATACGATAGTATGCGATCCACTAGTTCAGCCTCACTAGTCACTGCTTAAACTATAGCATCCCCATAACATCAGATACGATACTCCTCAATCCGGTGATTCGGCCTCCCCACATCGGTCACAGTGCTTAAGCTATGGCATTCTCCATAACATCGAATACGATACTACTCAATTCGGTGATTCGGCCTCCCCACATCGATCACAGTGCTTAAGCTATAGCATCTCCTATAACATCGGATACGATACTACTCGATCCCGCTTATAAATACTTCCGGGTGAGGCACAAGTAAAAGAAAAGAGGATAGATATAACAGTAAATAAGATAGAAGAGAGATTCTCCTACAAAACATCGGGGATGAAGCTTAAACTCACTTCCATCAACTGGCCCTGATTTTTCAGTATGTCGTCACTCTGCCCAAACAAAATTGAATAATCCTCAGCGATTATCCAAGATAGTATAGTGTCAAAGATCATTGTCAATCATACACTTAGCAGTAGACTAGAGATCAGTAACATATCCTTGTCAATCATGCCCTCAGCGGCAAACTGAAGATCAGTAACATATTCTTGCCAATCATACTCTCAACGGTAGACTGGAGATCAGTAACATTTTGTGAATAGCCCTCAGCGACCATCACCTCAAATCATCATCGTTCAATTTGGGAAGACACGTACACCATGAGAAATTTGTATCTTAACCAGTTGTTGCACTTTAAACTTTTTAATTCAATTCACCTTTTAAACAAGTTCTTTACACTTGACATTCTTATTGTCATCAACTCAACATATTGCCCAACAACTACAATATTTATGCACTTAAATACAAGAGTACATTCATTTAAATTTGAATTTCAAAAGAAATATCTCAGCAAAACAAGATATCTGCAAAGTTTTCAGAATTCAAAAATTAACTTCAAAACTTCACCTTGCATACATCATCCATGCATTCTAATCCACAAATAATAACATGCATTTTAATTTACTCAAAATATCAGATTTAAAGCTTGAAGTCTTAATTTATATGCATAAGCTTTGTCTACCTTGTGTCAGCCACTCTAATCAGCTTTCAATCAAGATTTACTTTCCAGAACTCCTTACTTTGGCTACTTTGTCCAGTTCCAGCAAGACCAAAACATAGAAAAGGAAAAGAAAGAAAAGAAAAAGTGGGAAAAAAGCACAGTCAAAATGATAATACCTTTTTTTTTAATCTAAATATTTTCTCCTACACTGTCATGCCATTAAACACATGACATTAAACTTTCAATTCTCCTACACATGGCATGTAGGTCATGCCACTTGGCACGGTTGAATGCTAAGCTCAAAATCAACTCTTTAGGATATAATTAATCTACTTAACATACTGTTAACACCTAGATTCAGCACTGAATCTTAGCTGTACACGCATTTGAATGCCACTCTACTTATCATCCTGCACGAGGTTCTGTTCATCGTTCGCCATATTTAACTGATCAGGCTCTGCTTTCGCAGACCTCTAATCTCCCACACGATGTTTGGGCCTCCGCACCTCCCAATAGTATCTCAGCCAAGCTATTAACCAAATTTTAAATTCTAAATAAACTTACATTTAATTCAAATTAATAAGACAAAATACAAAAAATTCATATAAGAAACAATAAATACCTAAACATTATATTATTGATGAATTCCCAGGAAAACAAAAAGAATATTATAGTTTTGATTCATTTGTCGAACCTCATGAAAAAACATTAGTCAATATAGGCTTTCTCAATGACATAGAATTAGCTGGTCTATCACCACATAAGTTAAAACTTAAAGAAAATTACCCTATTATGCTACTGCGAAATCTAGATCCTTCATCTAGATAATCCAATGGTACTCGTCTCATTTGCAAAATATTTAATAAAAATATAATTGATGTTGAAACCATTAGTGGAAACCGCAAAGGAGCATGAGTCTTACTACCAGGAATTTCATTACAATATTCAGAAGTGTCTAACATTCCATTCTAATTTATTAGAAAATAATTTTCAATTAGACTATGTTTTTGCAATGACCATAAACAAATCACAAGGTCAAACCTTAAAAAATGTTAGAATATATTTACCAAAACCTGTTTTTGCACATGGACAATTATACGCAGCATTATCACGAACAATATCTAGCAATACAACCAACATCCTTATTAAACCAACAAATCAAGAAGGCCTACCAACAAACTCAAGTAGAAATGTTATTAGCAAAGAACTGCTTCTTCATTTCAATATATAGGTATTAAAAATAATAAAAAAGGTACCTATTTCATTTTTCAAGTTAACATCATTTTCAAATATTTTTTTTTTTTGATAAACATTTTCAAGTATATTAATATGGCATTAAATTTGAACATCATACTCGTAACAACTACTAATTATTTGCTTACATATAGTTATGTATTTGTCTAGCTTAATGCATTGTTCGATAATTATTAATTCTTTATAATTGCCCACATACAACTGATCAAGAAAACCACAGCTTCTATCATTTTCACTATCACTTTCACTACTTCCTGCTTTTATTTGTTTATTTGTTTTATATTATTTACTGCAAATTAATTACATGCTTCATCTACAGCTTTCTTATTTATCCTATCCTTTTTGAAAATTCAATAAATCATTAAAAACAATCAAATATTTTTCTTCTTGAAAAGCTCAAATGTTTATTAAACTTCACAATATTATCGGTTATTCAATTAGAATGTGTTACTATTGGCAATTCATTTAATAAAAATATCTTTTCATCACAATCTTCTTTATCACTCTACTGCTACCGAAAGAAGAAGAAAAAGAAGGCAGCATTTGTAATTGCTATCAGCCACGTGTTTCTAGGACGGAGAAAGAACGCAATTTTGCACTCAATTCTCCAGTTATCATCTCCCTTTCAGCTATTTCACTGCCTAACGCTAATTCATCTACGATTCACCAGGTAATAAAATGAACATAGATCACCTATTTACTAGAAAACTTTCTATCATTTTCATGAGCATATTTCTACCATTTTAAATTAAAGAAATGCTTGTGCTGCTGATAATTTGTTTCATATATACATTTATATTACATGTACTATTTAACATCCTCACTTGCAATTTCGCACTTCTTAGAAAAATGAGAAGGCAAGAAAAAGAACTAGTAGACACTGACGATTATGAATATTCAACTTCAGAAGGTAATCTTCAAACTATTAACTCTTATATTTCAAAAGAAATTGTACATTATATATCTATATATTTAATAGTAATTCTTCAATACATGAAGCATGTCCACTTCAATTCAAACATTGGATTTGAACTTTGAGGTAATATATATAATTGCACATCTATGAGGATATATGTGTTGTTTAATAACTATGAGTCAGTGTTATTGTTGTGAATGCATACTATATAATGTATACTACCATGTTTGTTTTAATATTTCATTGGTTTACAAGACTAAAAAGTACCAGATATAAGTTAAATTTTATACAATAAGATCTTCACGCTTCGCATATAATTATACAATACATACAATTATGGATACATGTTTAATAAAATTAATAATTTTGACAAAGAATTGATTAATATTTATCAACACAACTAATATAACACATGCACCGGAAAAAACCATATCAATAATTTCATTTCATAATGTATCCTGTCATTTCCATTTTAAGTATAATATAATTTTATTCTTCTAATATTTGTTCTGCTTATATTTTATTTCTAAGCAGGTCACATGCAGATAACATCACCAAATATATTATTGTCAACCATGTGCCTAGGAATCATGAAAGACACCTTAAAACTATTAGTTTAAGAAAGAAAAGCCCCAAGACTTTCTCAAAATGATACAACTATATTTCAAATATACATTTTCAACACAAATTTAATTCTCAGTTATTGCTTTACAATTACAATACAAATTTGTATTATAAAAATTAATTTTTTCTGTTGACAAGGAGATCAGATTCAAGTTATTTGTTATGGAAATAATGTTGAAAAATTCAATAATATCCTACAAGAAAGCCTCACTTACTTCATCTTCAACGCTATTGTTTCCTTCATAGACTTGACATACAGAATAATCCAAAATGACAAGCAAATTAAATTGACACCAAAAACTGAAATTACTAAAGCAAGTGAACGCAGCAGCATCCAACAATCAGACATCAACTACGCAATAATAAATGATTTACAACATATATCTGACTGTTCCAACAGCTCACTAAGTAAGATTGATCTTCAAATTTAAATTCTGTTTTCACATATTGAATTTTGTATATAATGTCATCAATCTTTTCATAACAATTTAAATCATACTTTTATTAATTTTATTTAATTAACACAGATATAATTGAAATCGTGACTAATGTAAAACCATTAAGAACGTTTACAAGACCCAACAATTCTACAGAAGCTGTTCGGAAAATCATTCTAATTGATGAAAGGTAACTAGGTAATTTTATATTGTCCTTATATGTTAATTCTGTTTTCTAATGTGAACACTTTTATTAGTTTAAAACTCATATGTATATCATTATGAGATGAAATTGCCAAGATTCAAGGACAGATGATATCAAAACATTTCACAAGCACGCTACCAACTATATCAACAACAAGATTAAGGCGTTCTAGGTAAACTTCTAAAAACCATTAAACACTTATCATATACGATATTTTCATAATACTAATTTTGTTCTTTACAATCTACTAAGAATTATCTCTATCAACAACATCAACTACTATTTGCAATAACGCTGATACCAAAAGAACTCGAATACTCAAATACAGGTACTAATTCACAAAACTCAGATCAAGCATATCAATAATTTCTAACGTGTAAATATTTATCTTTCCCTTTATCAATGATTTAGGTCAACAAAAAATACTATTGAAATTCAATCTGCAAGATGACTTATCTTCAAAAAGCACGCATGTCCAACACAAATCACTCAATTTTCTACTAAACGATGCAACAAGGAAGCTGCACGTACTATGGTAATTTCGAATTTGTATTAGTTTTATTATTAAAATACCTATTATTGCTCTCTAATACTATATAAATTCATCTAGATAAGCATATATCGACTGAAATTACAGATCAAGTCTCTGAAAATTCGATCACATATTTCTTGCAACTTCTGCAACAAAAAAATAGAGATTTCCATCAACGAAATATTTTATTGTCCGTATTGTAGCAATAAAGCAAAAGCAACATCAAAGTAAAACTTTTACATATAAACACAAGTAAATTATAAATACCGAACATTGTAGTTCTCCAGTGTTTATTAATACTAATATATTTATTTATATACTTATTTTCATATTCGCACTTATATATATATGCATCTATATGCATACCATGAAGATTAATGTCTTCTGATATTAGATAGTAATGTTGTTTTTCATACAAGACTTCAGACAAAAAAATAACAAACTGGATTATTAGGATTTGATGTATCTAAACTTTCTAAGATCCTGTATATCTATGTTTGCATGTATATATACATGCATCTGTATATATCCCATAATATAAATTTAGTTATTACACATAATTTGATCTTATTTGCATTTTAATATCCTATATATATATGTGAATGTATATTTCCACATGTCTTTACATGCATGTTATCTTGTAACCTAATGTTTTGCAGGTTGTTAATCGAAATAGTAATACAGGATGAGAGAGCAGAAACTTCTACAACAGTATTTGGCAAACAAGCTGAACTAATAATAAATATAATAGCAAATGCCTTTATAAATTTGAAACAAGAGGTAACATTATATCTTACAAAATAATATAACAGATAAGAATGTATGATATTTAATTTTAATCTATAGTAACAACAATATGTTGTATATAGGGCAAATTTTATGATTCAATATTACACATGCAACGGCTACAAAAAAAATGGTTCTACTTCAATGTTCGCTAAGAAACTCAAGAATTAGGCTAACTACTATTTCCATTACAGAAATTGAAAATAATGAACATGAGTTGAAAAGAAAAAAGTAAAAAACCTTAAGATCTCATGAAGTTTCTTTATTTGTACATATTTTTTGGATACGACGTTAAACTATTATACATGCAACTTATTTGCATGTATAGTTTTTGCATATATAGTTTTAAGAAGCACAACTTCATAACAGATTTTGTTTTTTGGATTCTGGTGCTCGCTGAAGAAGAAATCATTCTCTCCCTGAGGATTTGGACCTTTTATGTTTAATGTTATGTTTCTTATTTCTATTTACATTATTATATTTTCTAGTTTTCTATGAGTATGCCTTCTTAAAAAAATTACAAGGAGCACTTGCTAGCAGTCCTACAAATATCTTCTCCAGGTTTTACTTGGTGGCATGAATCTTTAATAAGCATCAGAATTAAATGTGTGCCTTGCAACTTTACTTTTGTTTCAGCCATTTGATTACTTGAATTTATGTAGTTTAATTGCTTCCCTCTATTGCTGAAATTATTTGGATTACTAAATTTTTCATTTAATGTAGTTTAGCTATTTGAACAAGATGATCTTAATCTTAATGGCTCTCTAGGAGGAGGATATTTCTCTATTGATCATTATTGGACTTTTTCTAATCAAGCAAATCTAATAAAAGAAATTACGTATGATCTAGCATTAGTATTCATGTTCTACTGCATACATCAGAAGGACTTTACTCTTATTATATGTGCTGATCCCAAATTGTTGGATAATCTTATTAACGATGATGAATGCCTCTTAGCAAGAGCTTATTAAAAGGCGTTGTATTTCAAGTGAATTCGTAATAAAAAATCAGAATGAAAAAATTTCTGTCAAGTTAACATATTGGGAAGACATTTTTATGTTGATTTTGCTCGTGACTCGGGATTTATAGGTAGTGTTATTGAACTTTTTTTTAAATTAAATTAATTTAAATTGTAATTTGGCACATGCATCGCACATGCATATAACTAATTTATTAGAGTACGTGTAGGATGTGAAATAAAATTAATTTTTAAATTAAATTTGTGTATAATATGAAATAAATATAAAATATTGATAGAAGTATTTTTTGAGAAGTTTGTAATTTTTTTAGGCCCAAACCAAATGAGGCCTTAGAGTAGGTGAATAAATTTACTTGATTGTTTTGTCATAAAAAGAGTCATTAAAAGAATATCGAAAGGTCTACAAAAATTAAGATTGTAATATATTTCTGTTGGTACTTTCCTTTATGAAAACTTATGACTTTCACATGTGAAGAAAACTCAAAATCCAAAGTTAAATCCAAGATTAAGTTTAATTGGTTGAAAGTAAAAAATCATGTCTAAGGACCGATTTCAAAAATTACAGAACAAAAAGAAGCCAAAAAAATAAAGGCAAAAAGATAAGGAAAACCAACCTAAGGGTATCTGTTAAAGCATGAAGAGCAGCTTTTGATGCAGTATAAACACCTGCCCATGGTCCAGGAGCCAAAGCAGTTACACTTCCCACGTTAATAACCTTTCCTTTTCTCCTAGATATCATGTGGGGAATTACTGCTTTAATTAGCCTTAAAGGACCTATAATGAAGAAGAATGAAATGACTGGTCAACATGCTATATCTCAAACGGTCAAACTGCATTAAGCAATAAGTCGCTCTTTCAAAGTCATTAGCATCTATGATATAAAAGCATATCGTATCTACACCTTAAAAAACTTCAAAAACGATATATTGTATTAGAAAGATACAGAGAAACACTAAAGAGAAAGTAACTACTTCAAGAAAATCAATAGAATTCGTATAACTTCAATTTGTGTAGCACAGAGAAAAGGAGAATCACTTACGATAAACTTCCAAAAAAGAAGAAACTGGTATCTTTAAAAATAAGCACATTTGATCTTCATTTCCTATCATGGAAATGAAGCCATCCATTAAGAGAGTGGAGGCAAATCTAAAGAATTGATATAGTTTATCATTCAAGAAAAAATTCTAGGTAACACCTCGTGAAAGGTTGTGCACACCAAAATAAGAACCCATTTCTCGACTTCTTATGTAAATGATATGTGAGAGATTGTATGTTTCCATTGCCCATTTAATTCTATAATCTAATGCCATTTTATTCAGTGTAGTACTGTGAGAACACTCCTAATTGTTGGAGCAGTGTTCTCTAATGTGAACATCACC
This sequence comes from Apostasia ramifera, assembly GCA_019297695.1. Taxonomy (NCBI): domain Eukaryota; kingdom Viridiplantae; phylum Streptophyta; class Magnoliopsida; order Asparagales; family Orchidaceae; genus Apostasia; species Apostasia ramifera. The sequence goes on from JAEMOT010002139.1 coordinate 172,900, forward strand.
AAGACAAAGAAACTTTATAGAAACACAATCCATTTTTACATCTTAGGCCTCGTTTAGTTGGAGAGTTGTTTTTGAGTAAGAGGGAGAAAATATTTTATTTTATAGGTTTGATGAGAAATAAATTTATTTCAATATTAAGATACATATAAGATGTGAAATAAAGTTAATTTTAATATTAGAATTTGTGTTGGATGTGAAATAAAATTATTAAAATCTATAATAAATTTAAAATATTAATAAAATAATATTTTGCCCAAAAAAATATGAACCAAACAAACCCTGAAGGTATGATCTTACAATTTTTCAATTGTTCGCAAATCTGTAGTCCTTATTAAACAATCTTAAGAATAATGACAATAATAATCACAAAACTTCAGGTTAAAAGTCCAAAAGCTTCAAGATCACAAAACTAAACAAAACATGCTAACTGCTGCTATATGTAAAAAGTGGTAGCGAGCAGAGCTTACCTTTTGCTACATTTTTGAGCAAATTAGATCAGAAAGTCAAAAGTATACATTCAAGCCAAGTGTAAATGCTAAGTACATTACATAATAAAGCTCAATTCCCCCAAGAAAAGGCATCCAGGAGCTGTATTGTCAACCGGGAGCCTGCGACTCATCAATTCTAGCCGGCAAGTATAAATCTTCGATACAAACAAGTTGGTGTTATATATAAGCTAATAATCTTATCAACTAGAGAATAGTTTTACATTGTGTCTACTTAAATGGAATGAAATTGCGATATCATGGGAATGGAAATTGTCATTCCACTTTGGAATGATAACTCTTTTACTTACTTGGATGAAATAAAATAAAGAATAAGTGAATATAAATACAAGTACTAAAATACTCATAAATAACACTTCATTAAAGCTTTATGTTATTTATAAATATTAAATTTGATTTTACAAATTAAATTGGATGTATATATGTGTACATATACGTATTCGCGTGCATTAATAGATATGTATATGCGTATGTGTATGCATATATGTACACGTATGCATCTATGTACGTATGTGTACATGTTTATGTACATGTATGCGTATATGTGCATGTGTGCGCACACGCATACATATAAGTAAATGGATACGTATATATATGCGAATACATATAAGAATACATACACAATGTATATCCATATACTACGCATTTCTATATACTACACATATACATACTCTCACATATATACATACGCATATACATATATGTACACAAATATGTATGTGAATATATATATGTATATGCATATGTATGTATACGTATGCATATACATATACATACACAAATACATGCGCGAATATCAACGCATATACTTGTGCGAATACATAAAATACATGTATATGTATATGTATGCATATACATATATATATGCAAATATATATATATACGTGAATGTGTATATGTATGTGTACATATATGTAGGCATGTACATATACATGCTCAAATAAGTATATACATATACAAATACATACACGAATACATACGCATATAAGTATGCATATACACACGCACATGAATAGGTATATATATGTGAATACTTATACTACAATTGTATGCATATATATAAATATACTTACACATACATGTACACGTATATGTGCATGCATAAATATGCATATGTTTGTGTGTATATATATATATTTATATTTATAATGAGTGTTATAAATAAGGTAATTTTTTAAATAACATTTTTATTCCATAAGAAACTAGTAATTTCTTAAGTGGGGGAAGGAATGGCTACTCTATGAAATATAAAATAGAGATTTCTATAAAATAAAAATTCCATCAAAATAAACATGGATTTCATAAAGAATATGGGTGAAATGGAATAGCCATTTTGTCCAAGTAAATAGCACCCTTCGAGCTGTAAATGAACCGAGCTTGATCATGTTCAAATTCAAGCTCATTTTAGATTTTATTGTTCAAGATCATTCATAAGTGAGCTCAAATTTTGGCTACTATGTTCAAGTTCAGTCGTTTACTAATGAACAGGCTCAAGCTCTACTCGAGCTTATTCATGAACAATAATTAAGCTCCTCACCGAGCCAATTATTGAGCATAGCATTGAGCTTGTAATTGAGCTATCAAAATGAGCTCATATCAATCTTAATAAATAAATCTTATTTATGAACAACTCATCAACCATAAAATTGATTTATTAATTAAATAAAAAAGTAATTTAAAAATAAATAGTTTGTTATTATTAAATAACAATATTGAACAATAACTTTACTACAATATATATTATAATATTAAAAATATCATTAATGAGCTTCTAATTGAGCTTAAAACTATACTATTCACATTGCTCGTATGCATTGTTCACGAACACAAAAAGGTCGAACATTACTATATTCAAGCTCGTTCATTTAAGACTCAAGCTTGTATAAAATATTCAAGCTCATTTGTTAAGCTTGATGAATGAATGAATATGAACAAGTCATTATCAACCTGCTCATTGGAAAACTCAATTCATTTACTACACTACTACATAAGGGGTCTTTTAGTTTGGTGGGTTAGCTGGATTAACTTAAAGTTAATCTAGGAAACCCAACAAACGATTTTAATAACCCTTAACCCCAATACGGGTTAACAAACTCATGATCGCATCATTACCCCGCTTATCCCTAGGGTTAGCTGCCCCATATCCGTCGCTAGGGTAAGGACTGAGAAGAGAATGGTTCGCTTCTTCTCCATCTTCCTCCACTACGTCTCATCTTCGTCCACTTCAGTGAGGCTATTCAACCTCATCTTCATGCGTCTTCTTCCACATAGGCATCCCTCTTAGTCAGATTCGAGAGTTTAGCTTAATTTGGAGTGAATGGCATGGTATATTAAATCTATTCTCTCGTTCTCTATTTCCTTTTTGAGGTGTGAGGATAGATCTACTCAACAGAGCAAAAATGGTATCGATAGCTTTATTTCTATAAGGTATCATCTTTTCGTCGATTCTTTCCTTGTTGCTAAGAGTTTACACTACTGAGGGATGATATGATTCAAATTTTTTTTATCGATAGTGTTGAGGGTTCATATGACTTTAGTAACATGTTGAATTTACTTTTATTTCTTACTTATCTTCATCTTAAGTTATATGACGTTGAATTTGCTTTTATCATTTTATTGGATTATTAGCTGAGTCTAGCTGCATTCCTTGATATCCTAAGCAGAATTTATTTCATGCATGTCACGTTACCTCTTCCATTCATGCCAGGTCACCCCAATAAATGTATGTTATGTTACTCCAAATGATTGTTTATATTTTTTTCTTATCTCAAATTATTCTTTCATTATTTCATTAAATAATAATTGCAAGCTAGTTATTTGCAACCTATTCTATTTATTGTTGGATGTGCTGGTTCATCTTAGTCATGCTTCCCAATTTATTGATTCTTACAACAACAACCACCAAGCCTTACTCCCACTAGGTGGAGTCGGCTATATGAATCTTTTATTTTCATTAAGCTTTATCAATTAATAAATTCTTATATAGATTTAAGTGAGTAAGATCACTCCTCATAATTTCTTATCATGTCTTTTTTGGTCTCCCTCTTCCTCTTTATACATGAGTTAAATCTAATGACTCAATTTTCCTAACTAGAGCTTCAATCGGCCTACGATTTACACGTCCAAATTATCTAAGCCGACTTTCTCTAAGTTTATTCTCAATTCGTGCAACTCTAACTTTTTTGCAGATATACTCATTACTCATTCTATCATTTCGTATATACTCGCATATCCATCTTAGCATTCTCATTTCTGCAACACTTATTTTATTTGTATATTTTCTCTTATAGACCAGCATTCAGCACTATATATCACTAGTCTTACAATATTTTTATAAAATTTACCTTTACGTTTAGATAAAATTTTTCTATCACACAACACACCAGAAGCACTTCTCCATTTTACCCATCCCACTTGAATCCTACCAATAACTATATTATCTATTTCACCATCATTTTATATGATTAATCTAAGGTATCTAAGGCACTCACATTTCTTGATAATTTGATCACCAATATACGTACTTCTTTTTAACTAAATGTGCACTTTATAATTCAGGTTTTGATCTACTGAGACAAAAACCTTTAAATTCTAAAATATTCCTCCAACGCTTGAGTTTCACTTTGGCTCCCTCTTCAGTTTTATCAATAAGGACAATATCATCTGCGAAGAGCATATACCAAGGCACCTCATCTTGGATATATTCAATCGGGACTTTCATAACTAAAGCAAAAAAATACAAATTTAAATTTGAGCCTTAATGTAATTCAACTGTAATAGAAAAATCTACAATCAAACCTCCTTGTATCCGAACACAGGTAACAGTTTTTTTATACATCTCTTTAATAACTTTAATATAAGCAGTACAAATTTTTTTTTCTTCAAAATACTTTTCCTGGGATTTTATCATAGACTTTTTTCAAATTAATAAAAACTAAATATTTCTTTAAACTTTTTTATTAAGCTTCTGAATAATTGAATAACTTTCATAATAAATCTATTAAGCATAAAACCAAACCAATTCTCTGATATTTTAGAATCACAGCGTAATCTGCGTTCGATTACCCTCTCCTAGAATTTTAAAGTATGACCTATTAATTCAACTTCTCTATAATTGATATAATTTTGTACATCACTTTTATTCCTATTAATAGGTACTAATATGCTCTTTTTTTTTAACTTATTTGACATCCTTTTAATGTTCAAAATCATATTAAATAATCTAGTGAACGAATAAACTCCTTCATTTTCTAAGCATTTCCAAGCATCTATTAGAATGTCATCCAATTCTATTATTTTTTTATATTTCATCTGCTTTAAAACTTTTCAAACTTCAACATTACTTATACATCAGATATAAAAATAATTTTTACTTTCTTTTAGGGTGCTGAGTTCATTAAGATCAATTATATTTTCACAACTTTCATTAAAAAACTGTTGAAAATAACTCATTCATCTACCTTTGACATCTTCTTTCATGAAAAGTACTTTTTGATCTTTATCTTAATGCATTTTACTTGAGCTAAATCTTTAATTTTTCTATCCCTTGCCTTAGCCATCTTATATATTTATCTCTCTTTTTCTCTAGTATCTAGCTTCTTATATAAATTCTCAAAAATTATATTTTTTGCATTACAAACTGCTTTGTTAGACTCTCGTCGGGCTACTTTATTTTTCTCCTACTTATCCTTATTCTTATTTTTAAACCAAGCTTTATAATAAATCGTCTTGTTCTTAATTTTTTTTCTTATACATCATTTTTCCACAACCAAGCATCTTTATTATTTGAAATCATTCATTTAAATTCTCCCCACACATTCTTCACTACTTTGCAGTTGCAATTAGCAATTATCAGCCACATAAAATCAATTTTCTTATTGATGTTCCACTGCCTGAGTTTTAAAACCTCATTCTTAAAGATATATTCTCATTCTTTGGATTCTACTATCGAGTCTGAGGATAGTATTTCGAATCTAAAATTATTAATTAATATTGGTAGTTAAACATTTACCGAGAATGACTTTATAATTTTTACAATCTAAACAATCTCATTTTCTTACAAGAAAATAATCAATTTGAGTTCTTAAAGATTCATTCTTATAAGGTGACATGTTTATCTCTTTTCTTAAATAAAGTATTAGCAATTATAAGATCATACGTTAAGAAAAATTCTAAAATAGTTTTATCTTCCTCATTGATCTCTTTAAAACCATATCCACCATGAATGTTATTGAATCCTTCAGTAACACTTCCAACATATCCATTTAGAGTTCTTCCAATAAATAATCTTTTCTCCTGAAGTATCTCTTGTATTAATTCTTCTAGATTATTTCAAATTTTTTATTAAGTCCGCATCTAAACCCACTTAAGGGACATACACACTTACAATGTCAATAATCATTCTATTGATTAAAATATTTTAAGCCATAATTCTATTACTATTTCTCTTAACTTTCACTATATGATCTTTCATGCTCTTACCCAAAATTATACCCACTCTATTCTTATTTTTATTCTTACCAGAATATCAAAGTTCAAAACATAAGTCATCAATTTCCTTGGCTTTCTCCCCAACCTATTTTGTTTCTTAAAAACATAAAATATTAATCTTTCTACGAGTCATAATATCTACCAACCCTATTAACTTGCCAGTCAGGGTGCCCATTGTTGGCTCGAGAGGTGGAAAGTCGACAAACGGATATTGTATTTGAGAAATTTCTTCTTTCGGGACATTGATTTCTCTACTTCAGAGTTTATGGGGATCTTACGATTTTCCACAAAGGCAAGCCTCTGTAATTAATTACTCATCCTCCATTGGAGAAATGAAACTTCTAATTAATGGAGAAGATCCTTTCATTACATTGATGACCTAGATTTAGGAGCTAAGATGATTGCATATATGATGGTTGTCTTTTAAGCAAAATCAGTTGATATTTATTCTCCTCATTGAATTTATTCAGTTGAAATTTACTAACTTGTGATCTTATATCATTTCCTAACTCAGCTCACTGAGCTTACAAGATAACATTTCAAAGGGCATGATAACCTACTATCAAGGAGTAGACATCACAAGCCTTGGGGAAAATTTAAAGCCTTTGGCTTTGTTGATAACATGTTGAGTGTGCAAACTCATCAAGGAACTACTTTGTCCAGACCGAAATGAGCATCTAGAGTATTTTTGAAAAGGAGATTGCTTCAGAAACGACCTTCGATGCATGAAGCGATTGCTTCGAAAGATCGTGCACAATCCTGAGTATGATCTCTTTTAAGGTCGTGCACGATGATGAGTATAATCTCTTTTGAGATCGTATATGATGAAGTGTTCCAAGGATCGTGCATAATGAAGTTGTTTGAAAGGTCGTGCACAATATTGAGTATGATCTCTTTTGAGGTCATGCACGAGGTTTAGTATGATCTCTTTTAAGGTTGTGCACAAGATGAAGTGTTCGAAAGGTCGTATACGATGAAGTGGTTCGAAGGAATAGGTTCAAAATTTTACTACAAAAGATTCCTTCGAAAAGGTAGTTCGATTTCCTTTGGATAAACTTTCATGGGAGGATAGGTTCGAACTCTTGGTTCGAATGAAAATACTAAGTCTGCACCTTAGCAGTTTTAGCCTTTAAGAAATTTAGATCTTTGGCTTTATTTGGAAAGGATAAAATGTCAGATGTTAGGAGTTGTTATTGACCCAGGAACTACTCTTAATTTTATATTCTCAAAAGGTTGGCTGGTATCAGCACAAGATAGCTTAAAAAATGATGCTAACATGTCTGCTACATAGGAAAATCAAAAGAGTTTAATAGGATTCATTATCATTTTTCTCTCTTTTAAATAATGCTTACTCCATAATTTTAGAGTCTAAAGTGACCCATTGGGGATTTCTTATTGATTTAAAAGCAAGTTTGGCTTTGCATCAGCCAAAGGATAGCATTCTTTTTATCATTTAGGGTCTATTTGTTTGTAAGAATTATTTTAACAAGATTAAAATTAAACTTAAATAGAGATTTTTTTATTGAAAATTGTGAATAATTTGAAATAAAATTAATTATTACGTTGAGATATGTGAAGGATGTCTATAAAATTAGTTGTTATGTTAGGATATGTGAGCGATGTGATATAAGTTAGTTATTATTTTAGTAATGTGTATAGGATATAAAATAAAATTAATTTTTAATATTAAATTTTATGTGTGACGTAATATACTAGGTTAAAATTAAACCAGATTAATTTTTTAACTTCCAAACAAATGAGGCCTTAAAGTTTATGTTGTTTTAGCCATTGAGATTCAAGAATTTAAACTTGCATTTCTTTGTTTACGGAAGCCTTTGTTAGCTCTATGGTGTTTCGAGGATCCCAAGTCCCAAGATGTATCTAACTAGATCATTCTTAGAGAATAGTCATGGTTAGAATGAGTTTTAGAGTTCGTTGGAGAGAGAAAAAGTTTAGAACCCGGTAGGAGGAGGAGAGGCTCACCAGTCTTGAGTCCTTCTATTCGCTACTCTTCGCCCTATAATTCAACACTTCAGGATTCCAGCTCCTTCTTCAGTGGATTGGGAGGTATTATAGGTGACACTGGCTATTCTGTCAAATTTTCGACCAGAGTCAATGATTGGTTCTGTCGAAATCATGTTTCAAAAATCATCTTTGATAGAAGGATCTTAGTTTCGCATAAGCTTCTATTTTGATTTATTTGGGTCTTCGAAGACTCTGGGTCTATCGAAGATACTAGGTCTGTGCTATTTTTTCGAATTTCATTCTTTAGATTCCCGAGTCCATTAGAACTGCCTCTTCAAAAGCTTGTTCCTTCGAAATCGAGGGACGGTTTGAAAATATGGAACCCTTCAAATAGTTACATTAGATGTTACTGTTACTCATTTTGAAAAAATTTTAAAGGAAAACACCTATATTCCAAGTTCTTAATCTATTCCTAGTGGCTTGAGTTTCATTATGTTGGACTAGTTTCTTTACCCGCATCTGTCCAAGATGTGGGAACTTTTACTCATTTATCACTATGCCTGAGAGCTGATGCAGTGACCCTTACCCATTTCTCATTGTATTCAAGCAATACAGCACGTCGCTTCCAAGAAGCTTCCGAACTTTAGTGCAATTTCTTAAAAGATTCATGTTATGATTGATTCAACTAGTTTTACGCTAGCTTTTGACTGCCTCACGAACTGTCCGCATTTCTCATCCAGGACTTAAGACTCAGCAACAGCGCATATGTGCTCAAATACTACACTAATTTATATCACATATACAAATTTATATGCTTAAACACTACACTTGCTCATACCATATCATTTTGTAAATGAGCAGGCTTAATATTTTATAATAGTACACATTAATTTTACTATTCATAAATTGCAAAAGAAATTTTTTATGGTTTATAATTTAAAGTTGTCATTTAACAAATAGAGTGGTCGAAAACAAACGAGAATGACAAGAAATTTCCCGACGTTGTCATCAAATGGAGCATACATGTCATACCAGACAACCTAATGATGTATGCTCAAGTTTTTCCAAAAAAAACTGTAGGTATACATTTTTCTGAAAAAGCATTGTAATCTTTAATGGAGATCTGAGGTGCTAGTGTTTTATTTATTTAATCTGCTTTGGTGTTGTTTTGTTATTATCATGCTAATATTTTAGGTGTTTAAGATTATTTTATTCATGTAACTGATCTAAAGGAATCTAGTTTATATCATATTTTTTATTTGATATTCGATAATGTATGCAAGAGTTATTGAAGATGACCAATTAATACATTGAGATCACATTTTCATTTAACTTTTGAATATGTGATTTTCTCATAAACTTTTTTTTATTTGTGGGATAATGAAGTATACAACAAATTTTGATTTCAATGAATCGTTATACTTGGCATCCTATTGGGGGGTTAACATGTTTTTGCATTATGCCTTTTACCGATCCAAGACGAATGTGATGTTACACACTTGGTGAACTTTCATTTAATAAATGAATTTGTTTTTCATCATTGTACACTACTGTGATATCCAATTATATAATGAGTCTACATCTTTAATTTACTAAATCATTGCGTAAAGTCCATACATTAACTTTAATATCTTTTAATGTGAAATTCGTGTACTACTTTCAATCTAGTTGTTGAAATTTATTTGTGCTATGACTTAAATAGTTCAAACTACATTTTTCTCTTATTTGGACTAAGCAAAATGAAGTTCAGGTTTCGACACACGAGTAAGAATAAGTTTACTATTACAACATCATCAACTATTTCTATAGATGAGAAAGTACAACAAATGGAAGAAGTTGTCCAATCCAATCCTTCAAATCCAAAAGCAACTAAGAATCTTACTAAATTATTATAATTATTAGTAATTATGCTTTGTTCGTTGTAGAGAACAATGAATCGGTGATATGATGATGATGAGCACTTCCAAAAGAATATTAAATTAGATGAAGATTTGCAGTTTTATTTTTTTATTTTCCATTAGAAACATTATTCCATTAAACGTGTTTGTATGTCAGCAAAATAATAACCTTTGACAGTTGGTACTATTGGTTAATGTTGTGCAATTTGATCTCGGGGAATAATTCATGGTTATTTACATCTGTGTTATTTACCTATTTTGTCTACTGTTCAATGATTTATTTGACCTTTACGTAATCTCATCTTGCACTAGCTTCTATATTACACCTTCCATGTGAAAATATCAGACAACTTTTATGTTTTTAATTTGGTTTGGTTTTATTTTTTACCTCCGGTTAGACTATTAAACTGTCAAATCGGATATTGGAATAAACCGGGTTAACACCCAAAATGAAACTAGGGATAAATTTCTGACCTCAACTGAGGTAAGCTATTAATTGAGGTAAGATTCTACCCTCATACCAAACAATCCCATAGAAATTATAAAATCCTACAGAATTTAAAAGCCTTATCCAATTTACAGATTTTTGTATCAAAAAGACCAGCGTTGCTTAAAGAATCAACCCAACTTGCAGAAACGTCTAACAGGAGTCAAGATATAAACGATTACTTGACAAACTTGATATCTAATTCTCTCAGCCATAGAACCTACGAATCTGATGAGAAAAGACAGCATTAATCAGAAACCTATCTTACTGAAACCCCATCCCCTCCCCACTAAATGGGGGGACAAGAACAACGAAATTAAAAATAAGTGATCCGGCAATTACCGTACAAGTTGGTGCTTATGATGTGCTCGACAGTGGACATGGGCACCTCTGCGAGCGGCGCGACGTTATGAACACCAGCGTTGTTGACAACGATATCAACCTGGCCAAACTTCTCCATCACACCTTCCACTGCCCTCCTTACGCTGTCTTCCGAGAGCACGTCGAGCTCCAACAGCAAAAACCTCGAATCGCCTTCCAAGCTTCTCATGGAGGTGAGTGACCGGGCGGTGGCGGCGATAAGACAGCCTCTGGATGCGAACTCCCGTGCCAGAGCGTAACCGATGCCACCCTCCGAGCAGCCGGTGATCAGAACCACCGGTTTCTCCGGCTCCGCCATCGGCAGGAGGTGCAACCAAAGCGACGATCGGCCGCGAAGGAGAATGCAGCAGACGCACTAGATGGAAAACCGATTTGTCTTCGCTTTAGAATTTATCAAGGTTTTAAAAACCGGACCGGGTAGGCCGATTTAACCGTTAGAGCTGTAAACCGATCAGCCAATAAGTTCAATTTAATTTTATAATTAGATCTATTTAAAATTGATTAGAATCAATTTAATTCACAGTTCAATCGATTAACCGATAAATTAGTATGGTTGGACCGGTTGAATTTAAAATAAAAAAAAAACTTTCCTAAACTCTGGGTCCCTAATTCAGCCTCCGTTCTGCGGCCTCTACTCGCGCGACAGTCACGAACTCGTGATTTCTCTTGCCTCGCACTCTCCTCTCCAGCTCCCATCCTTTCGAAATGATTTAGTATTTTAGTATTTTAATGATATAAAATGATAAAATAATTTAGTATTTTAATATTGATAAAGCATACATTTGTTCAGATCTTTTAATGATGTACTAAATTTTATACTCAATTTGTGATTTGTGAATATTTTGTTGGGTTATTGTTATTTCGATTTACTTGGAATTATTTTTTGGGTTATTGACATAAGATATTATTTATTAAATTTAATTATTAAATATTTATTTTATGTCTAATTATTGTGTTGGTATGTGAATAATATATATCTTAATTATATTTATATTATATTTTATTAGTTTTTTTAATTTTTACTTCATCCCGGTTCGACTCCGGTTCGACCCCGGTTCGACCATTGAATCTTAAACCCTTCAATCTACCGATTCCGAAGCCGGTTCAATTTTTAAAACCTTAAAATTTATAAACTTTTTCTTTTTCTTTTTTTTTTTTATAGAAACGATAGCATTAGTTTTTATAAACATGTCTTTCCCATTTAGAATTAAATTAAACTTTCAAATAAAATTACAAAATTCATCAAATATATTTTTCAAAAATAAATAAGAAGAAACCTACTTTTTTTCCCAAATAAAAAAATCACCAAATTTAGTACAATGTGCCAAAAAATTAATTATTAGTATTACATAAAATATATATTATTTTATAAAAACAAAATAATATAAAAAAATAAACAATACGTTCAAAAATAAGATCTATACATGACATATCATGATAAATATTGGCTACTTTAGGTCTATTAGTGGATCTATGGGCATGTTTGGAAAAGCCTCAAAAATGAGCTAAAAATAAAAATAATAATATTTTATTTTTATTATAAATTTTAATAACTTTATTTCACATTCAACACAAATTTTAACCTTAAAAATTAATTTTATTTCACATCCAACACAAATTTTAACCTTAAAATTAACTTTATTTCACATCCAACATACCTTCTAATATTAAAATAAATTTTTTTCTCATTAATTCTATAAAATAAATTTTTTTTTTTATATCTAAATTTATCATCCAACTAAACAAACCCATGTTACTTTTAAAAATAACATGATCAGTCAATACCATATTATATCTCAAAACAGTTAAACTACATCAGAGAATAATTCATGCTCCTTTTAAGCTTATTAACACATATAACATAAAAATAGAAAAAAATTATGCAGCTCCAAAAAGTAGTCTCAAAGTAGCCCAAAAGTGCTTTTAGTTCTAATTTTTTAATTATTCAATAGATAAGATAATTAATCTATTGAATAATTTAGTCTATTAGGCTCATTAAGTATTGATCATCAATTGGAATTGCGTAGCAAAGTTTACAAAATATTTTATAGCAGAAATTTGCAGAGATAAATATACTGACATTGAAGGGAAAAAATAAATTGTTCAAAAAAAGCTACATAATCTATAGCAAAGTTAAAGTATTTTGTATCAGAAATTTGCAAAGATACTGTAGAGAAGAAAATAAATTATTCAAGATAATCTATATAATCTAAGTAATTTCAAAATATGATCTAACATAATTAAAAAAAGTCATTTGACTTCTCTTAAAATTAATATGATTTATCACTCAAAAAATAATTTAAGGCATCCTAAGGCCATAATGAGCATTATAAAAATAGCAAATCATAATCAAGAGAAGAGGGAGATTGAGAACAAAGAGAAGTCATTAATGTCTTTTGTCAAAATAAGAGTTAGGTGAACAGACATGTACCTTTTTGATGAGTCACCAAAGAAAGCTACGTACCTAAATTCAAAACTTTTATTAGCTAAATTTCTTGATTTGTGTCAATTATAGGTCATTTGTCCCCATTTAAAATCCTAAAGCATCTTTCTATTGTAAGTATAGGAGTGTTTCACATATATAGTTGAAACTTTATTTGTGCCCAATAGATGGATATTTTAGTACAACGTGTTTAACTTAGCATTTTCATTTTGCACAAAATTTTTTGATGACTATAATAATCTCATTCTTGTATGCTTACCAAGAACATATACTGCTATGGCTATATACATATTCCAGATTAGCTCGGCGACTTCTATCGCCAAAAAAGAATATTTATTATTTAAATTAACAAGTGATTACTTTTATAGTCAACATGACTTATTACTTAAAGTAACAGCAACCTAATTGGCATGTTTAATAAGATTAAATAACTTTTGTTACTTAAACAGCAATATTAAAATTGTTTATGTAATTTTAAATAATTTATATATATATATTATATATATTATGTATATTGAATATCTTTCAACTTATTAATACTAATTTCACTTTAATAAAAAAAAATTAACAGTAATTTTGCTAAAATTAAATTTTTTTGATAGCATGCTAACAATAATTTAGTAGCAAATTAAAAATTTAAATTCATCCATATTTTTAATTTTTTTAATTTTTTTAATTTTTTTAATTTTAAATTTTTTGTTAGTATAACAGTAAAGTAAATTTACAAATCAAGAACCAAAGACATAATTTATTAATTGATAATAAAATTTAATATTTATTATGATAAAATTTAAATTAATTGAATAATTCAAATAAACTCGAGAATGAACTTTATTTTATCAAATATTATGGTTACAAATTGTTAAATATTTATAAGTTATTTAAATTATTTTTCATGCAATATAATTCTATTTGTATTCTTTGAAAAGCGAAATATAGAGATATTATTACATATTTTATAACCAATTTTAATTATTATTATGCTATTATATTGTATTTTTAATAATTATATTATATTATAGTTCTCATCATTTATTATTATTTTTTAATTGAAAAAAAAAGGAACAAACCACTTATATAATCAAAAATTTTCATATTCGTGTTTATTAATTTTGGAGGGAACTTAACTATGTTACTACATATTTTTATAATTAATTATAATTATTGCATTATTGTTTAAAGTGATTTTACTTGATGAACATTAATTAAAGTGATTAAAGAAAGAAATAGTTATTTTTTAAAAATAATAAATTTAAAAAAATAATATTGTGTAGAAATACTAAATTATATATCATATCTGTGTAATATACTTTACATTTTATATTATTGTTCAAATTATATCTCATAATTTATAAGAAATATCTGTATATTTTTATAATGTTATAAGAAATAATCAAATTACAATAATAATATTAATTCTTCTACTGTAATAAACTTATCTTCATATACAATTTTCCTAATAAAAATATCCTTAATTTTTTAGTAATTTATTGAACCTATAATAAAACATATATTTAATTTTCATTTGCAATATTGTATTTTTATTTGAAGTAATTTTTATAACAGTATGAAGTAAATTAATAATTTATATCTACAAAAATCTAAAATCAATTTAGTTATTATTCTAATTATTTTAATACATTTAGGAGCAACTGGATGGAGGTCTTATAGATTACATCAGTAACTAATAATTATATATTTTATTGCGATAAAAAAATGAATAAATTTATCTTGAATTTTTTATTCATATAAATCTCTCATGTTTAAAAGTCGAAAAGCAGAAAACAAAAATATACACAAACTTATTGATGTTTCACATTCATTTAAAAAAATATAATTTTATTAAAAAACTCTCTCATTTTTTACATTATTCTAAAATTTCATACTCTACTAATGAGATATTTCTAGTCTACCAGCAACATATGGTACATAATTTTTGACACTTCTTTCATTTATGTGAAAATAATAACATAATAATAAGACTAATGAAAGACCAACCTGATCCTTTTTCACCTTCAAATGTTGAAGTTAGATATTCCAAGTTGTTGTCAATAGTAGTGATGACTGAAAGTTTCAGCTGGTAAGGAGATAAAAATAAAGAAAATTACATTGCAATCAACATTTGTGATTAGCTAGAAAATACCCATCTATTTAATTACAATATCAACTTACTCAGTTTACCTCAAGTGGCCATATTGAGTTGCTTATGCTATAGAGTTATTTTTCTGGTGGTGCCCGACCAGACAGTCTGGTTGGCCAACTAAACGGTCCATTCGACTACCAGAAAAGTAAGGATTAAAAGTAGGTATATATCCAAAAAAGTACGTATACCTTTAAATCAGGTAGGTATTAATTAGAGAGAATGTGAGTACATATGATACTTATTATTCTGGACGTATACTTGATCGATTTCAAGTTATACCTACTTTTTTGGACATATACTTACTTTTAATATTTACTTTCTTGTGGACTGACCGGACCGTCTGGCGTGACCAGACGGACGGTCCAACCAGACCGGACAGTTCGATCCGACCACAGCATTAACGCGACCAGACAGTCTGGCTGTCAGCTCCGTTTAATTGTCGTGATGCACAGGGCCCACCGCAAACATGTGGCGAGCTACAATTGTTGAGCAAACCACTAACATGAATCGCCCGCTGCACGCAATAATTTTTCCTCATCCTCACAGCGCTGATCCCATATGGCCTTCCCCGACCCCAGCCACTTAGGTATCAATTAGGCTTGCATGTTTTTGTTAATTAAATTTTCATAGAACATTATTGGAATCTAAAACTAATTACAGAAGAAATACTAAAGTTGCTTAAAATCAAAAATAAACCTAGAATGATACTGCGGGCTCGAAATGCAGCAGGAATAAGAAATCAACAGCGTAACTTCATGCGCCATGAAAGTGTATGTTGTTAATTTATAAATAAACTTCATACTTCAGAGCATAAAATCCAGAAATCCAACACATAAAATTCAAATCTAGAAATAGTGCATGTCATGAGCATTCACCTCATTCTAAAAAAATCAGTCCAGTAACTCACCAGAGCACTTCATACAAAATAATGTTAATAAATCTCTGAAATATAACAAAAACTTGCACAACAGTACAGAAACTTTCAATGGAGATAAAGAGGCAAGAGGTCTGCTGGGGATTTGCATTGTGGAAAAAATGTTGGGCGTTAGCACTTGGAAGAGAGGCATTAGTTTTTGAGAAAAAGATGGATTCTGTTTCTTTTTGAGAGTTTAGTGCAGAATAATGCCACCAAATGATCCATGGTTAAGAGGTGGGAAGATACCTGGGTTAGGCGGTGGAGATGGGCTGTGAAACGAAAGGGCGGATCCTCTCGGTGAAGAGCTCAATCGGCTGTGAAACGGCAAAGCAGAAGGCTTAAGTAGGTCGGCCGACGGCGATCAAAGCCGGAAGCCACCGGTCCATGATAGGGTTTGCAATGCCATGGCGGAGGCGTTTCATGGAGAGGCCGATGCGAATCCAGCGCCTCCAGAGCCTGAAATCTTCAAGACCAGCGCGGGAGACATAGCGAAAGTCGCCTTCCACGTTCATGACCTCGTGGTTCCCATGGATGGTGAGGAAGGCGCCACCTGCGCGGGCAGCCTCGATCTTCAGACGATGGAGGAGGTACAGGAGCCGGATCTCGTCGCAGCCGCGGTCGAGGACGTCGCCCACCTGTACGGCGACTATTGTTCCGCCGGTCTAGCGGAGAGAGAAGGGATCTGCGAGGCCGGCGAGGGAAAGGGCCTGGAGGGATTTGCGGAGATCGCCGTGGAGATCTCCGATAGCTAGCGTGTGGGGAGCGAGGGAGCGGGATCGCGGTTCGCGTAACGCAATGAAAGGCGGCGGTCGACTGTCCTAGTTTCAACACGTGAAACCGGAAGGAGGGCGTGGCGCGAGGCATGCAACCGTCATATAAAGACAAATTAATTTTTAGCGTACATATAAGATAAAATTTTTAACAAATATTCAGATTTTTTATATATAGAAGATATACTATTTATAATAATTTGATATGAAATAAATTAATTTTTAAATACATATACTCAGCTTAAATTCAACGATTTAGCAATGAATCATTGAATAATTATCATTCTTCAATTCAAATATTTTAATATATATACAAATTAGTTTTTAAAAATATCTATTATATAAGTGAAAATACATCAATATACTATAAAATAATTATGTAATTATTAGTTTTAAGATCAAATACCTAGATACGCTTCAAATTGGTCTATAAACAAGTGTATTCAGTTTAAATATATCGATATAATAGACATACATTGAGTAATTGTGAATAATATGTTAAAATATCATGATATTTGATTAATTGTTATCTTAATAATAATATTTTATTCAAATATATTAAAAAATTAATGTATAGTAGTATAATTGCTAGTATTTAACTAAAATTATTTGATATGCAATAAATCGGTCACTAAGTACTTGTATTTAACTTGAATTCATCGATATAGTAACAAGCAACTCTATAATTACTATAGTTCAGTTTAAATATATTAATATATAATAAATTAGTTTTTAAAAATATCTATAGACCCGAGCAAGTTTGTCTCCGCTCAAAAGCCGAGTTTGCTTTAAATTGATTAGAAATTTTTCTAATTTGAGTTAATTATTATGCTGAACAGAGCTTTACTTTTACTTTTATTTTAATAATTACATACTCATTTAATATATTCTATTGACTGTAGATACTTTTTTAATTAAATTTATTTTGTATAATACGTATTTTTATATCTTGATTTTTTCAATATATTCTTTTTAATACATATATTAATATCATAAAAATATATAAAAAATCTTTTATACATATATATATATATATGTATATATTAAAATGTAGATATAAAATTAATTATGATTATTAAAAATACTTTTATTCCATACGAGCTAACTTTGAGTTAAGTGAAATCAAGTTCATACAATGTGAGCAAGTTTCAACTGATTTTCGAGTTTCGTACCCCATATCTAAATAATTAGCAGATAGATCAACTTGCAACAAGGCATAGTGGGTTAACTAATGAGGACTAGTCGGAAATATTTGTGAGACAAAATTATTGCCAAATGGCCCACTCACTATTAATAGAGATGGTGGACAATAATTTTTAGAATCCAATTGGATGGAGTTTGACAGCGAAAGTTTAATATCAAAATGTGACCCACTAACTATAACTAGATATTGTGCACATTCAATAGCCTTCGTTAAGGATTAGATTAATTAAATTTTTCTGCAAGTATAGTACGTCATAAATTTATCATAATATATTTTTTTATTTGATCCAAAAAAGTTATCATAATACATATATAAATATTTGATAGAAAAGTTATCATAATTATGCGGAGAAGGAAGGAAAAAAGAAAGCGTAGGTTAAATTGCATATAAGTCCCTGAGTTTTTAGGATCTTGCATTATGACCAGTATGAAAACTTGAATCATTGCATATAGGTTGCTTAGTTTCAATTTTTTATTTCAGTCTGGTTCATCCATCATTTTTGATGTAAAATTCACATAAATTTTTCATTTTATTCTCCTTTAATTTACCACTTAAGTCTAACATGATATGATATTTAAATAATTTTGTAACAATATATAAATTTTTTGTTACTAATTAAATAGTTTTTGTCAAATTAAATTTAAAACTCAAAAGACTACATGCAATAATTTAAATTTTGTGTATTGAGATACAAGAGCTTTAACATATCAAAACCTATAAGTAATTTACTTGAAAATTGATGTATCATGAATAAAAATTTCTTGGGCAATGGGGTGATATACAAAACTTGCCAACAAATTAAATGGTGGATTAGAAAGTAAGAAAATAACTAGATCACAAACATTTTTGCCTAAAAAACTTGAATTTGGAAATCCACAATGATAGCTGTGGTTATTTTGTAAATAATATTCCAAGTCATGGATGCGATAAGTATAGAGAAAGGAGCACTTATATCAAAGAGGAGTCTTCCAAGAGGAGAAAACTCTAAAGGCCTCGTTTGGTAATTAGTCCAGGCCATTTTTTTGGCCCAATACAATTTTTATCTATAAAAATTAACTTTATTTCACTTTCAATATAAATATAAATATTATAATTAATTTTATTTCACATTTTATATACTTTTTAATACTAAAATAATTTTTTTCTTATTAGATCAAGAAAATATTTTTTATTATTATTAAAAAAAGCTCAAACCAAACAAGGCTTTTTAAGAGGTTAATGAGTTATAAAGCAATAAATGAACTAAGTAATTCCCTCCCATTCCTTTTTTACAAGTATTTATAGTAGTTTGAGTTATCATTACTTTTGATTAAGTTGTTTGTCATCTTTTATGATTCTCATTTTTCTTGAAATTGTCAGGCTTTTGAATTTTAATTCTCGTGATAGATGCATCAATTCTTAAAGTGGCTACTCTGGATCTTAGGTAGGAATAATAAATATTTTTTAGGGATATGAGAGATCTTTGTGGCGCTTTTATGTGACGTGGTACCACTATAGCGGTGATCACCTCCCTTCGACAAGGAGACTTTGTGATATATTTTTTAACTTGGTGACTTTGAATGGAGTCCTAACATAAACTTTAGGGATATAAGAGATCTTTGTGGCGCTTTTATGTGACGTGGTACCACTATAGTGGTGATCACCTCCCTTCGACAAGGAGACTTTGTGATATGTCTTTCAACTTGGTGATTTTGAATGGAGTCCTAACATAAACTTGGTGTATCTTTTACTAATTTTGTCAAATATAAAACTTAGATACTTAGTGTAAATCGTGATTTAATAAATTATTTATTATTCTAATTTGGTTTTACTTACATGAATTGATCTACTATTAATAAGAAATTACTTCTAATTTCAAAAATAAGAAATTACTTCTAATTTCAAAAATAAGAAATTACTTCTGGTCACCATAATAGATCATTGTTTACGTAGATCAATAAATTTAAATTTATTTAGAAAAATTATATATGTTCCATGGAAAGCTAACATAAAATTTATGTAAAAATTACAACTGATGTCACAAAATTAGTATGCAATATTAAAAATTTAATTATTAAATATATAAAACTTTTAAATTTTAGTAACTTGTATGTAAATTTTTCAAAAATAAAATTCCCTTATGCGATCTATAGTTTGCACCCTATTATTTTTCATCATTTCAATCTGAGAGAGTAGCATACACATTCTACCTTTCTTGTAAAGAGAGCAAATGACATTCTTATTTGATAATTTTTTTTTTTTTTATAGTTTTACTTAGTTTAGATCTAAAATAAAATTCAATTTTTTTTATTTATCATTCAAACCAAATTATAATACAAAGAATCAAATTAATTTGAAATTTTATATAAATTTTAATATTAAAATTAATTTTATTTGACATATAGCACTTTTTTTAATTAAAAAATTAATTTTACATCTTATTTGCTCTCAAATTAAAATACTTTTATTTACATCAAATATTTATAATAAATTAGTAATATATTTTTCTCTCTGATTAACAGTTTAATTAGTGCTTCATCTGAAAAAAAAAAAAATTTGCTGGTGGCACAGCTGCAGGATTTGTATGTCAAAATAGAGCATTGAACTCAATAATTTTTTGACTCGAGGGCTTTGAGTTTTTTCTCTTCTATTTTCGTTTTGTTTCATCTCTCAATTCTCATGTCCCTGGGAGGACCAGCGCAAAAGTTATTTCTTGGCCGAGGACCCTGATCATTTTAGCCAATAAAATGTAGACACGTCATCATAGCGCAATGATAGGGGAGCACCGCAGCCCTGGGACCCGCTCCTTCTCCAGGGCAATCGTACTTATATAAGCAGATGTGACCCGTACCTAATTAACAATTAAATAACTATTTTATCATTAAGTCAATTAAGGCCTATTATTTGTAAAATTTAAATTTAATGAGATTAAAATTAAATTTGATTAGAGATATTTTTTTATTAAAAAATATAAATAATATAAAATAAAATTAGTTATTATGTTGGGTCATGCAAGGAATATGATATACATTTAATTATTACATTAAGATATATGAGGGGTGTGCTATACATTTAGTTATTATATTAGGATATACGAGGGATGTGATATAAGTTAGTTATTGTTGACGTAGGATGTAGGGGATCTCAAGAAACACCAAAAAAGAAAGAGAGTTCCGGGAGACGGCGGCGTGCAGAGAGGTAAGCCTGTCAGTGGAGACTTAAGAGAAAGAGAGTTCGGGGCATCCAGAACAGCACATAAAGATTTAAGATGGTTCAGGAAAAAAATCCCCTACGTCCACCGAGCGGTAAGCGAAGAAGTTTCACTAATGAGAAAAGGTAGCCGTGAAGGCTAATACAAAGAGCTTACAAGAGGAAGAGAGAGCAAAAAGGAGAAAGAGAGCTTTTCTTGTTCTCAAGCTCCTGTTTCACAAGAGGTGATAAAGGAGAGATTCTGCTCTTTCTGGGTGCTCGATTTTTCGATCCTTAGCTTGAAGACTGTTCTGGGGTACTTGTAGGCAGTAGATGATGTAGCTTTATTCTGGATTTCCGGAGGAAAGGAGGTGAACAAACTCTGGTTCGAGCCGCTTGTCGGCTGCCAGAGGGACCAAAAGCCGCAAAAAGAGGATGCTAACTTTTAATATTGGTACTGCTTCTGGGGATCTGTGACAGCTGGGGCATGCAGACCCTTGATTTGCGTGTCTCAGAAAGAAGGCCTTATACGGGAATCGGCGCGGTCGAACCAAGCTGATTGTGACAGGCACTGTTTTGTAACATCGTCATCGACGTTAGCAGGGATGGTCTTGGCTCGTCGTGGACGAGGCTTGGTTGACCCCTCGTGTCTGAGGTTTGATTGAACCCTCGTGCTTGAGGTTTGATTGAACCCTCGTGCCTGAGGTTTGACCGGGGTGAGAAACCTGTGAGAACAGATAAACAAATTAGTAAATAAATAAAGGCTGAATGCCAGGTAGGCGCCACGTGTACGGCAGAAATGCAGCGCTGGAACCACGTGTTAATAGTTATTTTTTGGTAATAAGTGTAGGATGTGAATTAAAGTTAATTTTTAATATTAAATTTTATGTGTGATGTGATATGTCTATTTAAAATTAAATCAGATTAATTTTGAACTACCAAACAAATAGGGGCTTACTAATTAGAGCAGGGCTAACAGTCTGGCTGGGACTATAAATAATTCAAGTTCTCACTTGAACTCATTCTAAATTGTAGTTCTTTTAATTTGAGTCGAGTTTAATGTAAATTAAATTATAATAGTTTGAGTTTGAGTTAAATTTTGAATTTTCTTAAAACAAATAATCACATTTTTAAGAAGATAAAAATATATTTTAAATATTATAATTGTTTTGCATGATATTGTCATTAAAAAAATTATATACACACGTAAACAACTCAAATTCTTATATATTGATTAACTTTTATATACAATATATTAGTTAAAAAATATGAATTTATAAATATTGAGTCTAGCTTTAGTTTTTTTTTTTTTTTTTTGAGTCTAGCTTTAGTTGTATCAATTCTATTTTGAGTGAGCTACTTTTAACACATAAAATAATTAAGTAAAATTCAAAGCAATTTGAGTTAAGTTTCTAGTTATTTTTTAAGCATTGGAGCAAAATTTGCAAGTTATCAAATCAATTTTGCATGATTGTAGGGTAGTTATCGAATATTTTGAGCTGACTCAGATCACTAAAATCATGCTCAATTTTTAGCTGACTAGAATCATGATTTGATCTAGTCATTATATTAAAAAATATAAATATATTTTACATATAAGAAAATTTTATCATTAGTCTGTGGAAGAATATTTTTAGGTATATTATATTTCTATGCTAAGCCACCAATATTTATATTATTTATACAATTTTGAATAACTAGAATCATATTTCGAATATATTAAGAACAACTTAAAATCAACTCAAAATCAATTTTGAGAAAAAGAATATCAGCTCATGATTCGATTTAAAATTTTTAATTGCTTGCGTAAGAATTCATCAAACACATCATACTATATAAAAAAAAACTGAAATAATAGTGGGATACCAAATGTTCACTTAGAAAGCGAAAGAATAAAAAACCATGGCACAAAAAATTAGGCGGCTTTAAAATTTTCCACTAAAGTTATAAAAAATTATATGGTTGCAATTGATTTCTCGGATTGAATAAGCCCCATCGAAGAGTGTTGATCGAACGATTAGAGAGAGAGAGACGGTATTTATTGGAGATGATCTCATTATTTTTTCTAACTTCAATACACCATATCAAAGTGCTTTTTAGCTTTTCTAAATCTTGAGGAGGCGCATGAAGTGATTTCGTGAAGTACTCTTGTATGGTATTTTTGAGAACAATTAGCCCAACTCTTATGCCTAATATATACATCAGCACTAAACAACTGGTTCATGTTATTGGACATGAATATTACTGTATTTTAAATGAAATTATGCATGCTTCATGATGATGAAGGGAGTAATGTTATGTAGGTTAAATAGAAAATTTCAATAAAAAATTGTTAATAATAAATTTCAGTTATTATAAATATAGAAACATCAAGATGAATATTCTATGGAATAAAATATAGTTGAAAAAACATAGTTGAAGAGGTAGATAGATTGCAACAATAATGCTTTAGACAATGATTTAGGAGTAGCGAAGATGAGCTATAGAATGCGAGAAGTGAGATGGAGCCGGCAGCTACAACATTGTTGGGAGAACATCAGGATAAAAAATTATTCTTAAAAATATAAGAGAATTGGCTGGTAGGAAAAATCAATAAAAAAAATCAAAGTGAAACAGTGGATCACAATGAACATTTTTTTTTAAACTTTATGGTCTTACATGCAAACTTTGAAACAAACAAACATCATAATATACTATTTCACGACTTCATTAATTTAATTATCTATAGCTAACATATTGCATCACTTGTTGAAAGGCCGAAGAAAGCGTAAAACAGTAGAATTCAAACAATAATAAATGACTTAGATAAAATCACAATTCGAAATGTGACAAAAGAAATGAGCAAAAAAAAAAAAAGAAGTAAAAGAAAGGCAAAAACATAAAGGAGCAAAGGCCTTTTGTGAAAATCTAGAAGGAAAATATTAAGGTACTCTAGTGAGAGTAGGCTCACTGAACATTAAAAAACTTCTTAATAATGCTTATTAAAAATTTAGTTACTATTCATAGCGCAACTATTGCAGTCTTATATTGATTCAAGAGAGGAAGAGGCACATAATAAACATATAAAATTAATACAAAATATAAATTTAAACCAATTTCAGAATTTTAATTATGCTAAAGGCTGCTATTACAATAACTCATAGGATTTATTTATAAAAATACTAAAAATCTATTCAAAATAAAAATACATTTTGACCCACTGATAGCCTGAATTATGCTAAGTTTGTAATCCAAAACTTAATTTGATAAGGATTTATTTGGATTTCTAAAATGGATCACTAGTAATTACTATAAATAAAAAATTATAAAAATTTTAATTTTGATAAACTAAAGGGTGAAATTTCAAATTGAAAATGCAGTTAGGTGAATCCGTCTCCTCAAGAGTTTTTCGAATTAGACTTGAACACTAAAAACAAATATTTGTAAAGAAAGTTATGATCAATTTACTAAAATATGTGTCAAAATCACCCCAAAACCGAGTCAATTGCATCGAGTTAATTCAAATTTGGCCCGGTCAATCTCGTCCAAGTATTCTAACACCACGATGATTGCATCAATTGAGCATAGCTTTAGTTGAGGAGCAACACAAATGACATAAATAACAATCTAGTTTTCCCATATATTCTCGATGAGATAAAATCAATGGTAAACGATTTTACCAAAATACTCTGTGTAATAATGATAGATTTATCTTTTTTTTGAAAATTTCAATAGATCTGTCTTTGATCTATTGCTTTGTAATGATTTATGCTCGACTGCAATCTTTTATTTCAAATGTTAAAAGATATACTCAATCTCGGTTATATTTTTGCCTAGTTAAGATATATAATCAAGTACACTATAATAACAAGAGTATTGATACTGAAAATTAGAGAGAATTAGAGAAGGAATTTTTTACGTGAAAACCGCTTAAGCAGGAAAACTACAGCGTCAATCTTTCGGCAGCTTCAAAGATTGTCACTAGAGAGAGTTTTTACAGAAGAGAGAGCTGGGGTTAGCCCTTTGAGACAAAGAGCAAGAGAGAGTTAAGTAGAAATCTAGGCCCCCTTTTCTTATTACAATAAAATTTTTATAGCCTAAATTTGTCTTACAACAATTACTTTAGAGGAATGATTTGGAGCAATCATTTCAGAGAAATGATTTCTGTCTCTAACATGGCTCTAATGATGACAGCGTACTCAGAGCATAGTGGCCCTGCTCGTACGGATTGCTGTAGATCGGTCATACCTCTTAAAAATACATAGAGGCTTTTACTTTACTTTGTACTTGACTGTACAGGCAGTTCGGCTTGAAGAGTTCGATTTGGGTTCTTTAGCGTGGACTTTTCGTCATGCATCTGTCACTGAACTTCCCTTGCGCATTAGTCACATCGACATCTACGTGTACACTCCATATGCACTAGCGCGAATCCAGATAAAACAAAAAGTTACTACTATAAAAAAAGGGTAAATTACACCCAGGTCCCTGAGTTTAAGGCTTAATAACGCACAGGTCCACGTTATAATATCGGGGTCCCTAAATTTTAATAAATTATCAAATGCGTCCTTTTTTATTTCTTTTATTAATTTTTTTTAAAATTACCATTATATCCTTCCCCCTCTCTCTCCTCCCGAACCCCACGCGGCGTGTGCGACCCATTGGCAGCCGCGCGACCCGCCAACAGCCTCGCAGCCTCACGCATGTGCGGGGATCGGGAGGAGAGAGAGATGCAACCTAGTGCAGCTGCCGGTGGGTCGCGCACGCCGCGCGGCCACCTGGCAGGTCCAGCCTCGTGAGTGTGCGGGGATTGGGAGAAGACAGAGAGGAGGAGGGGTATAGTGATAATTTTAAAAAAATTTAATAATAAAAAAATTAAAAAAGACCCATTTGATAATTTATTAAAACTCAGGGATCCCGATGTTATATTTTTAAAAATCTAAACTTTTGTGTTATTAAGCCCTAAACTCAGAGACTTAGATGTAATTTACCCAAAAAAAAAACAAGAGTTACGTACTGGGTAGAATCTTCAACACAAGACAACATTTCATTAATCAAAGTAGAAACGGTCTGCACGTCACTATATAGTAAATTGAGTAAAACAGCAAAGAACCTTAGAATGCACTTCATGCTACAACATGACTGGATACACTTTGAATTTTAATTATATATGCATCTCAGTATATTGAACGTAAATTTCAAGACATAAAATTTCAACTATCAGTAGAATACAATTGAATAATTATGTTCTCTGTGACAACTTGTGTTTAAAAAATTGGAGTGATTGTCAGGTGATATTCTAAGAAATAAATTTTTAGAGTAAAGAGTGGTTCTTAGTAGGTCTTTAATTAGGATGATGAGTGGTAAAAGTACATGAATGAATTGTACTACATTAAAAAAAGAGAGAAATTTTTGAACTGCATATATAAGTAATGTAATTCCAAACAATTGAGATATTTTTTAATAGAAAACTGTGAGATAAATGATGAAAACTCTAAAATTAAGAGTATTTGAGTTGGAATAACACTGTGATGAGTAACCCTCTGAGAAGTACTCACTCAATTCACATAGTTCCTTAAAATTAAAACGAATGATACCTTTACATTTAAAAAACATGATGTATTATCATACTTCAATCACTATTCATAACAGAAGACCAAATTAGCTGGCAAAAGTTTCTATTTGCGACATGTTTATCATAAAAAAAATGCTTTGTTACTGTTTACTATGCGTCAATAGATTCATTCGTGTACATTTGCTCTTATATGTGACACTTATTATGTCCACCATCTCAACACCATGGACCTTCCACTGGGTACCAGTCATAACCAACTCAGCTGCACTAATTAAGATCACCTGCCAACTAAGATGTCACTAGCCAAGCTCATCGAGGCCTATAAATCTCCATACAAACAGCTATCATCAATAATTCAAGGCTCCTACTATATTCCTAATTTAGCAAGAATATGTCTCTGGGTTTTGCCTACGCTAACCTTAATCTGCTAGAACAGCAGTGCAAGGAGAAGATGAAGACTAGTCGTCAAGAGAAAGAAAGCAGTAGTATTGCTGTTTCAGCAGATAAGGGAACAAAGAAGAAGAAGGTTCATCCAAGCCTCCCCTCGCCGGCACTTTCTGCCATTAGAGTAAGAGAAGGAGGAGCTTCAGCAGCTTCAAAGAATTAGGGTTTTTCTCTTCGTGAATGACTGGAGCTTAAATTCTATAACATAAAGCGTCGTACGTAGTACTGCATGGTGTTTTTATGGTATACATGAATCATGATGTGGTGAAAAGCTGGAGATTATATATAGATATATCCTAATTAATATGGCTTATATATACCTTGTTAATTAGACTTCCATACTTGTGGTCTGAACCAGTGCCCATGAGAAGAAAATAAAGTGCATGTGTTATCACTGTTTTTAATTTAGTTATCTTCATCACTCATCAGCAACACTTTGATTTTGGGTTATGGAGTCTTTCTTCATGCCTATTTGTATATAGGTCATTTGCTGAAACAACACAAGCAGAGCCCAACGCAGATGGGTCTCTTCTACTATCCGTTTTCTAACGCTGTCTAAAGGGGTCTCCTGCTGTTCACCTTATCTCGAATCCTTGTCCTAGTCTACGCCTTCAAACCACATCCAAAGAAGACTGCGTCAAACTATCATCATCAAGTCTTGTCAAAGCAATTCTCAACCCCACACCCCATGCAGAGGGGATCCTTTCTACTCAAGACTTCACTTAATTGTTTTGGTATGATTTCTTACAAAACATATTTGCTATTGAAATTGCCATTTCAACAATTCTATTATAATGAAACACTATAACATCAATATTTTTCTAACAGCGTTAGCGAGGTAGTGGTAACATTCCTATTAGCCTGTTCACTACCTATGCATGTGTAGGGTTACGGAGATAATTTCCTTTAACAAATGTAGGATATCGAGTACACCAGTTGCTTCACAACCTAACAAATTCCTCAGGGCACATAGCAACATCTCGGTGGCCTCCTTAAGCCATCATAACTGACAACTCAAGTCATAGTCAATTTCCCTATTCACTTCAGTTGTTTTCGCCAACTATAAATAGGCCCCGTCTCAATCATATAGAGGATCATTTTCTTCTCTCTAGACTTGTCTTTTGGTGGAAGCAAGTTAGCCTACATTCTTTTGTGATCATGAGATTGTTTTCTCATAATTGAGCTTTGCGCTTCTTTACTTAGTGGATCCTTCTCTTGGAACACAGGAGAACCACTTTAAATCCTTGTGTCTTTTCTTTATTATTTGTTTACTCTCTCTCTCTCTCTACCTCAACTCTTTTCTTCTTTCTATTTTTTTAGTAGAGTCATTGTGAGGCCTATGACTGAAGAAGGCGGGGAGTGACCGTCGGGTGATATCCTAAGAGAAAGAAATCATGAGGCAAAGTGCAGCTTCTAGCAGGTTTCTAAGCTGAAATAATGAGCGGTGAGAGGAGCACATGAATGAATCGTCCCACATCGAAAAGGGAGGGAGATTTTGAGCTGTATAAGTAGATAACGTGATCTCAAATAGTAAATGTGCTTTTTGGGGCAAAATCGTGAGGCTAATGATGGAAAACTCTATAGTTAAGTGTGTTTGGGCTGGAGTAGCACTAGGATGGGTGACCTCTTGGGAAGTACTCAAGTCACGCAATTTTTCTAAAATCAAAACGGACAATACCTCTACATTTAGATCATGGGATGTTACAATATGATATCGGAGCTGACCTCCTACAGCATAATGTGGTTTGATGATAAACTAGGCGGAAGCTGGTGGGCCTGTGATGCTCGTGGCCAAAGAAGACAGAGAGTGATCGCCGGGTGATATCCTAAGAGAAAGAAATCACTGTGGCAAAGTTCGACTTCTAGTAGGTTTTTAGGTCAAATAATGAGTAGTGAGAGAGGCACAAGAATGAATTGTCCCATATCGAAAAAGAAGGAAGATCTTGAGCTGTATAAGTAGATAACATAATCTCAAATGATAAAGACGCCTTTTAGAGCAAAAATGTGAGGCTAATGATGAAAAACTCCATAGTTAAACGTGCTTGGGCTAAAGTAACACTGAGATGGGTGACTTCCTGAAAAGTACTCAAGTCACGCAGTTTTTCTAAAATCAAAGCGGACAATGCCTCTACATTTGGATTACAGAATGTTAGTCATATTGTGAATTTGACACTCCATTTCAATCGAACACTTTTTCACATCAATAAAGGACTATGAAAAACAATTTGAAATTATAAAAAAGTATTGTTTATTGCAAATTAAGAAGAAATCATGATCCCATTCATTTCTCAGTTAAAGTTTACATAGTAAATATAACCAATATAAAAAACCCTTGAAACATCAACGCACTACTCATGCCTAACTCGAGTAAATCAACTAAGCACCTTTGCCCTATATACATACATACAAACATACATATACATACATACATACATATACATACATACATACCCTTGAAATTGTGTTTCACTCAATAATTGTATCAACTAAGCTTCTCAAATGCAACTACATGTCCTCGAAAGAACCCGCAAGCCTTGTCAAAGAAAATTTTGACCGACGAAGAATGCCAAACACTTCTTGAAAAAAATTATGATATTTTTGAATACAACCCTTCAATTACAAACTCAAAAGAGCAACTATTGAACAACTCATCTAAAATCATCCATCGACTATACGAGTGTCGCCTATAGGATTTAACATGACAAATAAATCACAATTGCCACAACCGTGACAACTAGCTGATATGAATTTGTTTGGGTGACTCTTTTTTATGTCTTATGAAATAGTTACAAGGTTCTTTATATAAAGTCCTGCTACTTAGAAATGGAAACTTCCCTCTAATCTTCTTCTTCGGTAATGACAACAATAGAATTTCGAAAATTACTTTAGATCAACAGTGTTGGACTTGAACGCTTGGAGACAATTTCCTTGAAGCTCTTTGAATTCACTCTTACATTATCTCACCTCAGTAGTAATATCAACCACACAATGTTCTCACACCACTGCTCCTTTTAAATTGTCTTCGACATGATCTCCCAAGAATGCTACAACACATCATTATCCTATGTAGACACTAGAATTCAAGAAGCACATGTCCTAGTCGACGAGGAAGGATCTTCTCAATAAATGTTTGAATCAGCAAATTCTTGAATTAGAGAATCTCCACAAAGTGCAATGCCACTAAGTGAAGACTGTTTCTTCGAAGACTTCGTAGACTTCGTAGACAAAAGTCTTCATCCGTGGCATATCTTCATTCAAAATTTTCAGCTTGAACCTCAGACTTGTATCATTGATTGATGTTTCCAAAACCTCATGTGTCAAACCTTAAGGTCAAGATTTTAGCTCGACAAAGCTTTCTTTGATGACGACCATCTTCAAACATTTTTTGGCTATCCTCCTTTACTTCCTCCGTATCCTCATAAGGAAGAATCCCCAATTACACAACAAATTTAACAAACCACAACAAACTTAATTGTATTAAAAGAAACTTGTACAAAAGTATGTATAAATCCACCAGATGGGCATTTTACAACATTCCTGGTAAAACAACCAATGCTTTAATAAATCGAGAAAATAATTGTAGAATATAACCTTCCACATTATTCTGAAACCTCTGCTTCTCTGATTAAAAGTAACTGCTATAGCATAATAGCCTAAAAGTTCAAGCCCCAGTCATAAGGCTGATATATAACCTTCAACTGAGTGTTCGCAAGCAGCTCCAGAAGTTGCTCCGATTTTGTTGGCTCCAAGTAGTTAGCTGCATGCTTCAAGACCTCCACCTCATTCTTCCCAAAATCCACATTATACCTACAACGGAGAGAAAAGCGCAAAATTGAAATTAAAAAAAAAAATCGAAGTACACATTTTTCTTGTAAGAATGCAGAAGACTGATCAAGAAGTATGGTGTCAAAGACAACACATTTTTAAAAAAGGTTGTATTTTTGGGAATCTACATGAAATTCTTAAAAAAATGCATTTTTTAAACAATTATAAGAAACAACTGGATGTATATAAAGAGGGAATCGGTGATGTTGGTGGGTATCTTACCAGCGTAAAATTTTGCTTACTGAGATCACCTTGGCTTCAGCATCAAGAATTATCCCCCCATTCCTCAAAAAATTGCGTGCTGCATCAACCAATTCCTTGTCGATGTCTCTGGGAGAGTAACAACGAAGAGAAGGCCCAGAGCGGGTGCCAGAAACTAGAGCAAAATGAACCAATGGCTCTGGATAAGGAAGAGCTATCTGATTCAGAAGAAAACAATGTGTTGATTAGAACAAATGAACATGAAAGACAAAAGCCATCTTGAGACTTCTCATTTGTTACAATGACAAAGGGGGGAGGAGGGGGCATCATGACTTGATACTATAAAAGCAAGGTATAGGAAGTCTGAGTTTGGCAATCACTTTTAAGAAGATTAAATTTATATTTAAACCACTAAGATTTAAAGCACGCTCGAACGATGCCAAAGGCAGCCCGGAACCTTTAAGCTGCTTTTAAATTGTAAGCAACTAAAAGCCTAAAAAATGCCTTAAAATTTAAGATATTTTATAGAATTAAGCATCTTAAGATTTTAAGTTAAACTTAATTATTTTTATAAGTTGTTTCCAAACTCAGATGTCATCTCTTAAGATAGTAATAAACGACTAAAACAAGTCAAAACATATACAAAAATTGACGAAGATAGAAACAAGAAGGATGAGATCTGAATGCATCAGACTTTCTCAAGTTTGGGGAGGTGATTAGCATTGCCATATAAGGATACACAACACTTGTTTCATCTTCCCCTAATATCCATAAAGTACTAATGCTGAAATTCCATAGACGTGGTTCTAGCCTAAAACCTCTATTGCTTCATGAATTGAAAACTTTCAATGCCAAAATTTCATTGTGCTAGTAAATGAACAGTCACTAACATGCGAGGAGAAATAGCCCAGCAAGGTACTCTTGCGAATGCATAAACTTCAGATCAAAATCATGCATTAAAACATGAACTCCTGCCCTATGTAGAAATGGTGCACAAATTCTAGAGCTCAGTATATAAATAGTACTGAGGGCAACTGAAATGCAACCATATAGATGGGGTGATAGGTGGAAATAAAGCAATGAAACAACGGTAGCTATACAAGCAAGTATATTGCTGTTCAATGAAAGGGCATTTTTAACACATTCGTCTGCATGAACATGTCTTCAGGTGTTTATATAGTAAGAGTACATCTGCAATACTAGCTAAGTTTGGGCATACTTCAGCAAATAAGCCTTTAATTTATATAATATTGAAGAGATATCTAGACCAGTCAATAAATAATAATCTTTTTTTCGAAAGTAAATAGTATTCTTTTTTCAGAACAACGATTTCATAACTGGTGAGCAAAACCACAACCTAACAAATGCTGTGGCTCCAACATAAGACATTGGCAAAAGACAACCCTACATATCTAGAGAAGCCAAAACTTCTAATGAATTCTTGTCTTTTTCAGAAGAGTTGGTGGTGCATCTAAGCAATGATTTTTAAACAAGAAAGTAAATTCGGTTAATAAAAACCATAGATTTTACCTTGAAACGTTTATCTTTTAAACCAAAAGGCTTCTTGAGGTTATAAGGAGGCCGCTGATTGCCTCGTAGAATGCCATTCTCTATAGCTGACAATGAGTAGGAGCTTCCACCTATAACGTACTTAAAATCTCCAAGAAATTTTCTCCTATCCAAGGGACCAACTGGGTAACCACACGTCAATACAGCATGAATGACCATCATGTTATACAGGTTTATAAAGAAGGCAAGCTTATCTTCCCTCGATAGGCCGTCCATATCCACCCTTTGCAGCTCCTCTATAATCCTTAGATACCTGTAAAATGTCTCTGCTCTTTAAACAATACTCCAAATTAACCATGGCAAGACCATGGTCATGAGCAAAATAATGACACCCAAACAAGGAAAAACTATTTAAGATGACTGAAATCTTAATAATTACTAACTGTTACATTGTTAGAAGTTTTAGATCTACCTTTTAAACTCCTCAGAAGCACGAATACTCTTGTAGTCAACATGCCTACCATCTTCAGATACATACGCTTCAAATATGGCATAAGACAACAACCTTAACCTGGAAGCAACATCAATTACAAGCTTAGGTTCAACATCAATTGTGCCATGAGGAACATTTTGGCATCGATTTGCAACAGGGTCATGTTCCAAAAACCGGTATAAATGGTTTCCATCTTCAAACACATTCTCGCTGCATTAGAAAAAAGAATTATAATAAAAATGTTCGGAAAATAACAAAAACTAAAAGGACAGAAAAAGCTGCTTCTGAAAAAATCGAAGGTGCAGTTCACATGTAGTCGTTCAAAAATAGCACAATTTGCATCACTTACTCTAGAACATGCCTGAAAAAGTGACTAACGCCAAGCTTTCTTCCAAACTCGATGGCCTACAAAAAATGGATATTGAGAGGTGGAAAAAAGAACATGTAAAGTACAAGCATCACAGCAAAACATGATTGAATTCCCATTCATGATCTAAGAAAAGGCAACCCCAGCTTAACAGGAAAATACAAAAGTTTCGTTGTTATAAAACAATTAAATGTAAGATATCCTGGAAGAGACCAGAATAAGAAAATGACTGCAGAAGTCTACTCAAGTTATATATCAAACAATAGGAACTAGAATAGGGATAAAATATGAAATTGTCTACTAGATAGTCAACTAACCTCTTCTCTTTCTAGGTATTGATCCTCTGACAAAAAATCCACAGCTTCGGAGCCTAGAAAACAATTGCTGAACCTTCGCATCTTGTAATATCTATCCTTGAGCACAATGGACTCTTTCATCTTTCTGACAATGGCAGCCAACTCATCAATCTTTCCGCTTCCACTGACATCGTCTTCACCAGGTAATGGTGGCATAGGAGCTGAAGATGATGGATCCTCATTGAAAAGAATATTAATCATCTCATCAAGCTTTCCAGACTTCTCCAAGGTCATCAGGTCATCCAAACCACCTATCAGAACCTCATTGAAGTACACCCGTGGAACAATAGAGGATCCGGTATTTTTTTCCAATTCCAACTTTCTTGTAGGATAGATATCAATGTTTATCTCAACATATCTAAGTTGCTTTTGATGAAAGAATGCCCTCACCTCTCTGCATGCTTGACACCCAAGTTTTGTGTACGCTATGACCCTTCCCATCATCTTGTAATCTTCTGCGGATGTTTCTCCATTGCCTTCTCCTGCTTGTTCCGACTTGCTTTGAGTATCTGTTTCTCGTCCAATCTTGATATAGTTCAGAGGATTCCATGTAGATATATCTCCTGCCTTCACTAAAACCTCCTTTAGTTTGGACTCGGTACTTGAATCCTCTTCATCTTTAGCTCCTCGAAACCTGTCTTCACTCTTCCTTTCATCACAAGTATCTACCATGTAATCATCACCCTTCTTGCCAGAAAGGCGACGTAAAACAGTTGCCATTGCAACTGATCCCTTCTCCTTCACAAAGTTTTTAATAGCAACGGCCTTTTCTGGCCAAGCTGATACTTGAACGTCTGATTCAGGATCATGGAATGGTTCGCTAGTCTCCGTACCATCAAATACAGGGTCCTCTTCTTCCTCTTCAGGAACAGCTTCTTCTTCCCCTGCTTTGGTCAAATCAGTTTTATTTTCAACATTTAAATCATTAGATTCACGGACCTGGAGCTTTGATCCATCTCCTTCATCGGAACCAAGTGGTACCTCACGTTCTCCTTTTACATCTAAATCGGGTTTCTCTATTTGGCTATGTTCAGAAGTAAGATTGTTACCAATATTGCCGTTGACTTTCACAGTACTATCTCTATCAATTATATTGTTATCTGAAGTTGATGCATTGTGAACTTCATCCTCATCAGCAGTTATGTCTCTAGTTTCCATTGTTTCAGGAACACTTGCAGGAAAGCTAACAACGAATAATCAAGAAAAAATAGGTCTCCTGGTAGCAACCAAAACTATTCAGAAGCCTGCAAGACAATTCTCACTAAATTTCAAGATCAAATACAAATTAGCACTTTTTCAATTAAAAGAGATTGAAAAGTAGCCAGCACTTGAGCAGCGTTCCAAAACCTAGACATAAACCTAGACCAGCTGTTCAATAGAAATGCCCTCGATAGATTCGATCCTGCTACCACTAATCCACACATGGAGCAAATATAGAACCAATCCTCATCCCATCGATCACTTAGTCAAACGATTACAAAAAAAAAGGGACAAGAACTAAGTTCTTGGATCTTAAATGAAGGCTTCCGAATCTCAACAAGCCAGCATGAACTCAGATCATTAGGGCAACCACAACAGGATCTTAAACAGAAGAATAGCACAGATCGAATTGGATCAAAATCCATCGAGGGACTCTACACATATCAACTTAAAACAGATTGTTTGACGCAAATAGGGAAGAGACACATACCGCCACGACGGCAACTGAGAAGCGGGAAGCACCGGGCCGAGGGAGACGAGACCTTCAGCCGGGCCCTACTTCGCTTCTTCTGCCTTTCTATCATTCAGTAACCGAAGATTATGAGGTGTACCATAAAAAAAAAGAAAACAGAAGATTATGAGGTGAGTGGCTTCCCTCATTCTCGGAGTCACGACTGCACCGCGAGATCCCGATTTTCGATTGCCGTGATTTCAGATGAATTTGCGTTTGACTATTCTTCGTGGAGGTCATGACTTATGTTTGACCTTCCTCCGTGGCTTAACCGAGTCAATTTCCTTAAACCGGAGTAGACCATAGCACGGGCCACAGATTGGGCCCGCGCCGCCGCGATTTTTTTTTTTCAGCATTTATCTAAATATAATTGCAATATTATTTTATTATTTAATTTAATAATATAGTATAAAATAATAAATTATTAATAATTTTTATAAATTATTAGAATATTTACATACATAACACTTCATATCACCATATTTACATATCAAATATTTCTTTTTAAAAATTACACACCACACATTTTTCTTACACCTCATACACTTTTTCTAAAGTTGCAGTGTAATTTTTTAAAAATGAGTGTAATATACATAATTATTATAATATGAAGTATTATGTACATAATTATCTGTAATTTATTTATAATTATATTTTATTTCATATTTTTTAAACACTTTATTTAAATTAATATATTTAAAATATATCTATAATTAAAGCAAAATAGGAGTTTAATAGACTTCTATAATTTTAAAATAAAAATCTAAGTGAAGAATTTTAAAAAAAATATAATTCACAATATAAATAAGGGTAAACTATAAAAATATATTAGTATTTTTTTTATAAAATTTATAAAATTGCTACTCTAAAATAACATCTAGATACCACTCTTGAAATAGAAAAAGATAAGATTGATTGATTTTTAATGTTTATTTTTTAATATAGTAGTGTAAAACTACATAATCAATAATTTATAAATAACATAAATATAAAGATAATATTGATATCTAGATCACATAAACATTTATGTAATTCTTCCCAAATATGGCTAGAAATTATTAAGTGACTTAATTATTGTCTTGTTGAATCTTTGGAGATATTTTTATCGAAAATCACATTTATTTTTTTAGTCTTCATTTTTTTAACTATAAAAACCTTCAAGGAAACCCATATTGTGTATGATCTTATATAACTCAAATAGAAAATTATAGTGAATCACATCTAGTGTTCTACAAAACTGTAATGGGATTACCTTTTCAACTCTCCATCCCTTGGCAAGTCTGGCTATTTAGGGGAATAAAGACATATTTATAATTTTAGTAAAGCTTTGAAATATTAATAGTTGATATACTTAAGAAATAAATTTTTAATTCTCTTGTAGTTCTTTTTTTATATATAAAAATTCTAAGACTTACAAGATTACTCAGATATTAATAAGAAAATTATTAAAATATAATTATAAATTTTTAAATAGCAATATGGAATAAGTGTAAATTTGATTTGTAACAAAGCTCACAATAAAATGTAGGAAAAATAAGAAGTTTCTATTGCATGGTGTAATTTAAATATTGCACTACAATATAAGGGACATCCTTATATAAGAATCAATATAAAAGAAAAGTTTAGGGTTTTTTTTATTAAATTAAAGGGAGAGATATTATTCATCAGGCTCTTGACGCGCAAACGCAAGCATCGGCTAAAGTCATTACATGATAGGAGGAAGGCCCAAGGCCCAGTATATGCAACAAGATAATTAAAAGACCCATAAAACTCTTAAGGTCTGTTTGTTTAGAAGGTTAAAATTAAATTTGGATAAAGATATTTTTTTATTGAAAGTTATGAATGATGTGAAGTAAAGTTAATTATTATGTTGGGTGTGTGAGAGATGTGATATAAAGTTAGTTATTATGTTAGGATATGTGAGGGATGTGATATAAGTTAGTTATTATTTTAGTAATGTGTGTAAGATGTGAAATAAAGTTAATTTTTAATATTAAATTTTATGAATGATATGATATAGTTGGTTAAAATTAAACTAGGTTAATTTTAAACGGGCAAACAAATGGAATGAGTTTACATTAATGGGTCAAAGCGAGAGAAAAATTGTGCCCTACCATTAAGTGATCCATAAAATGGGTCCAAAGCCCATTAAGAACAAAGGAGATTGAAAGGCCCAATAGAAGTTTTAACAGGCTAAGCCCAAGGATCTAAGAAGATCTAAGGGCCCAACATGAGTGGCCCATACAAGAGCCCAACCTGAGACATTACTAAAAGCCCATTCCAAGGCACAAATGAAAAGCCCATCTGGGTATGTCCAAAGCCCAAAAGTAAAATAGGATAGGCCCTACGAGCCCAACCAAAGGAGCCCATAAATGGGCCCACCTAAGTGGAGAAACAGGGCCAAGCCCATGTCAATCAAATTATTTAAGTATTAATTGTTTTATTTAATTACATATTGAATATAACATAAAATTATTTTTTATTGTGAAACTTTATTTAGGTATAATGAGAAATAATATAAATTATTATGTGTTAAAGTAAAAATATTTAGACTTAAATTAAACAAACTCGGAGATCAAAAATGAGGAACTTCGATTTGAAGGTTTAGAAACGCTACAATATAATTAGAAAATTATAACTATTGTTTGAGAGGCTAACAGTTAAGTAGACGGATGAGTTGGTCTCACTTAAGAACATTTTCAAAAGCACATTTGTAGTCGAATCTTTGATCTAAAAATCAGAGAAGGCCCAAACTGGGGCCCATAACTCGAGTCCATCTAACATGGCCCAAACAGAATGGATCCCAGCATGAGTTAAGTTTTAACTGGGTCAATAGTTGCATTTAAAGGTCGATACGGTACAGGTTATTTTAATTAAATACTTGCAATTAAATAATTATCAGCGAATTTACTAATATATTTCAATTAAATTCTGCATTTAGAGTTTGATTTATTATATATAAATTTATTTTAATTGAATATATACAGTTATATGACTTTTAAATAACATATCGATGTATATCAACTTAATAGTAGAGTTTGGAGACTGATTCGATATATATCAAGATATTTTACTAAAATAATTAATATTAAATAATGATTGAATGATATATTGATATATTTCAACTAAATTCTTATATTTAGAAATAAATTTGTTATATATTAAGGTATTTTAACTAAATACTTATAGTTAATACAATTATTATATTATATATCGACATCTTTTAACTTGATATTTTCATTTAAAAATTGATTTATTTTACATTAAGATATTTAATTGAATACTAATAATTATATAATTTTAAAATAATATATTAATATGTTTTAATTGAAATTATTGCATTTAGAGATGCATTTACTATATATCGTAGTATTTTACTAAATAATTATAATTATAAATATATTAGATGATATATCAATGCATTTTAATTTAATATTTATATTTAGAGACTCATTCATTATATATTAAGATATATTAACTGAATACTTATTATAATACAACTATTAGAGAAAATATTGATAGCTATAAGTTGAATACTTATTTAAAAGCTGAAACAATACATATTAAGTTATTTTTTTGAAATATTGACAATTTATTAGGTTATATATCAATATATCTCAACTGAATTTGAATATTTGAAGACTAGTTCATTATGATTTTCCATAAAGACTAGTTCATTATATATCAAAGTATTTTAAATTAATATTAACAATTATACAACTATGACATAGTATATTGACATATTTCGATTAAATATAAGCCTTTAGCAATTGATTTATCATGTATTAAGTTATTTTAAGTAAATACTGTTAGCCCAAAGCTTCCCAAAAAGGGAGAGAGTAAATTAAAAATAATTAAAATTAATTTACTAAATAAATATGAAAAGATAGTCAAAAATTGGGAAGATGGTCAATATTAGAAATTGGATAGCAGCACAGAAAATGAGTAATAAAACAAAGAATATATAACAGATGGCTAATTTTAGAAATAAAACAGTAACATAGTGAATAAGTAATAAAATCAGAGAATATAATACAGATGATAAATTTTAATAATAGATCAATCAGCACAGCAAATAAACAATAAAAAAAATTAAAAATGAGGTTTATGTATTTATATCAATTTGTATGAAAATATTAATTTGAGGAGAATTTAAATCAGATTTAAGTAAAGTATATTAATTTTGCTATGATTATACTAATAAAGTATGCAGAGATTTGTAGTGGTTCGGCTCCCCGTCTAGTCCACTTCTCACACTCCTCAAGTGAAAATTTACACTAATTTACACCGACTTTTTACGAGAACTAAAGCAGAATAAACTCGATACAAATTCCATGATTTTTTTACAAAAACCAAAGCCAAGTAAACCTATTAATCCCCACAGCTTCCCATAGGATCCAAAGTTGAGCAAACCTACTCAACTACAATCTCTACAATAATGAGAATAGTAAGAAAATGAAAAGAGTTTACTAGATTAGCTAGCTTAAATTACAACTTTAAATAAAAATAAATAATATAATAAGAAGCTCTATGTACATGCAAAATTGGCAAGAAAATACTCGAATAAATCTAAGAAAATAGTGAATAAAAATAGATTTAAGAGGTTAGAGATGAATATCATTATGTGTGTTTTTAATAATACTCAAAAAATCAAATTATAACTAAGAGTTTTGATAAATCGCAGTAAGTGCATAAAACTCAAAGTTCATAGCAAAATGCAATACAAAATAGCATAACAGAAAAATTTCAGAAGTTGAGAAAGAAAGAACTAGAGAGAAAATAAGCTTCTTTTTACTTAAAAAGTACCACAATCTCCTTCCTTAATATATCCTTCAAAAGCTTTGTAAGAGAGTGAAAACCGAATGAGAGCTAGAGATGAAAAAGTGAGTTTGTTGCAGGAAAAAATAGAGAGCTAAAGCACACACAAAAAAAGGAATGAAGTGGAGTAAAAATAGAGAGCTGAAGTCTAGGTTGTATTCGTTAGAAAGAAAGAGACACAGCTTCTCTTATTTTTTGAGTGATAGCATGTCATACTAGCCAACACAAAAGAGACAATATCAAGTAGAGTAAAAGAAAAAAGAAATAATTATGCCTCAATTTGTTAATATGATAGCCATTGCAAATATCAAATTAGGCTATATAAATAAATTTAGGCTCTGATTGGTAATAAGAAAAAAAAGAAGATTTTGTTGAAATTTTTAACTATTTTTGAAAAATATGTATGATATGAAATAAAGTAGGTTAGTTATATTAAAAATTGTGTAGGATGTGAAATAAAGTTGATTGATTTATTGAGAATTATATTAGATGTGAAATAAAGTGATTGTTTAATGTTGGAATTTGTGTGAGATGAGATATAAAATAAATTTTTAAGTTTTTTTTAAAATAAATTTAAAATTTTGGCCATGGCTAATTTTAGCCATGATTTTTAGCCCATTGCCAAACAGGGCCTTAAAGTCAAAACGGTTAGCTCACAAGCCAAAAATTCATGAAGTAAGACACAAAAATATAAAAGAATGATATGAAAACACTCTACTTTAGATTAATATGACTCATAAAGTATTTTAGATAATATACAAGTATTATCTATGGATTATGTGCTACCACATAACGAAAGAGTGAAGCAAAGTTTCAAGTAGTTAAGTAAGCTTTCTATTATAGGCATAAATTTAAGTTAAGCTAAACTATCATCTAACCTAATATATAATAAGTAGTGAATTTTGAGTTAAGCTTCAAACTCTAATTAATTGATTGAGTGAGCTATACACTAAATTCAAGTTACTCAAAATAAATTGGTTATTGAGGTTGTAGTAAAGCAATAAAACAAAATATTTTAAGTTAGAGGGTGATTCAAGGCCTTTTAACAAGCAATAAAGCAATAAAGTAGATTACAAGCATTTAGAGGGTGATTCATTAGAGGATAAGTTATTTTAACTAAATACTAACAACTATACAAATATTTTATAATTTTTGATTGAATTTAAAGAGAATACAAGTAATTTGACTTTGATCTTATCCATTTCAAGGCCTTTTAATATAATACTCTAATAAAATAACTAATATTTACTATATCGATATATTTTAGTTAAAAATAGATATTTAGCGATCTATTAGGGACATCTGATTATGTTTTATTGTAATACCTATAATTATATATTTTTTAACAGTATATCAATCAACTTTAACATATTATGCACTTTTAAAGATTGATTTATGACATACAGATATATTTGAATTGAATAGAGATATTTTTACAACTGTTCATTGCATTAACATTGAATTTAAGTCGAATACAAGCATTTAGAGAATGATTCAATGCATAATAAATTATTTTAACTAAAAACTAGCAATTATACTAGTATTCAATTATTTTTTATTAAATTTGAGGAGAATACGAGCAATTTAACTGTGATCTTATTTA
Source organism: Apostasia ramifera (assembly GCA_019297695.1). Taxonomy (NCBI): domain Eukaryota; kingdom Viridiplantae; phylum Streptophyta; class Magnoliopsida; order Asparagales; family Orchidaceae; genus Apostasia; species Apostasia ramifera. The sequence continues at coordinate 215,149 of JAEMOT010002139.1, forward strand.
TATCTTAGCATTTTAACATAATACTCTGATTAAATAACTAATATTTATTAAATCAATATATTTTAGTTGAAAGCAGAAATTTGACAATCTATTAGGGACATATGATTGAGTATTAATAAAATACTGATAATTACACATTTTTTTAATAGTATGTCGATCTATTTTAATATATTAGGCAGTTTTAGAGACTAATTTATATTATATTAATGCATTTGAATTAATAGTGATATTTTTACAACTATTTATTATATTAATGTTGAATTCAAAAGGAATACAAAATTTAGAGAATAATTTGTAGAATCAAGTATGACGTTTAGAGGGAGGGTGAATAGACATAATTAAAATTTAATTTAATTTACTAAATATAACAATTAGTGCAAAATACAAGCGGAAGCAAATATAAGTGCAGACAAGAAAAAAATATCACATCCACAAAGAACATATGATATAATGTGAATCGGCTCAAATAAGAGCCTAATCCACCCAACCCCGATCGAAAAGATATCACTATAACACACTCCTTGATTTAGGCGGAGAAGCCCGTACAAATCCTCCTCTATTCACTCACTAGAGGCCCTCCTCACTTTTAAGTGAGGGCTCACTCACTCACCTCCTCCAATCCTTATTTGGAGGCCTTCTTCACACACAAAGTGAAGGCAGAAAAGAAGAACTAAAATATTATAATAAAAAGAAAATCACTTACTGTTCCTTCTTATAATTGAATCTTGAAAGCTAGAAGAAGAGTTGATGAAGAGTTTGACTAGATCGCCTTGAAGCTTGATTGAAACTCAATTTGAATGTTTTTATCAATTCTTAGGATGGTGGAGAGTGAAGGTGAATGTTGGGAGTAATTAGAGAATTTTATGAGCCAAGAGAAATACACCAACAACCCCTATCTCCTTATATAACAAAAGCTCCAATGGCTAAAAAAAGAAGCTGAAAAAGACCTGGAGGTCGACCTCAGGTCAACCCCCAGCTAGCCGTTGGAGGATAAAAATAGGTCAACGGTCACTTCTAAGAGGTCGACCTCACCACTGAGGTCGCCTCCAGGTTGTCCTAGAAAATTCCTCCAAGATGATCAAAGTTTCTATTGAGGGTCACTGCCGAAGGTCGACCTAGAAAAATCCCCCAAGATGACTAAAGTTTCTGTTGAGGGTCGCTGCTGAAGGTCGACCTCGGGTCGACTTCACTACAGAAGGTCACCCTTCAACTATCCCAAAGCTGCCCTGGAGCTATCACAATAAAAAAAAACATCTAGAACAATCTCACCATTAGTAGGCCACAAAATTTGGAGAATTTAAACTTTTAAGATTATCTAGTTAACTCGCAGAGATTCTAAGTGTTCAAACTCATATCCAGACTATTCTAGCAGTCAAGATCAACCTCACAATAATTCTACTCTCAAATAGAATAAAAAGGACAATAATACAATTTGCTTCACTTAATCTTCAATGCTCAAATCTTTCTCTCCAACTTTATTAGATCTCAATTTTAGTATACAATTGAGATGCAACTTTAATAAATTTGAGATTAAGAACATTAAATAATTATATTAGTACAAATTAACTTAAACATACTGTTAAACATCAAAATCACAATATTACCACAAGTGAGGAACCAACACAATTCAATATATAATAAGTCATTTTAACTAAATACTAATAATTATACGATTATTCAATCATTTGTTATTGTATTTAAAGAGAATACAAGCAATTTAAATTTGATCCTGTCTATAGTAATGAAGTTTAGCATAATACTCTGATTAAATGATAAATATTAGCTACATCAATATATTTTAGCCGAAAATAGATATTTGATGACCTATTCGGGACATATGATTGAGTTTTAACATAATATTAATAATTACACATCTATTTTACAGTATAGCAATCTATTTTAATCTATTAGGCACTTTTAGAGACTAGTTTATGACATATCAATGTATTTAAATTGAATAGTAATGTTTTTATAACTATTCATTGCATTAATATTGAATTCAAGCGAAACACAAGCATTTAGAGAACGATTTATTGCATAACAAGTTATTTTTTGTAAAATATTAGCAATTATATGAATATTTAATTACTTTTTATTATACTTGAAGAGAATATATGCAATTTCACTTTGATCATGTCTATATCAAGGTATTTTGACATAATAGCCTGATTAAATTACAAATAGAATGCCAAATATCAATTTTTGATTGAAATACATTAATATAGCAAACATTATGTGTGTAATCAGAGTATAATGTTAACAAACCT